>JANAVB010013597.1:18060488-18227988 GCA_029216955.1 Iris pallida
TCGTGCACGTATGTGCATGCCAGAAAAACTTGATATGTGCCGCTGTACATCCTATTAACCTATTGATCGATTCACGTACATACTATGGTTTTAAACTTTTAAACTATATGTTGTCATTTCTAAAAGAACAAATTAAACCATGATATGCCATGATTCCAGTTTATTACATTTCTGTTCATGCTTCGTATATTTAGTTTGCTAGAATCAGTACTTGCTCCCGTCCTGACAGGATAACGTTGTAGGTATCCTTACTGAGGAGGAGTTGCTCTGTGACCCATATTATGGAGATACTGTCGAGGACCAGGCTTTGTCTTACGAGGATGTAGCTCCGGGAAAACTCGTCTAGTTTGTGTAGTTGCTCGGGATATTTAGTGTAGTCATGTATTAGACTACGTATTTTGTAACTGGACATGTATCCAGTTTTACATTTCGGACTTGTACTTGGACTCACTATTCTATGAGATGACTTTTGTGTTTGGAGCATTTATGACTGTTTATTACTTATAGAACTGTTAGCACATTTAGTCTTATCTTGTTATCTCTAGAACAGCTTACTGCGCTTTATCTCAAGCGCAGGCTGAACATGACTCGGCCCGGCCCAACAATTTGGGTAGCGGGTCGTGACATGTACAATTTAATTAGGGTTTGAAATAATGCCATTAGCTCAACATTACTATTATTCAAATATTAGCTAATTAAAATATAATAGCTAACCATATTTTAGAAAATATATTGGTTTTATAAATTCAGTCACAATAATACTAGTTTACCAAAATTTTGGAAATATGAATATATAGCTTGATCAAAATATTGATTGAAATATTTTTAACTATATTTTGTAAGAAAAACCTTTATGAAAATACAAGCTAGCTAATTATTTATTTTCTAACTATTAGACTATCTAGCTAATTAACCATTTTCTAGTTAACCATATATACTAGCTACAATAATACGTATTCTAGTTGATTATATATACATAATAAGTAAAATAATATGTTACTTTCTAGAAAATAATTAGTGTCTAAATGACTAATTAAAATATACTAAATGACTATTTCTACATATAGGGTAGCTAATGAATTAGCATTTCTTTTAAAAATACTAGATAAGAAAATTAAATGTTTATAACAACTATATTAGTTAAAATATACTAACAGGTTCTTAGTACATAATGCTAAAACTGAAATTGATAATACTATTATCTGTCAAAGTTCAAAAATAGTATTATTGGTAACAACTACTCTAACCCTACTAATCTACCCACAAGAGCCTTAACCCACTTTATTCAGGTTCAACTCCAGCACTCAGAGCCTAGCAGAGCTAACAGCCTACTCCCATTCCTCTTTCTTTCCTGGCTCAAACTCAACCAATTCACCGATCTTGGCCGAACCTACCAATAGCCCAAAAGCAAGACTTCACACAATTTAGAGTCTAAAAACAGAATTTAATTCAACTTAGCCACCATGGAATAACACACCACTTCAAAGGCCCATCCCATTGCAAACTCAGAATTTGGAAAATGTATATGAACAATTACACACATATATATATAACTCAACTAGTAAAAATATATTCAAACTCTAATTCATAAAATGAATATAATTTATAATCAGCAACTTCTTAGCAAAACATACTGCAAAGTCCCAAACCTACTCGGTTCCAGCCCCTTATGATCCAGACTGGTCCAACACAACATCTCTAATAAATCATACAACCCAATCGAATCCTAATTCAAAACTCAATAAATCTCAAATAAATTATACAACCCGATCGAATCCTAACCAGGCTGGACACGAACTACTATAAGATACGAACCAAAAGCTGGACACGCTAATGTCTTGGACACGACCAACCACAGCCTCTTACGACCGTTCCCTGTCCACACTACTCGCCAAAACTACACAATATTAACCGACAGAAAAATGCAACATATTACCTGGGTTCGAGGAATCCGATCCGAGATGTCGACATGCTCCAAGAAGGTCGGACATAACGTCTTCGTTCTCAGCTGTGATCGAAAGTTCCTATGTGGAATTTCATCGAACAGGTACAGAGCAAGAACAGAAGAGGTGATGCTCAGAGTAATTCATAATATGTTCTACCAAAATTATGAAAATAACTCCCAGAAATCAAAGGATCTCAAGCTCGAATAGTCACTGTTTGTTTCTGATTTCATTCTCTCAAGAAAAACTCGAATTGATCTGGAAATTCATCCCAAGAGTCCGACCGTCGAAAACAGAGCGGATTCACCAAAGAGAAAGGCTGAATAGAACGATCTTGATCTAGATCTGACTCGGTTATCGGCGAGCTCAGGGCGGGGAATGGCAGGGAGAATGAAGTCGCCGGAAAATCGATCAGCGTACCGTCGCCGCCGTCGTCGAAGTGGTGGTCGTGCGGACGATGGAGGAGTGCGGATCTGATGCACAGCTTCGCGTGCACCGTCTTGACTCTCTGATCCGCCGGAGAGATCGTCGGAGAATGTCGTCGAGCCGCTATCGTCGAAAAATCGCACGCCTATCCGTCACTGCTAGGGAAGACGAGCGCTGCTGTAAGGTGCTCGCCTAATCACTGCCGACGCGGAGGAGACCATCGCCATGGCCGGACCTCAAAAATAGAGTTAGGTTTCAAGAAGGTGAAGAAGAGGGAGGTAGAGACTTGGCTCTGTTTCGAATCCTTCAGACAAGAAAATAAGAGGTGGAGAGAGAGAGATTTTAAATAGAGCTTGGAAGTTTGTTAGTTGCTGACTTGGAGGAGAGGAAATCAAATTGGAGGGAAATTTTTAAGTGTAAACAAAATTTTGGGTTGTGCTTCAAAGTGTTGCTTGCTTGAAGGATTTGGGAGAAGTAAAAAAAATAGAAATGCCTCAAAACATTTGTTTTATTACCATGAGGAAATTAATACTTAAAAATTTATAACAACCTTCCCTCGTCATAAAAATCGCCAAGATGTTATTTAAATCACACAAAAAATGATTTAAAAGTATTTATTGAATATACTCAACTTTTATTAATTCGAAAAAGTGGGGTTACATTGTTTCCTAGGATTTCTTTCTAGTCTTCTTCTTTGTACAAGCGAGTTTGCAATCAATTTTAGTGTTCCTGTAATACCTGTCTTTGATTTTTTTTGTGGCAAACACGATGGCGACTCTGCTGGGGACGTCCTTCTCCTCTAATGAGAAGCTGGTGACGCAATCTGACGCGTCCAAACTCGGCTCTACGCAGCAAATGCTTGTGGTTCGCTTCGACCAACAAGCCTTCGAAGAATTGCTCTCTTAAGGGAGCGCCAGCCCGTCTCAGAAGCGAGCCAACCCAAAGAGAACTCGCAGGACGTCGGTGTATAGAACGGTTGCCCCCGACCAAGTTCTCGAAGGAACTCCTTCTGCAGCCCAAGACGGTGACCAAAGCTCTCCTGCGACTTTGCTTCCGACTGCAGAGGACCCCACTGTCCCCAAATCCAGCAGAGGAAAGCACTACGATGCTGAGTTTTTGGGGGCACAAGGAAAATCCATGCAGACAAAGAAGAAGCCGCATAAGAGAGAAGGGCAGTCTGTCCATGCGGCAATCAACTCTGGCCCAGGCAGACAACTCATGCGGCAGCCAACTCTGGCCGCAGGCAGACAACTCATGCGGCAGCCAACTTTGGCCGCAGAAAGATGGCCCATGCGGCAGCCAGCTCTGGCCGCGAGAAGATAACTCATGCGACAGCCAGCTCTGGCCGCAAGAAGATAGCCCATGCGGCAACCAAACCTGGCCTCAGACTGGATGTTCCATGCGGCCCGGTCAGAAGCTCTATGTTCAACCGTCTCTCATGCGGGCCCGACGCCATGCGGCCCATTGAGAATGTGGGATGTATTAATCTGGACTCTTTCTACTATGCGCCCTCGGGTGCTAAGTCAAAGAAGTCTAGGGCAGTGCGGGCCCAACAAGCCCAGTCAACTGTCCAAGTTGCTGATTGTCAGCGGGCTCCGTTGACTGTTACACGGGCTCCTGACGAAAAGTTGTACAGAACCACCCTCGTCCAGTCCCCCAGGGCTAACGAACAGGGTGGGTCTTTAAAGTCTCCCTCCAATGATCCAGAGCAAGTACTTTTACTAGCCACGGATCAGGAAGCAAACATGATACCTAAGTACCCATGCGCTCGGAATACCCGAGTCCACAAGTTTGGTGCAAAGGTAGATCAGCTTGCTACCGACTTACGTGAGGTGATTACGCACAAACGCAAGGTGGCAGCATTGGCATGCAATGAGTCCTTCTCGGGACGTCGTTGCACCAAAGTCATCATCAACTGCTTCTGCGACTAATCAGCAGCACCTGAAGGACGACAATCAGTTTTCCAACGATTGCAGCAGCCAGCACAGGCACAAATTCTGGGAGACGAGGAGTTTCCTCTCGCCTCCTGTAATTCAACTCAGAAGGTTCGCAAGGGAGGATAGAAGACAGGCTCTTCCAGCCCGGCGACCTCGGCCAGTATTGCGAAGAGGCCCTCATCTGGAGGGTTGCCACCGACAACCACAGGGGGTGTCTATTTAGGCACTCGATCCAAAAAGAAGTTTCAAGCACCCGGAAGTGCACCTTTGGCCTCCTTGAGAGTAGATGAAGCTGGGGGTAGCAGTCCCCTTAGTATATGCGACAACCCGGTGTACCAAGAGCACACACAGGGGGTAGAGATCCTCCAGGACTGCGCAATATACTTAGATTTTCCTGAGGGCCACCACCCTCACCAGGACAATGCAGCTTCCCGCGCAGGAGGTAGCACCCCTTCCGAGTCCGAGGAAGATGACATCCTGACATTTCTCGACGATTTCTCTGTACAAGGATACGGCACAGGGAGCACCTCTACTACAATCCCTTCCACCTCTACCCACGTGAGGACGGTCTTTATGGCTGACGATGATCATGAAGTACCTTCTGACCGACAACGGCTAAAAGTGCTGGAAGCCATGCTCCTGTCCTTGGTCAAGTCTATGAACGAAATCAAAGCCGCCTTGCAAACTCAACCAGTAAGGACGCTCGGACAAACAAGCTTGGGACCCGCAGTCAACGCGGATTCCAACACGATCGCCCCTCCTTTGGGTGATGATCCCTTAGGAGCATCTGTTCCATCAGCTGCAGATGAAGCCAAGGAAGCAAGGAGGGAAGTCCAGGAGCTTCGAGCAATGTTCAATGCCCGAGACACCTCTCGGGACCTCAGAATACGACAGCCGTATCCTGTTGCATGGAGAGATGTTCTATTTCTACGACGGTACAAGCCGTTCTATATCGATTCATATGACGGGAAGACCTCTGCTAGTCGGTATATAAATTACTTTGACGTTACAACCGACCACTTGCCGCATAGTGACGCCATCCTTACACGATTATTTATTGGAGCATTGGAGGGGATCGCGTTCGACTGGTACCGCAACCTTTCCGACAACTGCATCCATTCTTTTGATGGCTTCAAGCACATGTTCCTGGAGAGATTTTACGAAGTAGGGCATGATGTGACGATGTCATCCCTCATGGACATCGTTTAGGGAAAATGGAGTTAACAAGAAACTATATCGAGCGGTTCCGCCAAACCGCAATGAGGTTGCCCCAAGGCAATCCCGAGAGCTCCTTGATTGAAATCTGTCAGAAGAAGTTGCTTCCCGCAATTAGCCTCTGGATGGACGACAATCAGTTCAGGGATTGGACATCCTACATCATAAGTGCTACCAACGCAGAGGCGAAGTTGAAGAAGGCTCGCCAGCTGGGATTACACATCCCAGACAGAAAAGATAAGGGCAGATGTCCTAGTTCCACCCCCAGCAACAACAATAGTGGCACCACCTCCAACCTGGACAATAAGGGCAACCAGGCCATGGTTGCTGATGCAACTCAGAAGCCCGAACAAAAATAGGCGGAGGGTCAATGGCCCAAGATGAATTATTCATTTGAAGATAGTTATGTCAAACCTATCTTCGATATGCTTTTGCAAGGGGATAGGATCCAGCTCCCTCCACCAAGGCGTGAACCCCGACCGGCAGAAATGGAAGACCCTAAATACTGTCACTTCCACCGCTATGTCCATCATTCCACTCATGATTGCTTCCAACTAAAGCGGTACATCCAGAGTCTTATCGACTCCAAAGCTCTGTCGATAGACTTTGAAGAGGTTACCGTTGTAGGAGCGTAAAAAGTGCTTCAAAGAAAGAGTCATCTCATTCATAAGTGATCTGCTTTATGCCTAGCAGAGCGGGTAATCTCTTTACGCCCAAGACTAGGCTAATCGCTTTACGCCTAAGAAGGCTGATCATTTTACGCTCGGGTCTACACCCATGATTTTACGCCAAGGACAGAGCAGCCACTTTTACGCTGGACAAAGCTGTCAAATCTCGTATTTAATGCAAACTCTGACATGAAGATATTAATGATGGCATATATCACAGAATTCAAAGGGATTTGTTTTACACAGAGACCAATGTTGTCGTTTAGTGTGTGGATTGAGCTACTTTACGCTCACACTATGGCTTCTTTTACGCACGAAGACTTAACGAGCTTTTACGCTCAATAGTTGACGTGTGCGTAAAGTCTATTTGAGCTATCTTTTACGCTCAAGGTTATTTAACAACCACGCGGAAAGTCTACGTCAAAGCTGCTTTACGCTCAATCTATTGCTTTACGCTCAGAGTACATTGGGCTATTTTTACGCCCTATTCTCCTCCACCAGTTTGGAACGTGGTTTGCTTACGTGGCTTTCATGCCACTCTTCTCGAAGAACGTGTGTACGTGCATCCTATTCTTACTGAATTGATGGGACACGTGTCAACATATACAGTGGATGACTTCGATCATGGGTGGCAGTTGTTAGCGTAAAGGCGAAACTTTTGCTGAGTTTTTACGCACCAGAGCCCAAGTCTATAAATAGACTTATTTTTCTCATAAGACACACACAGAGAGACAGGAGAGAATACAGAGATCAGAACTTCGAGATTTTGATTCTCCAGAGCATTCTTCTTCAACTTTTCTTTCAGAACAGAGTGAAGCAAAGCAGGAAAGCATTCGGCCTCACCATCAGTGCCCAAGTGCGTCGATACCTTTCTGGTAACTTAGTTCTTCCAAGTTGTTCTACTTCAAGCAGTGATCTTCATCATCATCATATGGTCCAAGGAACAAAGTGATCATTTACAGATCAGACTTCCATAGCAATACTTTCCCAGAATCAAATTTGTACTTCTTGTACTTTTTCTCGTTTTATTTGCAAAATCCAACTTTTGTTTGGCAATTTTGTTAAGTGAAACAAAATGGCGACTCTGCTGGGGATTGCTCAATATGATAATGTTTCGGTCGGTTCGACCAAGAAGACTCTGGTTGTGCACTTCGACCAGACTGCCTATGAAGAAATGCTCCGAACTGGGGGTGGTTCTCGCCACTCCAATGTTCAAAAGTCTTGCAAAGCACGAAAAGTTTGGATTCCCAAATCCAAAGTGGTTTCTGATCTCTCTGTTGTTTCTGATGACAAGGGAATTCTTCCCACTCTTGTCGTAGGGGCTCCCGTTCGTAACGAGGCAGTCCTTACTTCAGAGTTGCACTCAAAGTGTAACGATTTATCTCCCGTTTGTAACGGTGAAGATAATCAGGTTTCACGCCCACTGCGTAAGAATCAAGTTTTACGCTCAGTGGGTAAGAACCAAATTTTACGCTCGGTACATAAGAATGAATCTCCCATTTGTAATGGGACAGACTCTAAAGTTTATGCTTCTGAGTGTAAGAATCAGTCTCCCGTCGGTGACGTGGTAGGCCCAAATAAATTACGCTCCTTGCGTAAAGCAAAATCTCCCGTCTGTGACGTGGTAGATAATCAATTTTTACGCTCCACGCGTAAAGGTAAGTCTCCTATCTTTGACAGTGTAGATAAAATTCATAACGATGTTTGCACATCTAATGTGAATATACCTAAACGTGTATAGCGTAAAAATATCGTTGGTAAAACTTCTATCCTACACCAACAACCTTCTTATACTGCTTTACGCAAAGTACCAAACTTACAAATTACACGCCAAGAAAATGGAGTCCTTCGTGCTAAATCTCAAGATTTACGCACACAACTCCAAACGCGTAAAAATGTACAGTTTGGTTCTGCGAATGCAGCCAGTAATCTTCTTTATACACAAGGGACTAAACGTTTTTCTACCCCAAATGTAATAAAGAAGAATACTCCATCTGTTCCTTCTGATTTACGTGAATTGCTAATGCAAAAATGTAAGAACAGACAATCTCCGGTAATATTCCCCAAAGAAAAACATCATTGTGAATATCACCAGGTTGTGATCAACTGTTGTTGTTCGGCTTCAAAACGGTCAGTTTTTGATCGTTTAAGTTTTAACTCGCCTCAACATCAAGCTGAAGACCAAGAACATGAGCTGTCATATGTGTCAGTCAACATGGCATCTCATACTAACAGAGGACGACATCCAAGACGGAATATGTCCCAAACCCCAGGTCAACAACAGTTCAACAGGCTTCTTGATTCCTTTGAAGGAGTATATCAGAATACTCGATCAAGAAGACAAAGACAATTGCAGACTTCTGATTCAGAAGCTGGGGGTACTCAATCTTTTGAGTCTGATACCGATAGTGTGGATTCATACTTCTATACTAATCCCTCTATATCTTCAAGAGAGGTTGAATCTTACGCTGTTGGAGATGAACCAGAGAAGTCTTCTGCTAATACGGAACAACGTCTCACTGCCATGGAGCAATCATTGAAAGACATGCTTAACATGGTGCAAAGCATGCATCAGATAATTTTGAATCAGCAAACTGCTCAACCTATAGTAATAACTCCGGTACCAGTAGCAGCACAAACTCAAGATAGTCAAGGGGCTGATATACCTTTGACTATTCAAGAGCCTGCTGTTAATCAAAATTCTGCATCTCCAGATCCCATCATTCCAGATGATGTACCACCTCCAGTGGGGGTTACGGTACATCCAATGACTATTCAATCAAATGTGCTTCCTCAAACCAGTGAAGCCATTCAAGCAGTACGTGAACTCAAAGCACAGTTTGAAGTTTTGAGGCACAAAGATCAGCTCCAGAGGATAGGGATTAAGCAACCTTATCCTCCTCATTGGAATGATGTACCCTTTCCACCGAAGTTCAAGCCACAATCCATGGTTTTATTCAATGGAAAAGCATCTCCCAGTCAATATATCAATTACTTTGATATTATGACTGTACACTTGCAAAAAAATGATGCTCTTCTCACTCGAGTGTTCATCGGGTGCCTGACAGGTTCAGCTTACGACTGGTATCGTAGCTTACCCGATAACTCTATTTCGTCTTTTGACGAATTCAAGGCAATGTTTCTCTCCCGCTTCTATGAAGGAGGTATGGACATGAACATGTCCTCCTTGATAGAAATCAAACAAAAGGAGAAAGAAGATACTCGGATGTTCATTGAACATTTCCGACAAGCTACTCTAAAGATGCCTCCTGGTATGCCAGATTCAGCGTTGATTGATACATGTAAGATGAATTTACGACCATCCATTGCTGTCTTCACAGGTTCCCAATTCACAGATTGGGCTTCGTTTATCATAGCAGCAGTTTCTGCCGAGACCAATGGTAGGTTGGCTCGTGAACACGGGATGATTTTCGCTTCAGAAGATAAAGGGAAAAAAAGTAATCCTGGTAATAATCCTGGCAATCGTAATGTGAAAGGAAAAGATACTCTTATGGTCAATCTTTCCAAGAACAAGATGACGCCAAATAATCAGGAATCTTCCAGGCCAAAGGAAGAATACTCTTTTGACGAAAGTGATATTCCAGGGATATTTCAATGTCTGGTGAAAAGTGGCAAACTTCAGATTCCTGAGCCAAAAAGGCCTAATGAGGTGAATCTGACTGACAATCCCAAATATTGTATCTATCATAGATACATTAATCATCCTACCAGTGCTTGCTATGTCTTGAAAAAGAAGATCCAAGAGCTGATAAATGGTGGCGCTATCGCTTTAACCAATGATGACCGTACGGTTACGACCAATATGGTTTCTCTTCAGTTCGGAGATTTTCCTCCACAGCAAGTCCCAGATGGAATTATCCCAATTTCGAAGGCGACGATGAAGATCGTGAATATCCCGCCTGCCAGGGAAGAAAATACAGGATTGCTGCCGCTCACATTGAAGAATGGTGAAATCATGTGGGTACATCCTGACTTAGTACCTGAGTTGGAAAATAAAGGTAAAACTTTAAAATCCAAGAAAGGTAAGAAAGTCAAAACCTGCAACATGATTTTTTATGTTATTCCGGATCCTGATGACTTGGATCATCTATGAGATGGCCTTCCTCTAGAAGATAGACTGAAAGGACTAAACATCTGTCCTCCAAGTCTGGCTCCTCCTACCAAGCTCAAGCATACTCATCAGCAGTGGCTAGTCATGAATAGTGTTCCTTTATACCGGGCACAACAAGTTTTTTCTGCTTATGAAAAAGCTCCAACAGGGATTTCTCCTCGTATCCCGGATCCTTCTCCTCCCTTAACTACAGAGACGTCTATGCTTTATTCTCCTGTAGTTGCAAAGGTTTCTTCCTCTTCCTGTGCTGAAACACCTGTCCAAAGCTTACTGCCTATCCACTTGTATAGTCAGCAATCTGTTCTTCTCATGAGGAAGATGGTTACGACTTTCAAAAGGCAGAAGGTTTGAATTATGATAAAGGAATACGTCTTCCTTTACAGATTCAAAATTAGAATTCCACTGCTGGATTGGGTTCTGAAGTTTCTCGTAACAACTCTCACAAGAAGAAGGCTAAGGGAAGAAAGACTAAATCCTGTAATATGGTACTTTCTTCTCCTGAGTTTGAAGAAGAAACTTTTGCTGGTACAAGATCTGGAAAAGAGTACCACAAAGACTATGAGGGATCCTCCAAAGAAGCTGAAGACGTAGTAGAGACACTACCAACTCAACCCTCTTCTGTTCCTGCTAAACCGTCTGTGGTTGAAAAGGGGAAACAGAAGGCAGTACGCTTTGATATCCCATTGAAGTATACTTCCAATCAGGGGGTGGTGATGAAGCCTTACAAATTTGACATTCTAGCTCAGTTGGTCAATACTCCGGCTAGACTATCTAAATTTGAACTGCTTCGCCTTTCCAAAGAAAGTAGAGAGACTTTGAGCGAAGCTTTACTTCAAGCAGATTCATGCTTGGCTCAACTCAAGACTCCTGATAATATACCAGTGTCATGTCCGCAATGTCATAGTGTGATGGAAGCAATTCCCAACATCACCTTTACACAAGAGGATATGCTATTGAAACACAACAAGCATGATAGGCCTCTGTGCTACACTGGATATATCGGATCCACTGAAATTGACAGGATTTACATTGATCCTGGGTCTTCAATTAGTATAATTCTTCAGAGTATGCTAAGACCCCTGAGGATTCCTACTAGTGAGCTGACTTACACTAGTACTACGATAGTCGGCTTTAACTCTGGCAAGAGCAAACCAATAGGGAAGATTCGTCTGCAGATTCAGATTGGTGATCTTCGAACCATGGTAACTTTCTATGTTATCAACTCAGACGTCTCCTATAATATCCTTTTGGGGAGACCGTGGATTCATGAGCACAATATTGTGCCTTCAACTCTCCACCAATGCTTCAAGTATGTGGATTCCCAAGGAGTTGTGAAGACTGAGTTTGCTGATATTAATCCGTTCAAGGGTGTCGAAGCCTACTTCTCTAATTCAAGGCTTTATAAACAAGAGCATATGAAAGAGATATCAGACATGGCTGAGGATCAATCATCATCTGAGGATCAGTCTATTAATGAAGATCCGCCAGAGGAGCAACCTTTGAAGATCATAGTCAAGGGACGAATCCAATCCCAACCTGTCAATGATCAACCTTTGATAATCAAGGTTAAAGGAAGAACTCAAACTTCATCTGAGGAATCAATAAATATTCCTGCTAAGAGCCAAGTTCAACCTTTTATGATCAAGGTCAGAGGGCGTACTTCTTGTACGAATGATCCAGAATCACCATTGATTGTCAATCTTGGCAAATCTACGCAGAAGACGGATGATGGTCCACTGTTGATTAATCCGAAGCGTAGCAATCAGATTGTAAATGATGTAAATATTGATTATTCTGTACTTTTTGATATCAATGAAGATTTCCTGTTCGAGTATATGGTTGTCAAGTTTATTGAGAGAATGACTTTATCTTCTGATAATCAAAGTCATCAATATAAAGACAACATAGAACCAGAAGAAACTTTATACATTGATCATAAGGAGAATTCTTTTCCTCCTCATGTCGATGTTGGACCTTATGCTCAAAAGTTCTTGACATCTTCTCCCTATCTGCTTCCTGTAGCCGCTTCATCACAAGCTTGCGTAACTTTCAGACATCACGAAGAATCCTATTTCGTGGTTCCGTCTGATAAGAAAAACAAGTGTCAAATTGTGTTTGGTCTGGCTAGAAATATCCCTGTTGCTCAGACAGATGATCTGAAAGATAAAGATAAAAAAAGAATCCGAATTAACAAATACAGTCAACAATCTATCAAGATTATCCAGAATATGTGATATGATTTGAAGACTATGCAAGGTCTTAATCAAGGCAAGGGTAGACGACTACCATTATGCGGTGATCCGTTTTACCAGAAGACTCGTCATGGGTTGGGATATGATCCATCCCACATGTTTAATGATGATATACAAGAAGAATTCTCTTCTAGCTCTTCGCAATCATCAGATTCGGAAGAAATTCTATTCATCGAATTCGATATGTCTCGTTCCTCATATTGTGAATCTGGGCAAATATTCTCAGTCAATATGGTTCAAGCTGATGATGAATCAGATCCATTTGAGAATGATCCTTGGGCTCAACAGATGGATACTCAATGGGAACTTCGTTTTGAATAGCGACAGCCACCTACAGAAGATGAGGTTATCCAGATTGATGTTGGAGATGGAATTACGTCCAAACCAATATTCATAAGTAAGAATCTTTCTGAAGATGAAAAGGAAGAGCTGATAAAACTTATCAAAGATTACATTGACATCTTTGCATGGAGTTATGAGGATATGCCAGGGCTAGATCCTAAAGTTGCTACTCATAAACTCAATATTTTGCCTAATGTCAAGCCTGTAAAACAACAGCAACGACGCTTTAGACCAGATATGATGGATGCAATTGAAGCAGAAGTCAAAAAGCTGATTATATGTGGCTTTGTTCGTGAAGAACAACACCCAGATTGGGTGGCCAATATTGTTCCTGTTATGAAGAAGAACGGAAAAGTCCGAGTTTGTATAGATTACCGAGATCTTAATACGGCTTGTCCAAAGGACGAATTTCCATTTCCCATTACTGATGTCATGATAGACAATACATGCGGTTTTGAACGTATGTCTTTCATGGACAGATTCTCAGGATACAATCAGATCAAAATGCATCCAGAAGATGAGAAGCATACATCTTTTCGAACACCCCTTGGGGTTTACTGCTATACGGTTATGCCGTTTGGTCTTAAAAATGCCGGTGCCACATATCAACGGGCTATGAGCAATATCTTTCAAGAACATCTACGGAAAATAGTTGAATGCTACGTAGATGACATTGCTGTTAAAAGTCGATCAAAGAATGATCATATTCTGGACTTGAAGACAGTATTTGAATTGATGCGCCAACATCAATTGAAAATGAACCCTACTAAGTCTTTCTTAGGGGTTTCTAGTGGCAAGTTTTTAGGATTTATCATTACCTCTCAAGGTATCCATGTTGATCCTGATAAAGTTAAAGCAATTCTTGAAATGCGTCCTCCTCGTAATCTGAAAGAACTCCGTGGCTTTCAGGGCCGTATTGCTTATATCAGAAGATTTATATCTAATCTTTCTGGGAGATGTCAACCTTTCTCCCGTCTATTAAAGAAAGGGGTATCTTTCGTCTGGGATGAAGCGTGTCAAAAAGCTTTCAATGACATTAAGCAATATCTTACAAACCCGCCTGTTCTGGTACCTCCGGTGATAGGAAGACCATTTTTGCTATATATTCGAGCCTTGGATCATTCACTTGGTGCTCTTCTGGCACAGAAAAGTGATATGGGTCATGAACAAGCAATATATTATCTGAGCAGAATGATGGTCGGAGCTGAACACAGATATACTCCTGTGGAAAAGGAATGTCTAGCTTTGGTTTTTGCCGTCCAAAAGACAAGGCATTATGTCACTGGACAGACTATTCATGTCATCTCCAGAATAAATCCCATTCGGGTATTGATGAGAAAATCGAGCATTCTTAATTCCAGGTTAGCTACCTGGGCGATGTTGCTTACTCCTTATGACTTAGTTTATGTGCCTCAAAAATCAGTGAAGGGCCAAGCGTTAGCTGATTTCTTAGCTGCTCATCCTATACCTGAAACTTCGAAGTTATATGAAGACATCCCAGACGAAGTAGTGAATTGTAACATGACTTTGAAGAATGATATATGGCAATTATATTTTGATGGAGCATCACGAGTGGGACCTAAAGGCAATATTGTCTCCGGGGTAGGAATTGTCTTGGTTTCTCTTGACAAAATGGTCATATACCGTGCCTATTCTCTTAATGAGCCATGCTCTAACAATGTAGCAGAATATAATGCTCTATTGATTGGTTTCCAAGTAGCAAAACAATTGGATATTAAATTCTTAGAGGCTTATGGAGATTCTCAATTGATCGTTAATCAAGTTAGAGGGACTTATGAAGTCAAAAATCCTGATCTCATCCCCTATCATCAGGTAGTAGTCGAGTTGGTCCTATCATTCAAAGGATTCTTCATTGAATTTGTACTACGTTCTCAAAATGTGGAGGCTGATGCTCTTGCCAGTTTAGCTGCAGGCTTAGCTGTCCCAATCCGAAGGCAAAATATAATTACTTTGTTGGACCGAGACTTGTTCTGTGTGAAGAGTAATCTGCATATTGAACAAAGTTGTGTTACGGAGGCAAGTTCCCAGCAGAAAGATTGGAGAACTCCATTCATTGATTATGCAGTTCATGGGATTTTGCCTGAAGATCCTAAAGAAGCTGCATCAATTAAGAGACGATCGTTTCGATTCTATTATGATTTGTCTTTACATATGCTATATCGTCGTTCATATGACGGACTCTTGCTGTGCTGTCTCTCAGAAAGTGAAGCCAAACAAACACTGCGTGAGGCCCATGATGGTGTCTGTGGTGCTCATCAACCGGGTCCAAAGTTGCAAGATCGCATTCGAAGAATGGGGTATTATTGGCCCTCTATGATAGCAGATGCTGTAGACTATGCCAGAAGATGTAAAGCATGTCAGATTCATGCTGATTTTATTCATCAGCCGTCTGAATTTCTACATCCTACAGCAGCCTCCTGGCCTTTCGAAGCTTGGGGTATGGACATCATTGGTTTTATTAACCCTCCTTCTGTCAAAGGACATCAGTTTATACTAGCTATAACCGATTACTTTTTGAAGTGGGCAGAAGCAGTTCCCCTTGCTGAAGTGAAAACATCTAATGTAATCAGCTTCATTAAACATCATGTCATTTATCGCTTCGGGATTCCTCGACGAATAATTCATGACAATGGACCACAATTTGCCAGTCAAGCATTTTATCGGTCCTGTGACAAAAATCGAATTCAAAATCTGGCTTCTACGGCTTATAATCCAGTTGCTAATGGTTTAGCTGAAGCCTTCAACAAAACGATCATCAAACTTCTCAAAAAGTTTGTCTCTTCTAATAAAAGAGATTGGAATGAGAAGCTTGGAGAATGTTTATGGGCATATCGAACAACGGTCCGGACTCCTACTGGTTTTACACCATTTTCACTGGTTTATGGATGTGAAGCTGTCCTCCCATTGGAAATCCAGATCCCTTCTCTTCGAATTGCTATTGCTAATGAGCTAACTACAGAAAATAATGATCGCTTACGACTCCAAGAACTTGAAGGAATGGACGAGAAGCGTCTTCAAGCACAATAGCATATTGAGCTATATCAAGCCCGTATATCTCGAACTTTTAATCGTAAAGTCAAGGAGAGGGTATTCAAAGTTGGCGAGCTTGTATTAGCTGTTCGGAGACCAATGGTGATGACTCACAAAAGCAAAGGGAAATTCCTAGCGAAATGGGAAGGCCCGTATGTAATTGAGTCCGTGTTCTCCAATGGTGCCTATCGGTTGTCAAAACCCAATGGAGATCTACTCATGCTGCCAATCAATGGCAAATTTCTTAAGAAATACTATGTATAAAGAGAAGACAGAACAAAAATAAAACTTCTTTTATTATTTTTGTTCAAGATAAAAGATTAAAGACGAGGGCCACTCCCTTCCTTATTGAATACATAGTCAGCCAATGCATAGAAGGCATCGTTTCCTGGACCCATAAAATTTTTACAGACGGTCATCCTCAATGCTTCTTCTTCAGGAGTTCTTCCTGGCTCTACTAAGAAAGCAAAGGTGTCTTGGGGTGGCTTGGGCGTAGAAGAACTGTTGTCTACTTCGGTCGGACCCTTCACTATTGGCTCAGCAGGGCATGTCTCAATGACGTCCTCAATGTTCCTGAAGACTTCATTCTTTTGCTGTACATCCTCGGAAGACATTTCCAATAGAGGAGTAAGAATAAGAATGAAATGATTACAGAGAATTCTCACCTATTTATAGAGAAGGATTACTAATGAACTGGTCTCTGAAATTGAAAACGACTTTTCATTTCCGAAAAGACTCGTTCGTTCATGTTACCAGGTTCATCCATTTAATTATGGAATTGAATCGTCCTTTCTGTTCCCAAGAAATACGTTGATTCGTCCACCGTTTTGACGTATATGCTCACAACATCTGTCTTCTTATTCCCCAGCTACCAAGGTTTGGTTAAGCTGACTTCTTGTCTCTTGGGAGAGGGATTTTAAATCTTCTATCAATTGATTAAAAAGTGGGATTCGTTATTTATCATGTTTTCATAACCTCTGGATAAATGCTAAATCTACCTACTTATCTATAATTTTCCATTTTGACCTCTGCATAGAAATTAATCTAATTTTCTTTTGAGTTCTCACACACTGTCATGTCCATATTACCTCTGATAGTATTGTGTACTCTAAATCAGAAAAGAAGGTTTCATTATCTATCATGTCCATATTACATCCAGATAGATACAAATCATTGAGCATAGAAGAATTATCATTTCCACTCTCATATTATCATAAAAGTCTATTACATTTCTTAGACTTTTCTTTACAATGGAAATCTATTATATCTAGGATTTTCATTCTATACACCAACGATAACCTAATAGATCTATTTCTTCTTTGGATCTTCTTTGACGGGTTCGTTGTTGGTGGCAGTTCCTGACTGTCTGAGCTCCAGTGGCAACCAGAGCAGTAGGAATCAAACTCTGGTCTTCTCTCTCAGAAAAGAGGAGAACCCCAGAGTATGGCAGCCCGAAGGCGTGTTGCTGCCAATACAATTGGTGGATTAGTGGCGGCACCTCAAAGGAGATAGGAACGTATCCAGCAATGGGATACGATTCCTAGTTCTGCCGTAAAAGGAACTCTACTACCCGATTTCTCGGGGTAGAGTTGACTCCACCATCCAACTCTCCGTGTATAAAGGCTCTTCCTACCAACAGAGGAAGACCCTTCTATCCCACGAAGAGTTCTGAGTTGTCCGATTTGCGCGTCAAAAGCGCATGAGCTTCCTGATGTTGATGTCAGAAGAACGCTCTTCACAGCGTCAAAGTCACCAATGCCAGTTCTGAAAAAGCTTTTCAGCCAAGCTTCTGCAGAAAACAACGAAAAAAAAGTGTTTTAGACAGAAGTATCATCAGATGCGTATTAAACGCTAACTAAAAACAGATCACAAGGCTTTTTTACGCCAGTGCTTCAGCAAACCTTTTACGCCAGTGATTCAGCAAGGCTTTTACGCCAGTGATTCAGCAAGGCTTTTACGCCAGTGCTTTAGCAAGGCTTTTTACGCTTGTGCTTCAGCAAGGTTTTTTACGCCAGTGCTTCAGCAAGGCTTTTTATGCCAGTGACTCAACAAGGCTTTTTACGCCAGTGATTCAGCAAGGCTTTTACGCCAATGTTTCAGCAAGGCTTTTCGCTCGTAAAATAGCTGTTTTCAAACAAAAAAAAAGAGTTCGAAGATAGATGTTTGCTTACGATCGGACTTACCACTTATGTCGAATTGTTTGGCTCTAATGATGGTTGAATCCACGTCTAAAGACTGGGCGTACAAAAGGATGTTGTTGGAAAGCTCCACCATTGTCATTTGTTGGAGAACAACATCACAGAAAGTTATCTTCAGAGAAATGAGTACGAGAATATATGAAACATTCTCGGCTATTTATAAAAACTGAAGAAACTGTTCGGATAAGTCTATTTCGGGAGAAGATCCTATTTAAAGGCACTCGTAACCACAAGACAAATACCACGTGTTGGTTTGTTTCTTGGGAATTAACAACCACAGAAGCAGTCAAAAGAAGTGCATAAACAAGTACGCGTCAATAGATGAGGTTAACAGCAAAATTTTATTTATAAAGGGAGAAGTGGACCCCTATAGATAAAAGATTCACAATACATAAAAACGTCATTTTTTCTCTCTCCTTCGTTGGGCTGACGAAGGGAGACACCTAGTTCATGCATATTGTGAATCCCGGAGCGGCGCATCAGATTAAGAAACGCTTCGGCATCTCCTGGCCCTTCGTACGCAGTTGGAGGACCACCATCAATGCGACTAAAGACTGCAGGAGTCACTCCAAAACACTCTAAAAGGTTGCACGCTCGCTCGAAATCAAGCCTGGAGCTCGAAGCCTCTTTGTTGGTAATCTCATTCTTCGGCGCCATGACAAAACAAGGATGAATGTCAAGAATAAAGAATTTGTCCTTATTTATACAAACCAAAGCAACTCTTCACATTCCTCGTTGGAAACTGCTTACTCGGGAAGATGAAGAGACATTCAAAAGTTTCAAGAAAGAAATTTATTGTGACGGTTAAGTATTGACAGACATTAATTTTCTTTTGAAAAATCACGCCGACTGTTGGATATCCTCGCTTTTACGCGGATGACTGTTGCGTATCCCAAATTTTACGCTGACTGATCAAATCTTAACTTTTACGCTTCTGTTCAAAGTGTTTCAAATTTTGGAGATATTTGAAAACTTTGAAGGGGTTCTTGTAGGAGCGTAAAAAGTGCTTCAAAGAAAGAGTCATCTCATTCATAAGTGATCTGCTTTACGCCTAGCAGAGCGGGTAATCTCTTTACGCCCAAGACTAGGCTAATCGCTTTACGCCTAAGAAGGCTGATCATTTTACGCTCGGGTCTACACCCATGATTTTACGCCAAGGACAGAGCAGCCACTTTTACGCTGGACAAAGCTGTCAAATCTCGCATTTAATGCAAACTCTGACATGAAGATATTAATGATGGCATATATCACAGAATTCAAAGGGATTTGTTTTACACAGAGACCAATGTTGTCGTTTAGTGTGTGGATTGAGCTACTTTACGCTCACACTATGGCTTCCTTTACGTACGAAGACTTAACGAGCTTTTACGCTCAACAGTTGACGTGTGCGTAAAGTCTATTCGAGCTATCTTTTACGCTCAAGGTTATTTAACAACCACTTTACGCGGGAAGTCTACGTCAAAGCTGCTTTACGCTTAATCTATTGCTTTACGCTCAGAGTACATTGGGCTATTTTTACGCCCTATTCTCCTCCACCAGTTTGGAACGTGGTTTGCTTACGTGGCTTTCATGCCACTCTTCTCGAAGAACGTGTGTACGTGCATCCTATTCTTACTGAATTGATGGGACACGTGTCAACGTATACAGAGGATGACTTCGATCATGGGTGGCAGTTGTTAGCGTAAAGGCGGAACTTTTGCTGAGTTTTTATGCACCAGAGCCCAAGTCTATAAATAGACTTATTTTTCTCATAAGACACACACAGAGAGACATGAGAGAATACAGAGATCAGAACTTCGAGATTTTGATTCTCCAGAGCATTCTTCTTCAACTTTTCTTTTAGAACAGAGTGAAGCAAAGCAGGAAAGCATTCGGTCTCGCCATCAGTGCCCAAGTGCGTCAATACCTTTCTGGTGACTTAGTTCTTCCAAGTTGTTCTACTTCAAGCAGTGATCTTCATCATCATCATCATCATATGGTCCAAGGAACAAAGTGATCATTTACAGATCAGACTTCCATAGCAATACTTTCCCAGAATCAAATTTGTACTTCTTGTACTTTTTCTCGTTTTATTTGCAAAATCCAACTTTTGTTTGGCAATTTTGTTAAGTGAAACAACCATAGCTGCGAACATGGTGTCAATTCAGTTCGGCGACTTCCCTCCAACAAGCACTCCAAACGGGGTAATACCTGTCCCCCGGGCGATGATGGAAGTTACCAATCTCCCACCCGTTCGGAACCAGACATCTGGACTAGTACCTCTCACCACCTCGTGAGGAGAAATTATGTGGGTACATCCGGACTTAGTGCCCGAAGTTACTCAGGCGGTGTCATCTCCTATCAACAAGAAGAAAGGCATGAAGTCTAAATCCTGTCATACAATTTCAGTCGAGGCTGAGGAAGTTGCAGCCATTATTACCCGGTCTGGAGCACAAGTCCAGCCTGCACGGGATAGTTCAGTCGAAGATCCGCAGCCGGCAACGTTGCCTCCCTCTGACATTCCAAGGCCATCTCAGCCTCCACCGGCGGATAAGTCCAAGCCAAAGGAAACCCGCTTCGACAGGCCACTCCATAATGATGTGTCTCAGGTACTGGAGAGACCTTACAACTTTGACAAATTAGCACAATTGGCTAATACACCAGCAAAGTTGTTGTTATACGAGCTCATAAGGCTCTCCAAGGATCTTCGTGTCGCGTTAAGCGAAGCACTCCAAAATGCTGATGCCTATTTAGCTCAGGTCAAGCCTCCAGGGGAAGACCCGCCAGCAGATCTACAAGGCAGCGGTAGCACAGATGCAATGCCCAACAACATATTTACTCCACTGGACATGTTGATCAAGTCCAATTTGCATGATCGCCCCTTGTACTACACTGGATACATAGGCGACATCAAGGTGGATCAGATGCATATCGATCCTGGCTCGTCAATAAGCATCATCCCGAAAAGTTTGCTTCAACTTCTTGGCATCCCTATGCACTGGCTAGCGGCGACCAATACTACCATTAGTGGTTTTAACTCGGAAAGGAGCTATCATTTAGGGAGGATCCGGTTGAAATGTCAGATTGGCGACCTGAAGACGGAGGTTACCTGCTACGTCATAGAGGTAGACACACCCTACAACATCCTCTTGGGGCGTTAATGGATACATGACTATATGATCGTGCCGTCCACCTTCCACCGGTGCTTCAAGTATGTCAATAGGCACGGCTTCGTGAGGACTGAATTCGCCAACATCGATCCCTTCAAAGGGGTTGAGTCTTATTATTATTCGGAATCTTGTCTATATGAAGAATCCAAGAAATACATCACTAACAAACTGGAGACCATCATAGGGCCAGAGGAACCCGCGATAATTTACCTCCAGACTCGTAAACCAGGCAAAGCCGTACCCCTTGTCGCAACTTTGCATAAAGAGGTGCCCGGTTCTCTCGTTCAAACTGCGCAGTCGGAACCAATGGTCATCCGACTCCCAAAGTCAAGAGCCAAATCCTATCATAGGGCCGATGGCGATCCGATTGCCAAAATCTATTCGAAGACAATCGGAAGACACAAAGTCCCTTGCCGAGCCAATTGTCACCCGTCTTCCCAAGATGAGCCGGCAACTAAGTGCTGATCCGACATACTCAGGCAAGTTAATATCGCAAGTTCAACCCTTGGTGGTCAAGTTGTCCAAGACGGCATCCCAACCTTTGGGATCGCAGGGAGTAGCCGAAGAAGACGTAGAACTCGCCAAATACCTGGTGGCACAGACGGATAGTCTCTCTCCTAACGATGTAATCCTCGTGGACAGAGTTCCTTATCTCATCTATAAGAGGCTGCCGATTAGGAAAAAAATACTGCATAGAGTGTCGATTTATGTACATCAGGTACCTCTAAACTTACACTCTGTTTCCCCCCTGGGGACTCGCATTGCATCTCTACGAGTGACAAGTTATGTACATTGATACCTCTGAACTTTCGCTTTGATGTTGGGTTTTGTCTCAAAATCTATTACTCGCACCACCAGTACGCAGAAGAGTAATAGGTCCACCAAAAGTCCCCCTGTGGGATATCCCGTACAACTACCCCTACGTGGTTGTAAATTGATCCTAGGACATCCACGTCCACCTTACCTCTGAATTGTTCTATGCATCCCTACAGAGTTCACTTCTACCATATTCATACCACCTTTGAGTAGGAAAGCTCTGCCATTTATCAAAACCTATCACGTCCATATTACCTCTGTTGGATTTTGTCTCAAAATCTATTACCCGCACCGCCAGTGGGCAGAAGGGTAATAGGTCCACAAAAGTTATTCTAATCTATTACCCGCACCACCAGTGTTCAGAAGAGTAATAGGTCCATAAAACTTATCCTAATCTATTACTCGCACCATCGGTGTACCAAAGAGTAGTAGGTCCACAAAATATCATTCAAATCTATTTTCTTGCATTTCCAGATACACAAAAGGGCAATAGGTCCACAAAATTCCCCAACAGACCACGTCCATATTACCTCTGAGTTGTTTTTTCGTCCATCACAAACAAACCACCCAATACATAGAACTTCCACCTTGATAGCACCTCTGAGTTGTTCTGTGTATCCTCATTAGGCCCACTCCTACCACGTCCTCATTACCTCTGAGTAGAAAGGCTCTACTTTAGACCCATATTTACCACGTCCTCATTACCTCTGAGTAAATATGTTGGTTTTCTTTCCACTTATTATTCGTACTCGCACCGCCAGTACACAAAAAGGGATAATAGGTCCTAAAATATCCTCTATTGACCACAAATGCTGTATTAGGTCCTCTAGTACATGCACCCCTTCTTCACAATCATATGCTTCTGGAACCCAGTTGTTCTGTGGCATTCATTACCCGTTACGTAGAACTTCCACATCCATATTACCTCTGAGTTGTTCTATGTATCCTCATTTGAATCCACTCCCACCACGTCCTCATTACCATCAACCCCATATTTACTATGTTTCCATCACCTCTGAGTAAATATGATGGTTCCCTCTCTCAACTTATTATCCGTACCTAAAACCAAGGTACGCCAAGGATGATAAGTCCACATAAAATCCCCAGCAGAAATACCCAAACCTATCACGTCCATGCTACCTCTGATAGGATTGCCACACATAAACAGCTCTACATTCCATGCTTCTTATTCAAAGTATTCCAAATTTGCAATTTGAAAACTTTGAAGGGGGTCTTATAGAAGCATAGAAAAGATGATATTGTTTTTAATCCCACATCGAAAAGGAGAAGAAGAAAGGGCTCATTCCATTCTATATATAGATCCTCCTTGCCTTCTTTGAAAAGGACACCAAAATAAAAAGAGAAAGAATCAATCAATAGAATCACTCGCTGTCATGGCGAGGATGAGTTGGGTTCTGAGTACTATGCGCCTTCGCAGGCTAGTATGAAGAAATCCAAGGCAGCACGGGCCACATGCGCCTTAAACGTGCTATGCCAATAGTAAACCAGAGATGCACGCTCAAAGTCATGCGTTCTATCGATGGTAAACTGTACAGAATCAACTCAGGTGCGTTTGCACCAGATATGAGCCGACTCTTAAAGTCTCCTTCCCACTTGGGTGTAGTTATTGCACTTGAACCAAGTCAGGGGGGAATCTCTTATGGGCCAGACCCCATGCGGCCCATTGAGAATGTCGAAGCTTCCAACTTGGACACTTTTTACTACGCACCTTCGGGTGCTAAGTCGAAGAATTATAGGGCAGTGCGGGTCCAATAAGCCCAGTCAATTGTCCAAGCTGCCGACCGTTAGCGGGCACCGTTAACTGATTATACGGGCTCCTGATGGAAAGTTTTACAGAACCATCCGCGTCCAGTCCTCCAGGGCTAACGGACATGGTGGGTCTCAAAAGTCTTCCTACAACGACCGAGAGCAGTACTGTACTAGCCTCAGATTAGAGAGCCAATATGATGGTCCCAAAAGTCTTCCTACAACGATCGAGAGCAAGTGCTTTTACTAGCCTCAGATCAGGAAGAAAATATGACACCTACGCACCCGGGTGCTCGGGATACCCGGGCCGACAAAACGGATACGAAGGTAGATCAATCTGTTAGCAACTTGTGAGAGGTGATTACTGTCACGACCCACACCCGCTTTTCGGACGCAAGCTCGTGAACAAGCCAGCTACGTATCAAGCGGACTTCAGCCCAACTCGAATACGTATAAGCTGTCCAGAATAGGGTATTATGTCTAATCTAAACTATATCTCAATCCACAAAAATCGTGTAAAACAAGAATAAACAAGTATGGGTCGTGGTCTACAGCCCACTAGCATATATGTTCGATTAGACTCCAAGAATAATATAAGTCTATAAAGCTAGGCTGATAAGCAGGATATGTCATAAAAGCACAAGAAAGATAGTAAATCAATAATACTAACAAAATACCTGAATCATGCAGATGAAGTCAACTACCACATGAACAAGTATGGGTCGTGGTCTGTAGCCCACTAGCATATATGTCCGATTAGACTCCAAGAATAATATGAGTCTATAAAGCTAGGATGATAAGCAGGATATGTCTTAAAATTACGAGAAAGATAGTAAATCAATAATACTAACAAAATACCTGAATCATGCAGATGAAGTTAACTACCACATGCTCAGCTAACTAACTCCGTACAATCAGCTACCTGAAGAGATCATCAGGTCCTCAGAGGACTAGCAAGATACATAAAACATGCCTACTAATATGATAGTAAATAACAGGTATGGAGGATAAGAACACTACAAGAAGAACATCTAAGGACGACGAGTCGCGTAGAAATATAATACTAGGCTTGGCTATCAATCAATCGATTAACCCCCATAGCTTGCAGTACAATGCAAGATACTCCCAATCTATAGTAGGTTTCGACTGTAGCACAATGCAAGATACTGCCAGTCAAGAGTAGCCAACTCTAGTATCGATTTTCTCTCATAAAGGAATAAAAGATCAAGCAGACTCCTATAAATCGTAGTACAATGCAAGATACTCCCAATTTATTATGTCGTAAGTCAAGAAAATCAATCAATCAGTATATGCTATAGGTCGTAGTACAATGTAAGATACTTCCAATATATGGCATGTCTCAAGTCAAATCAATCAAGCAATATCAAGAAAAAAGAATCAGCTATAGGTCGTAGTACAATGTAAGATACTCCCAATCTATAGTATATCTCAACTGTAGTACAATGCAAGATACGCCCAGTCAAGATTGGTCAAGTCAAGAACAAGATATAGAAACTGACACCTCAATCACGAGACAAGATAACACGAAAAGACCAATAATCAAGCAATGTCGAATATCCTATACGTGTACATCAATCTAGAAACAAGTAAAACAGTCGATGACAACCCAATCACAATATGGGAAATAGATAACCAGATGAAAGAAGTACAATAGAAAGAAAATAATATAAATATTACATATGTTCGACAAGGTATACTTGCCTGTGGTCCTTGCACAAACCGTAGTCACAAGTCGAGGATGAGGGAATGCTGATCTAGGAGCGGTCAACTTATAACACATATCACACCATGAACCGTGCACGAAAACTATAAATCAATTCTAATGTTCTAGTTCTAAATTTATGGAATAGTGGCTAGTTGGGTTACTAATCTAATAATAATTAATTCTGAAATAATTCACTTAAAAACCTAATTTAACCTAATAATAAACTGAATATAATCTAAACATGCAAGTTTGGCCATCAAAAGTCGTGTTTCCCAATTTTGGAAACCATGGCACACAAATCGAGATGTGTCGTTGAATATCTAGTCAAATGCTATGAACTCTAGATTTTGAAAGTGCACCTTGATAGATTTCAGTGCCACGAGTGCGCTGGAATCAACCATGCCGCAAAATCAGGCTTTGGTCAAAAGATATCGCCGTTATGGCTAATCGTGACCAAAACGGTGATCAACCGATCAATTCTGAGTTCAACAGAATAAATAAAATACTAGATGAACGAAATAATTTCAGGGAAAAATATATGTCGTAGAGCTCTGTGTTATCTTTCCGAAACTTCGAACAGTTCATGATTTCAATTTTTGGTTCTCCCGGAATCTCGAAAACACCGAAACGTGTCAAGTTTCGAACAACCGACACTCTACGAATTATCCAGAAATTTAGGAATAATATCTATGAAAATAAATTACATATTCAGAAAGCTTACCTCAATACGAATCCAACAACAAAAAAACAGCGCACGAAAATCACGTCGGAGTTGATGGCAATCGCTTCGGGAAGTCAGAAACCCTAGATGAGTTCTTCCACAAAAGACGGCTGAAATTTAATTAGGGTGGACGAATATAATAATATATATATATGAGAGAGAGAGAGGCGGTCACTGTAGCAGTTGGCGCCGACAGGTGGGCCCCCTGGGTGGATTTCTGGGTAATTATTTATTTAATTCAGAAAATTATTTAAATATTATTTTAAGTCCAAATAAATCAAAATAAATTGCAAAAAAATTCAAAAAAATTCTAGAAAATTCTAAAAAATGTAAAATAACATAATGAAGCCTAGAAAAATATTTGGGGTCAGTATTTGCTCGTAGGCTTGCACAGTAAATTCTAGATGTCATAGAAAATAGGTTTTTCCTATATTTAATTATCTAAAAATTCCAGAAAAATTGTAGAAAAATACATAAAATATATTTAACCTAATAGAGCCTAAAGAAAAATATTGGGTCTCAAAATAGTTACAAATGGCCTGAAAATAAATTATGAAAGTCATTCATAAATATAAATCTTCATAGAATAAATATTTTAAAATATATAAAAATGTCTAAAAATTATAATAAAATATAATATAGCCATAGAATGCTTATAGACCCTATCTAGAGATCATGTGAACACAATATGGTCATAAATCACATGTGGGCTTAGTCACAACTCCTATGATCATAGAACAATTAAATGTAAACCAATCAAATAAAAATAAAAAAAATATTTCAAAAATTTTTGCGAAGGGGAGCTACAATTACTCACAAACGCAAGAAGAGAGAAGCAACCTTGGCGTGCGATGAGCCCTTTCCAGGACATCACCGCACCCAAGCCCATCATCAACTGTCGCGACCACAAGATAGTGACTCCACTATCAAGGCAGTCTGTGTTCCAGCGACTGCGACCTACTACGCCTTTCCAACATCATCTCGGAAACATGATGCCAATTGAAGATGTTGTAATGGCCTGCTCTCAACTAGATGTATTACTCAGATGTCTCAGTTAGGCGTATCGTCTCAGTCAAGCGCATCACAATCTTCTGAAGGAGTCCACCGTCAAAATCTTCTTCGAACAAGGAGATCCATAATCCACAGCACCTTCTCCTAGGGCCCCCATACCCATCCAGCCAGAAGATATCCTTCATGCGGCTTAGTCATGAAATATTCCTCATGCGGCTCAGTCATGAGATGGCCTCATGCGGCTTGGTCAGAAGGCATTCCTCAAGCGGCTCGGTCATGAGACATTCCTCATGCGGCTCGGCCATGAGACGTCCTTCATGCGGCTCGGTCATGAGACATTCCTCATGCGGCTCGGCCATGAGACTTCCTTCATGCGGCTCGGTTATGAGACATTTCTCATGCGGCTCGATCATGAGACGTCCTTCATGCGGCTCGGTCATGAGACATTCTTTCATGCGGCTCGACCATGAGACGTCCTTCATGCGACTCGGTCATGAGACATTCCTCATGCGGCTCGGTCATGAGACGTCCTTCATGCGGCTCGGTCATGAGACATTTCTTCATGCGGCTCGGTCATGAGACATTGCTTCATGCGGCTCGGTTCATGTGGCTCAGCCATGAGACATTCCTCATACGGCTCGACCAATAGACATCCTTCATGCGGCTCGCCACAGAAGATTAGTCGATGCACGTGACAAGTTGACTAGGTCTCAACTGCTCAGACTTACTACAACGGCAAATCACAACAAATCCTAACAAATATCCAGCTATCAGTCACAGACCAAGTCTCGAGGCATGATTACGGCCATGTGGCCTGGTGATTTGCCACGTGGCCATCTATGCGGCTCAAAATATCCTTCATCTCTAAATTACTATAAATAGCAGGGCACCACACCCATGCAAATGGTTGGCAATCCAAGGCTGGCAACCTTCAAAAAGATAATTTCTTCGAGAGTTAATGACTGCGTCAGATAGTCCACGGAGTAAGACAAAGTTGATAGCACTTTCTCGAGCCTCCACCGTCACCCTCCAGAATCAAAACTAAACAATTGTACTTAGATTGTTTCCTAAGATTTCTTTCATGGCTTCTTCTTTGTACAAGCGAGTTTGTAATCAATTTCAGTGTTCCTGTAATACCTGTCTTTAATTTTTTTATGGCAAACTGTTATGTGTTCCCACTTCCACTCTGGAATAGGTAAAAGCTGGAGTAATCCTGCTGGTCTCTGGCGCTCTACTTTGACTTGCTGGCACACAAAGCATCTAGAAACGAACCTGGCAACTTCTCGTTTCATTCCATACCACCAAACATACTCTCGCAGATCATTATACATCTTGGTAGATCCAGGATGAATAGAATACTGCGACTGGTGAGCCTCCTGCATGACCTCCTCCCGTAAATCCTTGGGCACACATAACTAGTTTCCATGCCTCAGGGATCCATCCTCTGTAATGGTAAAATTGTCGAGCAATCCTACCTCTTCCTGGCCTCTGAGACATCGGAGTCCCTCATCTAGAAACTGGGCCTCCTTGATCTTCTCTATCAGTCTTGACTGTATCTGCATATGCATCGGCTGTCCATGAACTCATGAAAGCATGATCTCGATCCCAAGACTCTTAAGATCCTCTAGAAGATGCCGATCCATAATGAGAAACATAGCCACAGGATATCGACTAAGAGCATATGCTACCACATTCGCCTTTCCAGGGTGGTATTGCAGATTGATGTCGAAATCCTTCATGAGTTCTAGCCATCTTCGCTACCTTATGTTCAGTTCCTTCTGAGTAAAGACGTATTTTAGGATTTTATGGTCCGTGAAGATGTCCACTCTCTTTCTATACAAATAGTGCTTCCATAGTTTTAAGGCAAAAATGACTACTGCAAGCTCTAAGTCATAAATAGGATAATTCTTCTCATGAGGCCTCAACTATCTAGAAGCATAAGCAATAACTTTCTTGTTCTGCTCAAGCACACATTCCAAACCTTTTCCTGATGCATCATTGTAGATGACGAACCCTCCAGATCCTGATGGCAAAGCTAAAACTGGCGTTGTAGTGAGTCTTCTCTTCAATTCTTCAAATGCTGACTGGCAGGCATCGCTCCAGATGAACTCCTCGTTCTTCTGCGTAAGCTTTGTCATTGGTTTCTCTACCTTGGCAAAATCTTTCACGAACTTCCTGTAGTAACCTGCTGTCCCAGGAAACTACGAATCTCTACTACCGACTTGGGAGGTGCCCGTGCTTCTACAGCTTTAATCTTCTTGGGATCTACAGAAATCCCCTCTTCATTCACCACATACCCCAAGAACTCGACCTTGTCTAAGAAAAACTCACACTTCGAGAGCTTCTCGTACAGCTTCTCCTTCTGCAGAATCTTTAAAATAATCCGTAGATGCTCTACATGCAAATCCCCAGTCTTCAAATAGATCAAAATATTGTCAATGAAGACTACGACAAACTTGTCCAGATACTTATGGAAGACCTTATTCATCAAGTTCATAAACACTGCTGGGGCATTGGTGAGTCCAAACGGCATCACCAAGAATTCATGCTGGCCATAATGGGTATTGAAAGCTGTCTTCGGAATATCCTACTCCCGAACCTTCATCTGGTGATACCCTGACCGAAGGTCAATCTTTGAAAAGACCTTCGCTCCACTGAGCTGATCGAACAACTCATATATTCGCGGTAATAGGTATTTATTCTTGATGGTAATGTTATTGAGTGCACGGTAATCTATGCACATCCTAACAGTCCTATCCTTCTTCGGCATAAAGAGTACCGGTGCTCCCCAGGATGAAGCACTAGACCGAATAAAACCATTGCCTTCCAACTCATCAATCTGGGCCTTCAACTCTGCAGCTTCCTTCTGGTTGATCTTATATCAATGCTGGGACTTCGGCGCTGATCCGGGCACTAAGTCGATGCTGAACTCAATATCTCGATCTGGCGGCAACCCTGGCAACTCCTCCAGGAAGACATCGAGAAACTCTGCAATCAGCAGGTGTGGCAATTTCTGGTCTTCTGCAACTGCTCCGAAGTAGACTCCCTCTGGCCTCTCTGTGATCCGTTTTCTGACCTCGAACGACGGAACTCCAGGTGGACTGAAAGTACCATTCCCTTCATGGCAGTCTATTACAGTAAAATGCTCACTCAACCAGTCGATGTCGAGGACTATGTCAAATCTAGGCAGTGGCATCACTAGGAATCGAGCTCTAAGCTCCCTCCCAGCTATAGTGATAGGGCAATCGACCATCTCACTAATTGGCACTACTTCTCCTTCTGTCATAATCTGACAGTTCCTCCTAGTGGGCTTAGGTGTGAAGCTGTGTCTATGCAGGAACTCATATGATACAAAGCTATGTGTGGCTCCAGAATCAAACAATACAATGGCAAGAAATGAATATAAGATGATAGAACCTGTAATAACATCTGGAGCTGCCTCATCCTCCTCAACTGTGGCCATGACATAAGCACGTCCATGCTGTGGTCCTCCTCTCTGTTCTGCTGGTGCTGTGCAAATCGCTGCTGCTGAGGTAGTAGAGCTGGTCCTCTCTAGGGTGCAGTAGGTAGTGCTTTGGGTGGTGCATATGGTGGTCCTCCAGCTCCTCGGGGTCCTCCTTCTAGTCTGGCTGTGGCCTGCTGGCAGTATCTCATCGATGAGAGTCTGATCCACAGAATAGGCAAAGTCCGAGCCTCTTGCAATAGACCTCAATGTGGTGCCCTGGCCGGTGACAGAATGTACAAGTGATCCCCTGCTGTCTCTGCTGCTGAACTGCTGGAGCTCTGGCAGGATAATGCTAAAGTGCTGCCGGCTGTGGTGGCCTCGCCTGAATCTGAGTCCTCTTCACCGGCGTCTGGTAGCTGCTACTGTCGATGTCCCGGACCCTCTTCAACTTTGGATCCGCCTCCTTCTCTACAGCCTGAGCAATCTTAAGAATGCTCGCATAATTCATCGCTTAGCTGATCGCCACTGCATGCCGCAACTCTCTGGTGAGGCCCTTTTTGAACCTCCAAGCCCTCTCCTTTGGTGTGCCGACTAGGTTCTCCATGACCCTGCTGAGCCGTGTGAACTTTGATGTGTACTCTGCCCCGGTCATGTTCCCCTGCTGAAATGCCTCGAACTGCATCCGAAGCTCGTCTTACTCTATATCGAGAAAGAACTTCTCTTCGAACAGATTTTTAAAGTCTGTCCAGAGAATCTGGGGTGCAGCTAACTAAGGCTTCTCTCGGTACCAGGTTCTGGCAAGATCAAAAAGTCGCATACTCGTAACTTCCACCTTCAGGTCATCCGGAATCCTCGCCATCTTCAGTGTCCTCTCAACATTTTCCAGCCACTCATTCGCATATACTATCCCCTATGGCACCAGAAATCCATCAGACAAAGGTTCTGGTAATCTCTGGCCATCCCCGGTCACGATACTGCTGGTGCTGGAGGTGCTACTGGTGCTGGTGGAACTGGCTCTCGGGCCCTGAGTGCATCCACGATTGTCGCTCGAAACTGTGCGGCCTGATGGTTTTGAGCCTCCATGAACTGTTGGAACATGGCCATCACCTGGGCGCCGTCGAACATCATCGTCGGGGGCAACGGAGGAAAGATAGCAGGCGATGGCGGTAGCTGCTCTACTGGAACGTCTGGTGCAGACTGACCCGAACTGCCTGCAACTCTGGGCTGATCCGCAGTCTTCCTTGTAGTGACCATCCTGCAGTAGAAAGAAAACTTTTTTGATTGACAAAACCCTAAAACCAAAAAATAAATAATGTTTTTATAATATTAATGTACCTGATATACCCTTATTTTCCAATTTTCCAATGCCGTGATCAAGTTTCTCTAGTTTAATCAAGTCCTCCAATAGTATAATAATACCTAGGTACCATTAGGATAGGACCTGCATGGGCCACCACTAAAAACATGTCACGATTCGCTCCCGAATAATCGAACACGAGTCGGACACGCCCAGCCTTTATCGTTAGACACGATGAAGTAAGTTGTACCAATCTCTAGGGAAACTACGAGTCCAGATATGAATGAATATAAACCACAGCATCTATATAATCGAATCCTAGAATTAAGGTGCAAACTATGAATTATTACATTTATCCAGCAAATGCAAAGGTATATGATGTCTCTAATACAATGAAGATATGAAATACTAAAGGAAATGTACTAGGCCTCCTCAGCCTCCAGGTCCAGAGCAACACCAGCTAGCTCAAAGGTACCTCCAGGCTCCTGCCCGTAGTAAGTATCGCAAATAGCCTCCATCTCACCTGCAACATATCCAGTCAGGAGCGGAACTAAGTATATCCAAAGAAATAAACAAACACAACATGAAGATGAAATGAACATGTAATGAATCTCAAAACCAGAAACTAGGAACAAGCATGCTGATATGAATAAACTGAAATGAACCTGAATGTAACCTGATACCTGAGTATAAAATGTACAAGGAACCTGACATGTGTGACCATATGAAATACATCCAGAGTGTGTGATCGGCTATGGGTAAAACAGGGAACATGGTACATGCGTGAAGGTACGACTTAGGGCCCGCGTACACAGTGCAAGGCCTAAGCTATTAACATGAGATAGTAACCGGGCTTTGATCACACACCTGTAGTGTTTCTCCTCCCAGACACAAGCAAACTCATGGAACAAGACACAAGTCCAACTCGTGAAATATTGTGTCCAAATAGGAAGTACAAGTATGGAACAAGACATAAAGTAAATGGACAAATTCGAGGAGTATACTTGCCTTGCTCAGGGTGATCAAGTAGGGGTAGAAGATATGGATATCCTCCTGTTATATGATTTCAATTTAATTAATTTTATACAAGTTTCAGTTTTAGTGATTACTTCTTCTAACATGCTTGCTATAGAGTATAATTAACATTAGCTATACTCTAGTCTAAAAGATATTTAAGTTAACAATTTCTATGTACTGTTCACATATAGTTAACCAAGTACTGAACTAATTATACAAGTTCACAACCTCAACAGATATCAACCAACACAATACATTCAAGCTTTGTTACATTAATAGGGTATTTCCTTCTGGTTCTGAAGGATCCTATCTGTTAGGAACTAACACAATACTTATTCTTAATACTTTATCAAGGATACACTGGTCTAAAGTTCAAGTAACTGAGATAGGTTACTAGTCCAACTGATACCTAATTGATCATAAAAAAATATCAAGCCACAGCCTACAGGTTCTCTAAAAAACCTCTCAACCTCACTAACAGTTCGAAACTTGAAATATCTGAACATACCCAAGAGCAAATTAACCTGTCCCATTGTCAAAAACAAAACTGAAATCAAACAAGGGTCTGCATCTAACTCCGAATCTAAACACAACGAGTTACTACTACTCTTTCTTATCTCCCAGATTAGTCTATTGTAAACAAGACTTACCAATCCACAACCGATCTTGATATCACACAGGTTCATAATATAACCAGTCTTCTCATCAACTGTAAGCAAGGTTTTAAATTCTCAGACTTAAATGGTAACATTAGAATAGTCCACAGCCAAAACACAAAGAGCTTTAACCATCAATAAAGATTTATACTATAACAAAATATTAGAACATGCTGAAACAGATACTTAAATATCGAAATGGACAGAACCTACTTATCCATGGACAAGATCACAATGAGATTGTATTCTAACATTTAGCCTGAATCATCACCCCTCCAACCGATGCTAATTAACTCCCAGATTCTTTAACACAAATAAGAGAATCGAACCAAAAATTTAGGAATCAAAAGGATGGGTGATCGATCTGTTACCTGAAGGTTCAACTGAAAACTCTTGGCACAACCTTGAATCCCAACTTCAATCCAGATTTGATCAAACCCAGAGATCCCAAAAGAGTTAATTAATCCCCTCACCACAGATCTACAGAAGACAACAATTCATCACAAAAACAAAATAATCGAACCAACATTCGATTCAAACAGAGCATCACAAATCTGAGTTAACATCGATCTATGTCTAGATCAACTCTCGAAATTTGATCCACAACTAAAAATAAAATAAGAGAATTCTTTCGATCTCCACATACCTAATCCGATGCTCGATGGAGGCAACGAATCAGATCAAGTAAGCCATCGATCTAAAACCTCATATCTACACAATTGGTGAAAGAAATCGATTGAATCGATCAAAATTTAGGTGGAGATCCAAACAAATACTAAGGAAATAAATCAAATTCAAGAGTCGATGACAATACTTACTGTGATTGGCTAAAAGATGGAAGCAATCACTGATCGATTCGTCTATATCTAGATCGATGCAAGAAGAGGAACAATTAGGTCGATCGACCTTCAATTGAGTCCAAAAAATTGAAGATGTAGAAGTTCTTACCAAGCCTTTGAGACATAAGAGGAGACAATCGAATCAGAGTGAAGAATCCTCAGGAACATCAGTCTTCGTCCAAGCCAGCAGCAGGGTCTTCATCAACTTGTCATCTCCTTCGCCATGGCTGCCTGGTGGTTGAGCTCGGGAAGAAGAACGATAGAAGGAAAGGAATGATCGATCGAACAGTAGTGGAATCAAATAATGGGAGGACAACGTTACTTATAGGTTGTTGAGAATTTGGGGTTCCCTTAGCTAGGTCAGGGCAGGAAAATTTGGAAACGGTTAGGGGAATTTCAAACTGTCTCACCATTGATAACAGCAATTAGAGAAGAAAGGAATGGTTGAGCCTTCACAAAGTTTTGAAGGGAAAGAATGGGCCGAGCCTAAAATGAAAAGTTAAAAGCTTTGGGCCAAGAAGCCCTAAGCAGTAAAGGCCCTAAAACAATATTAAAAAAACAATCTACTTAATTTAGGAAAATAATTCAAGGAAATAAAAAATATTATTAAAAGTGGGAGGTAGGGTTATAGTTGTTATCATGATTTATAGCTTAAGCATTTCGCTAATGGGCTTACTTTGAGATTTGGCCCATTGGTGGAGTTTTGCTGGTATGTACCGTATCCTGGTCCTATAAGTATTTCGGGACTGGGGCGTTACAAACTCGGTATATGTCGCACACCCTTAAGAACGAGTTTCTTACCGAGCTCCATTGTCAGGTGTATATTATCGATGCCTACAACTACAGCCATCACCTTGTCGCCCATCTTCACATGTCTAAACTTGCCGCCACGGTACGACGTAAAGATCCTCATATATGGAGTGGTGTGATACGATGCCCCCATATCCATGATGCAGTCGCGATCATGATATATGCCATAAGGTTTCGATGCGTCGGTTGCTGCGATAATGATATCTCCAAACGCCATAACATCCTTCTGATCGTCTTTGCCTTTTGTCTTCTCAGCTTTGAGCTTTATCCACTTCCTCTTGATATGACCCCTTTCGATAAAGTGAAACAGCCCTCCTTGCGGTCCACAATCGCAAGATTTCGAGAACTCCCCATGTCCTCGCTTGTGACTTGGGTATTCCCTTCCCGTAGGAAGCCACCAGAGCGGACTCCAGTGACGATTCTACTTGCTTTTACTAGACCTCCTCATTCAACAAGGTACTTTTGACAGCCTCCATCGTGACAACTATATCCGATATGGAGTTCCTCACCGATACCACAAATATCTTCTAGCTTTCTGACAGAGAACTCAAGAGCAGTAGGGCCTGAAGCTCATCCAATCACCATCTTCATCGCAGACACCTGATTGATGATATCCTGAACCTTATTTATATGTTGTGCCATCGAGGCACCCTCCATGTACTTCGATTTGACGAGTTGGCAAATAGGAAACTCCTTATTGCCAGCCGTCTTCCTTTCGTACATCGAATACAGCTTATCCTATAATGTTTTTGTCGAACTCTCCATGGACATGTGGTAAAACACCAAGTCTTCTAGCAATTGGCGGATGAATCCAACGACATTTTGATCTAGTCGTTTTCAGTATTCAGCAGCTTTTTTCGATGGCTTTGCGCTATCACCATCCAACAGACCATGCAAGTCCTTGTACCAGAATTAATCCTCCATCTTTGGCTTCCAAATTGCCTAGTTCCCCCTATGAGGATAATCATACAAGTGTTCATCTGTTCAGTTGACATGGTTGCCAGAATCCCAAAGCTCAGATACCAATTGTTGGAAACGCGGTGTGACCCAAATCGGAGATGGCCTATGAGATGCAATATTGAATTGTACACATATGCCTTAAAAGAGAATTCTTATGTAAGGCCTAAACGAATCCCAATTATCTACACCACATAATCCCACCCCCTAATCGATGTGGGACTAAATTACCAACTCCATTGTCACCCTCCATTTAAGCGCTCAACCAGAACCGCGATACAACCAAATATCGTATAACCTAATGCCCTATCTTTTATCTTATACTATGTAATGGGGCTGTGTTACGCCCCAATTCTGAAGAATCGATAGTCGCCCCCTCCCCCCCGGGCGTAATTGTCACTGTCACGACCCGTACACGCTTTTCGGACGCGAGAGCGTGAGCAAGCCAGCTACGCATCAAGCGGACTCCAGCCCGACTCAAATACGTAAATGCTGTCAAGACTATGGTATACTGCAAAATCATGGCAAACAATTCTATATCTCAATCCACAATAAGGTAATAAACATGAATGAACACTATGGGTCGTGGTCTGCAGTCCACTAGCATAAATGTCCGATAAGACTCTAAAAGAAAATAACAAGAGTCTACAACTGAAACAAGAAACAGGATATCTCATGATAAGTAATGAAAAGCACGAGCGGATAATAAACACAATGGCGATAACTGAATCCCACAAGCGTATCATTGCCTCCGTAATACCCACAAGAATCGCAAATCCTCCGCCATCCAGAACTACTAGCTAACTCCATGCAATCGCTAAACCTGAAGAGATCATCAGGTCCTCAGAGGACTAGCAAGATACATAAAAACGAGCCTTTCTAACAGTTTATTATGCATGGAGAAAATACAGAATAATCAAGTAAAACTGAGCAATGAATAAAACACGAATCTATACACTGTCTACACATAAATGAACTGTTGAACGAGGACGAGAGAACTCATGTCAAGATGTCAACGAACGACCAGATCGAATACTCAAACCCTCGCCCCTAGTGTGGACTCGCAGGTTTGAACAACTACTAGCCCTCGTCCCTAGTGTGGACTCGCATACTAGCATCACCCTCGTCCCTAGTGTGGACTCGCATGTGTAAAACATATACTACTAACCCTCGTCCCTAGTATGGACTCGCAGGTTAGCATCACCCTCGTCCCTAGTGTGGACTCGCAGGTGTAAAACATATACTACTAACCCTCGTCCCTAGTGTGGACTTGCAGGTTAGCATCACCCTCGCCCCTAGTGTGGGCTCGCAGGTGTGGACCAATAACTACTAACCCTCGTCCCTAGTGTGGACTCGCAGGTTAGCTCCAAGGTTTCAAGACACGGAGGAAAAGCAGTTCGGTTCACGACTCACGACACGACTCGATCAAGGCTCAATGAATACGTCCAATAAGATACAAAACTAACTGTGAATACTGTCTATATAGCAATGATACAAGTATAAAAACAGGATATGAAAGATACATGGCAACAATATAATGAAAACTGGATAATAATAAAAGACAGTGCATGTAAATAAAGCTGTGTAGAAAGGCAAGGTATACTTGCCTGTGGTCCTAAGCTACGGGTATGAATCGAGCACTGAATCAGAGTCCAAGTAACCTGTTATATGTATTAAGTCTAAATCAACACATGAACTAAACAAGATATAGCTATTTGAATTATTGTTAATTACCCCTTATATTTCTAAGTGGCCTTTAGTGGCTCTGGTGGATACATCACAAAATTCTACAATTATATTAGAGAAGCAGATAAGTAGTTACACTGCAAGTTTTTCCATTCACGACTGATGTTGCTACATGGACAGAGGTAAAGGGCATAGTTGGCAATTGTTCACAAAGTTTTTAACACCATTGAACAAGCTGAAGTGAGGAATTTTACAAGATGTGGTCTGTTGGATTTGATTGTAAGATTAGCTCTTTCGCCTTGGACATCAAGAACCTCTACTATATATCTAATGACACTAAATAAACAGTTGATTATGAATGCAGCAAATACACACTGACTACTTGATTTTGATCCAACTGAATCCCAGCCTACCATCTTCCTATTCCCTGAGTTACATGTCCTTCGATACAATCAAAATTCCGAGATTTGGTAAACAATTATATTACTGGAAAGTCTTCAAGCTGATCTTAATTGTAAAGAAACAAAAATAAAGAAGACGAAGAAGAACAATAAAAAGGAAGGACACTTGCTGATGGTGCACTGCTGAACAAAATAAAAGAAATGAGGCACTCGTGATACCCCCATCACTAGTACGAGAAAGAGCAGAGAAAGTAGACCTATGAGATCCTTGATCGATGAACATATACATAAGTTTGTTATAAACGGAGGCACTCAGGCAATCTAGTTTTCATAGATCCCATAGGTCCTAGTCCTTGTTAACTATCACAGCTCAACGACCATGATAACCAAACAATCTCCAAATTAGTGTGTTGTCACTTCCTGAATAATAATTTCTTTAAGTTCATGACTGTGTCTAGTGATGAGATCCATTGCAGTAAATACACATGCTGCTGGTGCAGTTGATTTCCATAGTAGCAATCAAAATGTAGCACCGGCTTACAACCGAGCACCCAATGGCTACAATGCAATCCAAATTACCTCTCCCAACATCTACAGAATCCAGTTACACATACCTGAGTCTAATAGATTGCAGGTGTTCGTATCCTGAACGAATTCCCGTCCCTCGTCCTCGAGTCCAATTTATATCGGCTGTTTCAAACAAACTGTCGAACACCTAGCATGCAATAATAAGAATTCAAGCAATTATCAATTCCCTGATAATTCGATCAGGAATTCCAATGAGGAATTCAAAGAAGGCCATTACTCAAAATCCGAGAACACAAATTTACAGATCAGTCCCCAGAGCAAGAACTGAGATTTGCTAGATCGATAAAGAACAGATTGATTAATCATATAGAAACGAGGAAGAAGAAGACACGTTGACCTGACACTGCTCGTCGTCGATCAACCGTGAGTTCGTCGGGCCTTCGAGAGAACTGCACGTCACCGTGCCTCGTCGTCGTCGAGGGATGGCCGTCACCTGACGATGCAATCGAGAGTCGTCGGAGAAGTTCTTGGTTGATCGTCGGGAACACGGCTACTGCGTGTGGTCGGAGCTCGAGGAACCGCCGAGAGTTGGCACGAGATCGACTGGAGGAGGAGGATGCTGGCGTCGTGGTGGTGGGCGTGGGTCCTCTTGCCAGAAGACTTCACGAACAGGAAGCAAGGGGATTAGGGTTCGTGGGGAGAAAGGGGTCGGCCTCTCCTTCTATATACTAGTGTAGATGATAAGAGGAAAATAGGATTTGAAATCTTGGTAGGGTTTAGCAAGAAGTTTGGAGGGTCGATCCTTTTGGATTCGGATTTCCTTCGAATGCAGGGAATCATCGGGGTCGGCCAGGAGCCGTTTAATTTGAATTACACAATTCTATTTACGCCCTATTAACAAATCACATTTGCATAACCCCTGTTCTAATACTAAATCAATAATTCATATATGCATATCCTCTATAATTGATTCTTTAGATATAAAACACAATAGTTTAAATTATCTACAATAAAAACCCAATTTATTATATTGGGTCAATAATGAATAATAACTAAAAAAAAAAAAATTTGGGCGGGGGTTTACAGTCACGACCCGCACCCATTTTTTTCGGATACGAGTGTGTCCAAGCCAGCCTATGCCGTAGTGTCGGCGGTAGAACATTGTATGGCCACAATGCTCAAAATCACAAATAATGCTCATTCACAAAAACTAATTTAATTTACAATATTCACAAGTTTTATATTTGCAGAAAATATAAACTCTTACAAATATTGAAATGGTTACAACTCATCTATCTAGCTAATCTCTAGGTTTTCGTCTGCAAGTACACCTGTAACTCCCCATGCTAAGTGAATCTACGGCTAACCTAAAAATATTGGTTTCCAGTCAAGAATGGAACGAGTACAATTCATTGAATACAGTTTCAATATAAGAAAATGACTATACAACAGAGATTAACCTTTAAATATATGACTTGAAAAACCCAAAAAAGACAAAATAAAACTAAAAAAAGAAAAACAGTAAATAAAGACAATACTCACCGACTGACTGAAGTACCTTTGATATGTGATCGATCTCGGGACAATTACATGACACTGTCTACACTGTATAAAGTTACACTGTCTATACTGTACAAAGTTACACGGTCTATACTGTACAAGGTACACAGTCTACACTGTATAAAGCAATAATGAAGTACTGTCTACACTGTATAAAGCAATAAAGAAGTACTGTCTACACGGTATAATCACGGTCTACACTGTATACACTGTATAATGTCAGATCACACATCGTTGGTAATTCACCTCCCCGACACCACAAAGAATAAAATCAACATAAAGACTGAAATCATATATCTATCGACTAACAATGATGCATAGTAAAGATCAATACTAAAAACAAACAATAAAGTGTACTCACCTGTGGTCCTTTGCTAGTGAAACCGATAATCCAAACCACTCTGTGTGCCACAATAGTCAAAACTCGTACAACAATCTCGGGATGCTGAAATAGACATTACCAATGTTTTTAGAATAGTCAAAATAGCTAGAATTGCCTGTCCTTAAGTCCAATTCTGGACATAGGAGTAAAACGGTAATTTTGGGTCAAAACGATGTCCGCCGTTGGACCCGCTTTGCACCGAAAAGCGTGCCAGAGTCAATGGTCTCTAAAGTCGTCAAACTATATGTCTACAAATTTGTTTTGATGATACGAACCCAACTGTATGTCCAAAGTTGGATTCCGACGGGCCGTGCATAAAATCGCCCGTTGAATCGGACCGTGGAGCCCGCAAAACGGTGATCCGATCAACTGTATCAGAATCGGACCAAACTTGGCATACAGGACCATAAAAATGATACGGCCCTGTTGGTGCAAGTTTTGTCTCAATCTGATGAGCGTGCACAAAGTAATTGGGAAATTTGCACAGAGGCCGATACGGTGAATTTCGACGGATGCGCATCAAATTCGTCGCGCACACGCAACCAATTTGAATTCCGTCAAAGCCCACACGTCCAAGAAACCATTACGCACCTTTTGATGCTTTCGGTCTGCGACCACGTCATCCGGATTGGCGGGACGTACGTCGTATCGAAGAGTTTTTTAATATTTTTAATATTTTAAAATAGATTTTTTTCTAATCTTTGGGGACTGCTTATTCAGCACAAAATGCATTAATAAATAAACGGAAAGAAGGGTTTCCATCTCCTATATATTGTCTATAAGTTTCTTCAAATAGAATTTTGAAATCGTGTATGGGTTAGGAGAAAACTGACCGCGAACTAGAGTAGTTGGACTGGTTCATGTGTCCTGTTTCGACAGTTTTTCTCGACATCTTCTTCTCAAATTTCTGGGGAATATATTAATGTACAGGAAATTCTAATTGAAGGGATTTGGTCATGGCTATATGGGCTACACCCTGGATTCGATAGGACGGAAAACGATTACGTATGAACAGAGAAACTAACCTCGAAATATGAGGGTTCGGCTTGGTTGTGTCCTGTGCGTGCGCGAGCTCCCTGGCCGATTCTGACCGCGTGTGGTGGCGGCACCGGTGGTGAGTGGCCGCCCAGGGTGGCTGGGGGCGCGCAGTTATCCATGGGAGGCGCGGGTAGTAAGGTTTAGGGTTTTTTTTTGTCGATTTCCTTCGGTTCTGTTCTGTCGATAATATATATATAACCGTATATATATGGCCCCCTGTTCTCGAGTTGGATTTGTTGGGCTCGGTTACAGCCGCTTAGGCTGAGAGTTTCATCTCGGGTTTAATGGGGTGTTAGCAGCCCATGTGGGCTGTGGGTCCACCGAGTTGATTGTTTTATTATGTAGCCTAATATATACATTGCTATATATATATATATATATCTATATATATGATACATATATGTCATTGAATATATTTCTATGTATATATATCTTATTTAGCCTAATACATATATTTTTATGAATATATATATATATATATATATATATATATATATATATATATATATATATATATATATATATATATATATATATATATGCACATGCATCATATATAAATTTATCACTCTAGCATTCCATACATTTAATATATTACCTATTTCTAGTCTAGGGCCTTATTTATATAAATATGAATATATATATATATATATATATATATATATATATATATATATATATATATATATATATATATATATATATATTTTATTTTTATTTTTTTTTTTTGAATATATATATATATATATATATATATATATATATATATATATATATATATATATATATAACATTTATTTGACAACCAATAATAATAAAATAATATTATATAATAATAAACTCAATAACGTTGATAGTAAAATAATAATGATAATAATAATATCGAAATTCAATAAATCAATAATGGTGTATATATACCCTTATGTGTAGTCTAATAGTCCCAAATATACGAGGACCTATTTTATACAAAAGTCTCTGAATATCACTAATAATAATATTTAAATTACGAATATTTAGGAATATTCATTAAATCATTAAAACGAAATACAACACCATCATACCAATTTCCATCAACACGAATGTCATTGGACGTGCCGCATGACTACATGGGCGTGGGCTCAGTTCGGGTCCAGTCCGGGCTAAAATGGTATAATCGGTTTCCCTAAAACTCAATAATATAATTAATAAATAAATCTTCAGTAAGGGAATTAAGTCGCAACTTGGCATGATTTTCCTAGTTAGGTCATCACTATGGCTTGGCCTTCCCTACCAGGCTAATACACTAGTCAAAGCACGCCATTGCACTATATATGCCACAATTTTTAGTCATCTTGTACTTCAAAACTCCATCATGGCCAAGGTCATCTATCGTAATAATTAACTAAGTAATTATTTAAAAAAATTCTAAAATCACCATTTATTTTAAATAATTAAATAAACATATATTATCAAAAATTCCGGAAAGGGGGGTTACAAATCTACCCACCTTAAAAATAATTTCGTCCTCAAAATTCTAATTCGTAACTATTCCTTAAATTCAAAAAAAAAAAAAAATCTACCATTACCTTAATCTCCTCGAATTTTAATTCCTCAAAAAAAAATTTATATCCTTCTCCTAGCCATTTTGTAACTACGAAACTCTGAGGACTTCTACCCACCTTTGGACACACTACTCCCTCAAAGCTATGTCACTAAAACTTTATAATCTTCTAACTACTTGCTAAAATTGCTACAAATAGATATATACCGCTTTTGGCCTCTATAATCCTCTCATATCTATCAAACAACCCAAATCTAACAAGCAACAAATTTACACAAGTAGCTAAAAAATATTGGTAAATTCTAATAAGTATGACCATTCGTCACTCTATAATAGGATGGACAGAAAGATAAGGAAAAATAATCGAGAGCGAATATAAAGTTTCCAGAGCGGTAGAGAGTATAGAATGAAAGTCTATGAACCATTGACTTATTTGCTAGAGTGGGCTACTCTAGTCCAGTCACTTACTAATTCGAGGAACCCTTCGTTTCTTAGAGGGCTTGCAATTCGTGCAATACAGAAGTCCCATTCTTAAAATTTATCTAAACAAGGTTCCATAATAGAACAGAATTTGAGAAGTCAAGATCGTGATCTTTTTCGTGGTTATTTAAACACACGAGCAAGGGATATAAATGCAATACAAGATCGTATCGCGACTTCCAGATAGATGGATTAAGGGTTACGAATGACTTCACATTCTAAGAGGGGAGACTACATAATAGGTATAGGGACTTATTTCAAATAGTTTGGTTTTATAGTCCAAATGTGGTGGTATGTATGGATGGATTTTACTGGGTCTTAATGGGTTCCCTGATTGGACATCAATCGTTGGTTGGACGAACCTTGGATTTTAATCTATATTGACTGAACAAGATCCCAATGATAAAACTATTTCTACTAGGTTAGGGTAACCTAAAATAGGTTTTCACCCAAGTGGTTGAGCTAGATGGGCAGTCGGATTGGTTAAATAGGTTCTGTAAGCCTTGAAGATGCGCCTTTCGTGACTTTTGTGTTTAAGTAGCACGAAATAACACAATTGAGTGGCACACTAGTGACATGTACGTAGTGGGCTTCGAGTAAATCACAACCATATATTGGGTCGAAAGGTTTGAGTCGAGGTTTAGTCTCTAATTGTAGTCGAGAAGTATACCGGTATTATAGTAAGGGTTATAATTAGTCTTTTTGACCTGAAAGTCGTATCCTAAAAATAGTATACAAGGGGACGGGTTTGAGTGGGACATGGTATACCTAGATAAAGGTGGACTCGTCTAGATCTTGCATATGAAATTTGTTGGAAGGTAATAGCTGGTCTCGTGCTCCGAATATTAATGACACGGTCGGAAACACAAAATGATCTAAATGGAAGTGGAAGTCCATGGGGCACTAATTATCATCCTAATAGAAATTACTCTAATCAATCGATAATCTTCACATATCCTAAAATTTTAGAAGGCTTACAGTCAACTCACCTTAGAAGCTAGGACATGGGTTTAGGAGTAATGAGGTGAGATGAATTCCAATGTCCGGGTATCGTACCCCGACTCTTGTTAATAAAGAATAAGGTACGCCGGAACGGGATACGGTAGATATAAGTCAAGTCAAGGATCGTCCCTCAATAAATGGAAAACGAGTGTGTACAATGACACATGGTCAATAAAATAGAATGACCTACTCGTCCACAGTATGCAAGAGTTATCGACGGGAAAACCAACTCTAAGGCACATCTTATGAAAAAATTTCTAACAACTGAATCGTGAATTTCTATTTGTGTCAAACCTGCCAGACTATTATCGTAAGGGTTCTAGTGGTATGGGCTGTAGTGATCATGTATTGCTGTTGATAACTGGCAGATCACATTATGATAGGGTATTCAAGCTATGGTATTGGCTAAGCTAGTGACTATGGTGTTCCAATACTAGTTAGGTCTTAATAATGAAATTTACATAACTAGGATAATATTTATTGGAAACCAATCTCGGAATGAGTTCCTACCATAGTCACGGTAAATGATTGTCCTTACCTTTGTCTATTCATCTCATGTCTAAACTGTGGGCTTTGGTCGAAGAAAGGTTGGGTTAAGGTTTAAGGGTTTCTAGTTAAAGCGAGCTTCAGGCAAATAATTAGAGGCTCACGACATTTGGTTTCTTGAGAATAGATAGTCTCCTAGGTTGGCATTTCGACTAACGGTAAAACCCTAATCATTCTCAAATTCAGATGGCTAGAAGGTCTTACTAGTAGTTTGAGGGTCGAGAGGAGAACGAGTAACTCAATCACATGACTGGCCGATGGTAGCTACATTTGTATACAAATATCATAGCCATGGGGGATACTCTGTACCTCTCTACCAATTACGAGCTTTCGTCTTTCCAAATCAGTGAAAGACAAAAATAATAAGGAGTTCAAGAAAGATGTCATAGGCGAATGTAAAATTCCAGAGGAATTGTCAATGCAGTAGGGGATGAGATCCTAGAGACATCTACATCTCAATACGTAGGTTAATCGGAGGGAGAGCGAACCGAGTGCACTACGGGTGATCAGACCGTAATACATCGATTCTGATTAGACAATATGTTAGCAGGCGTCCCTAATAAACATATGTCTTGAATCAAGCACGATAAAAGGGGTAAGCTTGCAAAACTAGGCAGTAATAGCAACGTTGGTCAAGATAGTCAAAATACAAGTATGCGAGATTTTTGAAAGGAGGCACAAGTAGTTCGAGTTTTGTGAGGATCAAAACCTTATCCGGTGTTCTTGCTTATACAGTCTTCCTACTATCTTCTTATCCATAAGGCCTTGGTCGACTAATGGATCATGGACCTCTAAATTCTATATTCCAGGCAGACCTATTAGTGTCAGTTAATTACCACATCAATAGATTACAAGGACCACGAAATGCTAGGTTGGAGGACATGCTACCCAACTCACAGAACTTTCACTAGTATGGGTTTTGGATCTTATGGGACATATAGGACATTTTCCTATCCTCTATAGTATCATGAACTTGTAATCATGTCTTAAGTTATTTCACCGAGGATTATGTCTCGCCTGTATACTCTGGCTGTGGTAATCCCTCGAGTTTGTAACTCAAATATGATACAAATCAAACATTTCTTAACTCTAACCAATATTGACTCAAGGGTAACTAGGATCAAAAGAGGACCACTAGCCATAGTTTTAGCAATATTCTATAACCTATATTTTCTTAAACTAATTTCAACTCTAGGAGTCGTGCCTCGCCAGTGCGCTGCTGGCTACAGTGAATTCATAGTCTCCATAATTTAAATAAATGGTGACAGTGCGTTGCTGTCCTGCCATTACGAGTTAACTAACATTCCTATAACTATATCTGTAAAAATTCATGAGCTTCCAGAGATTCAAACATGACTATGAAATAAAGCGTAAGTATTTGTCCTAAATCTTACAACAAAAGATTGGACAGGGAGAAAATAACTGAAGACAAAATAAATACGAACACTTCTAGTATCTATTTTATGTGTATTCGACCATTGAGGAAAAACTTTGAATCGAAACTAACTCGAGGCCCGTATATGGATAACCTAAAAAATAATAATTCTTAGGGCAAATAGGAACTGAATAGGCAATTCGGACCAAGATATGAGGATGGTATCTAAAGAGGCAAGGAGAAGGAATTGAACGATTTATCAAGGTTAGATCATTAATTCTTGGTAGCCTTGTCTCACCAAATGAATAATCTATCCACATTGGATCATACCGTCATATCAAGAAGTAATAGTGTACCTATGGGGATCTGACAAACTATCAAAATTAATAACTCCTCATCTAAATTGTATGGCCTAGACTACACATCGGTAAATTTGTATAAGGGACTCCTAGTCCTAGTCATTCTCTTAAATTAAATTAATCCCTAACTCGTGAATGAGCATTTCCTAGTCGCAGGCTCGCAATAGTACGACTAACTTACGTACTATCACGAGTTCGCATGATTTGCGAAAACAGACCTGTATGGGCCACCACAAAAACTTGTCAAGACCCGCACCCATTTTTTTTGGGATACGAGACGTGTCCAAGACAGCCTACGCCGTAGTGTCGGCGGTAGAACACTGTATAGCCACAATGCTCAAAATCACAAATAATGCTCATTCACAAAAACTAATTTAATTTACAATAATCAAAAGTTTTACATTTGCAAAAAATATAAACTCTTACAAATATTGAAATGGTTACAACTCATCTATCTAGCTAATCTCTAGGTTTCCATCTGCAAGTACACCCGTAACTCCCCATGCTAAGTGAATCCACGACTAACCTAAAAAATATTGATTTCTAGTCAGAAATGGAACGAGTACAATTCACTGAATGCAGTTTCAATATAAGAAAATGACTATACAACAGAGAATAACCTTTAAATATATGACTTGAAAAACACAAAAAAGACAAAATAAAACTAAACAAAGAAAAACAGTAAATATAGACAATACTCACCGACTCACTGAAATACCTTTGTTATGTGATCGGTCTCGGGACAATTATACGACACTGTCTACACTGTATATAGTTACACTGTCTACACTGTATAAAGTTACACGGTCTACACTTATAAGGTACACGGTCTACACTGTATAAAGCAATAATGAAGCACTGTCTATACTGTATAAAGCAATAATGAAGCACTGTCTACACGGAATAATCACGATCTACACTGTATACACTGTATAAGGTCAGATCACACATCGTTGGTACTTCACCTCCCCGACACCACAAAGAATAAAATCAACATAAAGACTGAAATCACATATCTATCGACTAACAATGATGCATAGTAAAGATCAATACTGAAAACAAATAATAAACTGTACTCGCCTGTGGTCCTTTGCTGGTGAAACCGATAATCCAAGCCACTCAGTGTGCCACAATAGTCAAAACTCGTACAAAAGTCTCCGGATGCTAAAATAGACATTACCAATATTCTTAGAATAGTCAAAATAGCTAGAATTGCCTGTCCTTAAGTCCAATTATGGACACAGGGGCAAAACGGTAATTTCAGGTCAAAACGGTGTCCATCGTTGGACCCGCTTTGCACCAAAAAGCGTGCCAAAGTCAATGGTCTCTAAGTCATCAAACTACATGTCTACGAATTCATTTTTATGTACGAACCCAACCGTATGTCCAAAGTTGGATTTCGACGGACCGTGCACAAAATCGCCCGTTGAATCGGACTGTGGGGTCCGCAAAACGGCGATCCGATCAACTGTCTCAGAATCGGACCAAACTTGACGTACAGGACCATAAAAATGATACGGTCCTATTGGCGCAAGTTTTATCTCAATCTGATGTGCATGCACAAAGTAATTAGAAAATTTGCACAGAGGTCGATACGGTGAATTTCGACGGATACACATCAAATTCGTCGCGCACACGCAACCAATTTGAATTCCGTCAAAGACCACACGTCCAGAAATCATTACGCACCTTTCGATACTTTCGGTCCGCGACCACGTCGCCCGGATTGGCGAGACGCACATCGTATCGAAGAGTTTTTCAATATTTTTAATATTTTAAAACAGATTTTTCCTAATCATTGGGTACTGCTTATTCGGCACACAATGCATGAATACATAAATGGAAGTCTCCATCTCCTATATATTGTCTATAAGTGTCTTCAAATAGAATTTCAAAATCGTGCATGGGTTGGGAGAAAACTGACCGCGAACTAGAGTAGTTGGACTGGTTCATGTGTCCTGTTTCGACAGTTTTTCTCGACATCTTTGTCTCAAATTTCTGGACAATCTAATAATGTACAGGAAATTTTACTTGAAGGGATTTGGTCGAGGTTATATGGGCTACACCCTGGATTCGATAGGACAAAAATGATTGCGTATGAACAGAGAAACTAACCTCGAAATATGAGGGCTCGGCTTGGCTGTGTCATGTGCGCGCGCGAGCTCCCTGGCCGATTCCGACCGCGTGTGGTAGCGGCACCGGCGGTGAGCGGCCGTCCAGGGTGGCTGGGGGCGCGCGCAGTTGTCCATGGGCGGCACGGGTAGTAAGGTTTAGGGTTTTTTTTGTCGATTTCCTTCGGTTCTGTTCTGTCGATAATATATATAACCGTATATATATGTCCCCCTGTTCTCGGGTTGGCTCTGTTGGGCTCGATTACAGCCGCTTAGGTTGAGAGTTTCCTCTCGGGTTCAATGGGGTGTTAGCAGCCCATGTGGGCTGTGGGTCCACCGAGTTGATTTTTTTATTATCTAGCCTAATATATACATTGCTATATATATCTATATATATGATACATATATGTCATTGAATATATTTTTATGTATATATATCTTATTTAGCCTGATACATATACTTTTTATGAATATATTTTTATGTATATATATTTTTATGTATGTCATTGAATATATATATATATATATATATATATATATATATATATATATATATATATATATATATATATATATATATATATATATATATATATATATATATTTATATGCACATGCATCATATATAAATTTAACACTCTAACATTCCATACATTTAATATATTATCTATTTCCAGTCTAGGGCCTTATTTATATATATATATATATATATATATATATATATATAGATATATATATATATATATATATATATATATATATATATATATATATATATATGCACATGCATCATATATAAATTTAACACTCTAACATTCCATACATTTAATATATTATCTATTTCCAGTCTAGGGCCTTATATATATATATATATATATATATATATATATATATATATATATATATATATATATATATATATATATATATATATATATATAATTTATTTGAAAACAATAATAATAAAATAATATTATATAATAATAACCTCAATAACGTTGATAGTAAAATAATAATGATAATAATAATATCAAAATTCAATAAATTAATAATGGTGTATATATACCCTTATGTGCAGTCTAATAACCCCAAATATACGAGGGCCTATTTTATACAAAAGTCACTGAATATCACTAATAATAATATTTATAATATTTAAATTACGAATACTTAGGAATATTCATTAAATCATTAAAACGAAATACAACACCATCATACCAATTTCCATCAACACGAATGTCATTGGACGTGCCGCATGACTACATGGGCTTGGGCTCAGTTCGGGTCCAGTCCGGGCTAAAATGGTATAACTGGTTTCCCTAAAACTCAATAATATAATTAATAAATAAATCTTCGGTAAGGGTTAAGTCGTAACTTGGCCTGGTTTTTCTAGTTAGGTCATCACTATGGCTTGGCCTTCCCTACCAGGGCTAATACACTAGTCAAAGCACGCCATTGCACTATCCGTGCCACGATTTCTAGTCATCTTGTACTTCAAAACTCCATCATGACCAAGGTCATCTACCGTAATAATTAACTAAGTAATTATTTAAAAAAATTTCTAAAATCACCATTTAATTTAAATAATTAAATAAAAATATATTATCAAAAATTCCGGAAAGAGGGGTTACAGTAATTCCGTGCGAACCTAGGTTACAATCGCACAAGGCATAGTCATAAGGTAATCTGAAATACAATATCTAAGAGAGAGCGCAAACAAATTGAACAACACATTAAGACAGAAACTTTACATTTTATTGATAATAGACATCATTTACAAACTCTATTATAATCGTGCCGCACGGGCTTTACAACATGGCTCGATTACAAAAGGAGTGCCGATGAGATAGTCGTTCCATACATACATCCCTCATTTACAACAAAAGTATTCCAGCCACATGGATGCGAGTGATGTCGAGACATGTTCCTTGGACTTACGGAGAGTCTTCAAAAGTTTAGCGGCGGGGTCTTTGACGCGTGGTTGAAGCTTCAAAAGCACGAACGTCGCCTAGCTAGTTGTCACGTTCTTCCTGATTCCTGGCACCTGTAAAGAGCGAGGGTCAGTACGATCACATGTACTGGCGAGTGACTAATTAAACCCAAGCTCTGCATTTGGTTCAAGCTGTTTATAAAATATGTTAGCTTTTTTGTAATCTTTCTAACCATCCTGATTGATTTACATGTTAACATGTTTTGAGGCAAGCATCTGAAATTGTATACATTGAGCAGTTATCATAATTATCCCATGTCACATGCGTTAGTTCAAGCAGTGAAAGGGGTGTGAAGGTCACTAGCAATGTCAAGCCATCATGGACTATAGTTGGGTTAAACGGCGACCCTTTCGCGACGGGTAGCGAGCCCTGTGCGAAAGTTCCTGAATCACCCGCGCCGAGTCATGGGTGGCGCTTGCTATACTCGTTCCTCCCGGGCCGAATCGGTTCCTTGGTCTAGGCAACCGTTCGAGGAAACTATGCATTATGCATAAGTTGTCCAATGACCGTTTTTGTAGATTCATGAAATATTTTATCTTTTTACTAGAACCTTTAACTTTCTCTTTTGGTGTGAATCTGACCCTTTTCTTTGAACTTAGTCATTTATGCACGTTAGCCGTATCTTTGCGATAAACGTTAATCGATTCATCTTTTGATTTGCATAGGCTATGTAAATAAGGCATAAGAAAGTCGGCATTAGTTTTTCATGTAAAACAGTTCGATAGCAAGTATTTCGTAAAGAATCGAGGCAAAGAAGGTCAGGCACTCACCTTAGTCTTTGCTTCAGGCGAAGGACTGGTTGGCTGCGCTTAGACGTCGCCTATGCGATCACTCGCAATCGCATAAACAACTGATTAGAACACTGCACTATTCAAGGAGTTCGATACGAATGCGAAGTTCAAAAACGCAAGACATGAAAACCATCAAAAATATTCACGAAAACCAAAGCCAAAGCCAAAGCCAAATCAAGTACAACATGAAAACCAGAGCAACGGGAGGTCTCTCCCGACCCAGCCGCAGAGCCCAATCCTTGAGGCTCAACCCGCTAAATATGGGACTTGATTCCGAAGAAGCCTTTCCATAACGAGAAAAAGATCTTAATTCAATCGTTCCCGTTCGACCGATTCAACCTATTCCGATATATCAGTTCCGACTGAATCGGTAACGACAATGTTTCTTTCTCGCGTACCTCGTGGACAGAAATGTGACACGATGTAGGGACGAGGCACTACATCGTAACCAACTAATAAAAAGTTTCGTCCTCGAAACTTAAGAATAGAACCTACATTTACGATAACAATGAAGGAAATTTCTCTTTTATCTCCGATTCAAGTTCCTAGGTCGACTCCTCGACCGAATGATTGCTCCAGCATACGCGGACGAGAGGGATCGCACGATTCCATAACAGTTTATCTTTACGTTCTAAGATTTGGACTGGCACTTCAACATATGATAAGTCAGCCATCAGCTCCAACTGACCAAAATCTACCACGTGGCTTAGATTTTGCACGTACTTCTGCAACTGAGAGACGTAGAAGATATTATGCACACCTGCTAACGCTGGCGGCAGGACAATCTGGTAGGCCACTGGGGCGACTCGCTTGAGTACTTCAAACGGCCCAACAAATCTCGGACTCAACTTTTCCTTTGCACCGAACCGGGTAACTCCACGCATAGGCAAAACTTTAAGTAATACGTGATCGCCTGCTTGAAACTCGAGAGGTCGACGACGGACATCCGCGTAACTTTTTTGCCGACTCTACGCAATCTTTAATCTTTTCCGAATGAACTTGTGAAATCCCTCTTCCCGATATTTTGAATTTTTTATTTATTTGAATTAAATGAGAACTTTTTGATTTTTATAAATATATGTGAAGGATGAATAGATATGCATAATAACAAATCCCTCAAGCTGATAACTGCTAACCCCCCCCCCCCCCCCCCCCCCCCCCCCCCCCCCCAACTTATCCATCTCTATATATTATTTATATATAAACAACATTTATACCATCCTTTTTCTTACTTATCTACATATAGCTGGAGCCCCCTCTCGTATGAAGAAGATTATCTCTTTCATGTCATTCCCGAGCCGACCCAACCCTGGCCATGACATGGAGCCGACTTTGCTTGCATGCATGCGCACGTGTATCGATATTACGGCCTGCCGCCTCCACTCGTAGAGTCGTACCAAGCGCACTGCCACCGCTAGCCGATGTACTCGCCACCAGCCTCCATCCGCGAGCCCATTGACGTGCTGAACGAGCCGCTCTACAGTAGACCCACAAACACCCCGCCCCACACATCGACGAGTGCAAGGCCGAGCCAGACCCGTACGTGCGGTGGCCTTCCAGACTCCGCCAGCTTCTCTGACGCTTCTCGTGCGTCCCTATCATCGACGAAGTCGCCAGCGTCTGTCGTTGGCCCTAGCCGCTCGTCAGTTTCTGTCGCAGGACACTATCTCTTCCTAACAGAAGTCGTACCCGACGCCGAGAATACCCTCTGGTAAACCTTTCTTCGCTTCTTTCAGTTAGTATGTAGTATAGGAAGGAAGAAAGTAACACAAGCATGTTATAATACTATTCACATACGATACATGGGAAGAAAGTATTATATATAAGGCTGTTCCGTAGGTGATATAGGAAGAAGGAATAATAATAATAGTCAATGTACACACATATAAAGAAACTTAAATTTAGGAGCACCTGAGAGAAACAATAGTTTCTTTCACCTTTCATTTTGATCATATCTCACCAATTTAGCAGAATGGTTACATAGGTTTAACAACATAAACAATGGTTTGAGTTAAGCAAATATATATTTTGCTTAGAACCCTAAACAATTATCAAATTTCCAAAATCTAAACAATTGGTCTTGTGGTCCCATAAACAATAAGAATAAGTTATTAACAAAAAAATAAAATAAAATAAGAAGTAGTAGCAGTAGCTACTTGTAGTAGAAAGAAGAATAAGAAAGTGATGCTACAATCCTCACATTAGGATTACTATTCACATGTAAGTTCACGTATAGAAAAAAGGGGATGCATTCTCTTTGTACATTGGTGCACTATTCACATAGGTGATGGTCTTTACAAATGAACCCCTCCTATCACCATAAATTAATGGTACAACCTTTTCTCTCTTTTGTCTTATACATAACAGGCAAGTAAAATTTGATAGGTAATTTTTACATATAAACCCCTTCCTCATGTACTATTCACGTAAACACATAGTATGGAAAGAACTTCTCTCTTCCTACCACTCACACCTCTTAGCAAATTTGAAAATAAGTCCTACTTTCATATTAGATTAGCAAAACAAGCAAGATAATGATTTAGTTTATATATACACTCAAGTCACTTTAGTACATCTGTACTTAGTTTATAATTCAGCTAAGATTAAATTCTAGGTATATGTATATCAATGTATAGGTGAATATAAATTTTAGACAGTATATGAATAGTAAAATGTAGATTGTTCAATAACGCATTTCATCTCATGAACAAATATCTAGGACGTGAGGACTGACCTTCGAGTTCTTGCCTCAATACGGATTTGGACAACTTTGCGGGCAAGTATATCTTGCCTTCCTCTACAATTTATTTACATGCTTATGTTTCTTTCTCTATGATATATGCATTGTCTAGTTTCTTTAACTGATCGTTGATATGAGTTTTCCTTTATATTATGCACACTAGTTTACTGGTCTTTTTCATATACCGTCATGGTTTGACATTATAGTTCATACTTTTTATGTTCTCATATATATCTTGACTGATCGTACCGTGGCATAAGAATGAGTGCGTTATAAACTGAACTGCTATTTCCTTGTTTCGATTTTCTCAACCTGCGAGTCCACACTCGGGGCGAGGGTTGACAGTTTGCAACTACGAGTCCACACTCAGGGTGAGGGTGATTGTCTTGAACTAACTTGTGAGTCCACACTCGGGACGAGGGTGATTGTCTTGAACTAACCTGCGAGTCCACACTCGGGACGAGGGTGATTGTCTTGAACTAACCTGCGAGTCCATACTCAGGGCGAGAGTTAGTGATTTGTTCAAACCTGCGAGTCCACACTTGGGGCGAGGGTTTGGTATCCGTTGATCTCTTGTTTGCCTGTTTTCTTCTAGCAGTTCATTAATGCGCATTTGTTCTCGTATCCATGTTCATAGTCACTTGTCATTTTCTGTTTCTTTTCTGCTTATTTCTTATGCATGATAAATTGTTAGATAGGCATATTTTATGTATCTTGCTAGTCCCGTGAGAACCTGATGATCTCTTCAGGTAGTTGATTGCACGGAGTTAGTTAGCTGATCATGATGGTGGTTGATTACTTCAGATTCAGGTATCTTTCGTGGTTACACATTTACATCTGTTATTTACACTCTGCTTGTTAGCTTAGTTTTATATACTCATGTTATTTCTTTGGAGTCTAATCGGACATATATGCTAGTGGGCTGCAGACCATTAACCATAATTGTTCATTCTTGTTTTATATAATTCTTGTGGATTGAGATATAGTTTAACTTACCTTATTAAACATGATACCCTATTCTGGACAGCGTATACGTAATCGAGTTGGACTGGAGTCCGCTTAATACGTGGCTGGCTTACGTACGTACTCGCATCCCAAAAAGTGGGTGCAGCCAAAAAATGGGTGATCTGCACTTCCGGCCGTACAAGGCTTCGTACGGCACCATTTGGATGCTGGACTGATAGCTATTATTGTATACAAATTTGGCCTACGGTAGATAAACGTCCCAACTCGACTTGAAGTCAATTGTGCAGAGCCGTAACGTCTTCGAGAATCTGATTCATATGCTCCGTTTGGCCGTCGGTCTGGGGATGGTAAGCTGAGCTGAACTGCAACTTGGTACCTAGAGCCAACTGAAGGCTACTCCAGAAGCACGATAGAAATCATGCATCCCGATCAGAGACGATGGATACAGGGATACTGTGCAGCAGTACTATCTCGTCAAGATAAATCTGAGCCAGGCGATCAACGCTCAAAGTAACTTTAATGGCAATGAAGTGCGCTGACTTGGTTAGTCGATCAACGATGAACCAGATGACATCATTTCCCTGCGGCATCTTCGGCAGGCCAACGACAAAGTCCATAGTGACATGATCCCATTTCTATTCTAGAATGGCAAGGTTCTGCATCTTCCCGCCCGGTCTTTGATGCTCAGCTTTTACCTACTGACAGGCCATACATTGGGATACGAAGAGTGCCACATCTCTCTTTATTCCGTGCCACCAGAAGGTCGTACGGAGGTCCTTGTACAACTTTGTGCTGTCATGATACAAGGTATATTTTGCATAGTGCGCCTCCATCAATATTTCCTTTCTAAGTTCTGAATCATCCGGAATGCATAGCCTACCCTTCAATCAAAGTACACTGGTTTCATTTACTGTAAAGTCGGTCGCACTACCCGTTGAAATTTGCTCTCGTACTTTCTTCAGGTACGGATCATCCTTCTGTGCGGTCTTAATCTTTTCCCGCATGCTTGGCTCTAGTTGCAACTGTGCCAACTGCACATCCCTGAATCGAATCCAGAGGTCGATGCCCATCTCCTTTAGGTCACGTAGCAGTCTACGATCGATGGGTAGCGAGGCAATATACTTCTGACTCAAAACGTCTGCCACAACATTTCCTTTGCCCAACGTATAGTCGATAGTCAAGTCGTAATCTTTGATCAGTTCAAGCCAGCGCCTTTGCCACAAGTTCAGCTCCTTCTGCGTGAATAGATACTTGAGGCTCTTGTGGTTCGAATAGATCGTGCACGCCACGCCACGCCACGCCATAAAGATAACGACGTCATAATTTTAACGTGAATACAATTGCCGCTAACTCCAGGTCATGGGTGGAATAGTTCTTCTCGTGTGGCTTTGTCACTTCTCGTTCCCGGAATACGTATTCTAAATACATGTACTGCTGGAACGTATTTATTCAATATTTATCATGTATTATTCTGTATTTAAATCCCTTTAATTTCATGTTAATTTATTTCATGCAATTATTTTTCTGCATTTTACTTTCTGCATTTAATTCTCTGCTTTTACTTTGCTTTTGGGTTCGGCCTAGATTGGTTTATTTTCGGTTTTTGTTGGTTCATCATGAACCCAACCCCCCACCTACCACCACCCCATTTAAAGCCCCAAACTTTTTCTCTCTCTTCATTACTTCTTCTCATTTCTCTTCTTCTTCCTCATAACTCTCCCACCAACCTAGAAGAGATAGGCAAGTGCCAACTTGCTTCTTGATGGATCCCCATTTTTATTGTTCCATCATCTTCCTTATTTGATTCTAAGTCTCTTTAGTACTTAGCATTTTCAATTTCCATGGCTTATTTGTTGTAGATCTAAGTTTAATACATTTTCGGGTTTCTTAGGTTTTGATCTAGTAAACTTTGTTATCTTCAAGTTTTGATGGTTCCATATTGTAGAGAATTTCGTTCTACCCAATTTTGACCTATGGAAGTCCATATTTGGGCTTGGAATGAAAGATTTATGGAGCTTGGAAGCAATGGCTTCCATGGTTCTGTTCTCAAAAAATTCGGAGAGGAAGCACAGCCACATCTTCATTTCCCACAGCCGCATGAATCTTCATTCCTCAGGCGCATGAGATTATTTATTACCGATCATTTCCCTCAGGCGCATGATATTATTTATTTCCCAATCATTTCCCTCATGCGCATGATATTATTTATTTCCCAATTATTTCTCTCAGGCGCATGAGATTATTTATTTCCCAATCATTTCCCTCAGGCGCATGAGATTATTTATTTCCCGATCATTTCCCTCAGGCGCATGAGATTATTTATTTCCCAATCATTTCCCTCAGGCGCATGATATTATTTATTTCCCGATCATTTCCCTCAGGCGCATGATATTATTTATTTCCCAATCATTTCCCTCAGGTGCATGATATTATTTATTTCCCAATCATTTCCCACAGCGCATGATATTTATTTCCCACAGCCGCATGAATCTTTCTTCCTCAGGCGCATGAGATTATTTATTTCCCGATCATTTCCCTCAGGCGCATGATATTATTTATTTCCCAATCATTTCCCACAGCCGCATGAATTTTCATTCCTCAGGCGCATGAGATTATTTATTTCCCAATCATTTCCCGCAGCGCATGAGATTATTTATTTCCGAATCATTTCCCACAGCGTATGAGATTATTTATTTTCCAATCATTTTCCACAGCGCATGAGATTTATTTCCCACAGCCGCATGAATCTTTATTCCTCAGGCGCATGAAATTATTTATTTCCCAATCATTATTTATCTTCTAATTTTATTTTCCGAATTTGGATTTAATTAATATTGATTGTTATCTTGATTAATTATTGATCATGCGTTCCTAGATGGAACTAAGAGACTGGCTAGTCGTCTTATTGAATTAAATAGAATAAGACACGTTCATATTTGCAATCGATTGGCCAATCCCGAATATTGACATATAGATACATGCAGGCTACAATTATTTATTTATTTTACGAAAGCAGCATGTGTACTCTATGGTCAAGGCATGATTATTCTGTGGTTAGTTTTAATTGTTGCATTACGCTATGTAAGACCTACAACTTAACCGCACGGGTATCGTTGTGGAGTTGGGCATATCGTACCTTGTACGGAAGTACTCATTCTGAATGACCATGATCCACGGCATGGGATTTCACTTAACATAGAGGCTACTAAGTTAAATAAAATAATGATTGCATGGAGGGAATGGATCTCCGAGTTCTTACATGGCAGCCCTCTTTGGGATTATTAGCGCCCAACAGGCCGGCTGGTTCCCACAGATACTGCAATTCTGCCACACGGGCAGGGAGCGGTATCTGCTTATATTATTGTATATTGTATATTGATGACGGGCGTCCCGCTGGGACTCGTCTAATTCATGATTGGCGCAATGGAATGATTGGATCGACTAGCCTTGCTTGTCCATAGTAAGAACTGAGAAATCCTTATTGCATAATTCCAGGATAACTTGAGACTCACAGTAGTAAGCCGTAGGAGTTGGATGGCCGTTTAAGTTGATTTGTTTGTGTACTGTACCTACTCTGTTACCTAACTGAGATGATCAGAGCATCAGGACCTGACGGGCCAACTTCTGTCCTTGTTTGGTTGGGAGGTTAGTTCGAAGTATCGTGATGTGACGTGAACCCCCGTAGCAAGCAGAGATCTATTATTATATTATCTTATTTACTGGTTTAATGTCTCATATCGTGCTTCCTTGCGGTACTTGCTATTAGAGGTCTAACCTCTCTGGTTTTGCATGGCCAGATTTAGAGCCGGTTCCCGAGGACTCAGCTTACCTCTACCTCCAAGATGGTCAATACTAGAGGAATGATCGCAGGAGGACTCGAGTGGGTTCCTTACTTCCCCGCTTGTTTTGTTAATTACTTTACATTTTGCCGCTTGGCACCGACATGTTAGTCGGATTGTCTTGTACTTACTTTTACATAATTGCAATTAAGTCAGACTGCAGCTGATAACAATTGTGTATATGTTGCTATATCATCTGGCTATGTTTTGTAAAGTCAGATCTCAAGAACATTTTGACTAAGCGTTTGGGACGCCTTATTGCTTATTCTTAAATGTTCTCTGTTATTGCTTCTTGTTTGAATGATTGAGACAATAGATGTGAAGTGACCATAGCGAGACTTTCATGTAGTATGCACCCCCTTGTCTTTTAGACAGCATTGATCGTATTATACGGTATTCATCTACTCGTAATACGTAGCTGGCTGAGTCATTCCCCCTCTATCCAGTATTCTGGTTCTGGGGCGTGACAGGCTTTAGCTGTCGGAAAGCAAAAGATATCAGCTTGTTCCGTTGCATCAGCACACACCCCAAACCCTGGCCGGACGCATTGCTGAATATCTGGAATCCCTCATTTCCTTCTGGAAGTGCAAGTATCGGGGCCAATGTGAGCCGTTCTGAAAGGCAGCTTCACAGTCGTCTGACCATTCAAAAGCTACTCCTTTCTGGGAGAGACGAGTTAGAGGCGACGCGATCTTCGTGAAGTCTTTCACAAAATATCGATAGTATCCTGCTAAGCCAAGGAAGCTGTCACGACCCGTTACCCAAATTGTTGGGCCGGGCCGAGCCATGTCCAGCCTACGCTTGGTCAAAGCATAGTAAGTTGTTCTAAGAATAGACAATAAAGGATCTAAGCAGCTAACAGTTCTAAAATCATATTTAAAGTTCATCACAACACAGCATCTATAAGCGAAGGTAACATAAGCACAGACTTAATAATACACTTTATAAGTATCTAACTAGAGACAAAGTCCAGTATCCAAATATAAGTACAGACCAAAATCTAAGTCTAAAAACACATGAAAGATAACTAAGCAAGGTTCCCCGCTGGGGCCTCTTCTGGAGCTAAGGCCAGGTCCTCAAATGCAGTGCCATAATATGTAACACGTAGCATTTCCTCCTCAGAAAGTATACCTACAACGTTATCCTGTCAAGACGGGAGTAAGTACAACCTCTACAACTAAAGTACTGAATATATAATGAAAGAGATGTACAACAAGAAACATGGTGTGATAAGTCTATAAAACATGAAATACTGGAAACATGGCCTCATGGTACAACTGGGATTACAGTATCATAGTAACATAGGGAACATGGTATCTCATAGTCTATCATGGCAAGGACACATATGTCATAGAGACAGATGCATATGTAATGTTTAAAACTGTAGCAGGTACGTGATCGTCAATAGGTGTAAAATATACTGTGGTACAAGTATATAAAATGTACTTCCGTACAAGTAAAACAAGCGATAGATGTATATACGTACAAATACAGCTGGTGCGCCTACGACAAGGTATACATAAAATGTCAACCTTGCTCGGTACGTACGTACGAGTAGGGGGGCGTGATCACGTACGCTACTAACAGTTTTCCCATAACCCATATTCTATCATGTTAAAGATATGAGAACAGTAAAAATATGTAAGAGATACCGGGAGTAGTATAAGCATGGCAGGTACTGGAAGCCGTATGAAACATGTGAATACTCCGAGTAGTATAAAACATAGTGAAACATGTACTGAGAACCAGTAAGAAGCATGTGAAGATATGATAACTGTCCTAAGCATGGCAAGTACTGAAAGTAATACAACATGTGAAGATTTAACTCGCTACCTCAAGGATCAGTATTTTAACAGGGTTAATACATGTTCTAACATTAAAAGATAGTAAATGAGTTTGCAGATGTACTTGCCTCGAGCAAAGCAAGAATACTAGTACAAAGATATAGATGTCCAGTGTCCTGTCAATAATGATATACAAACTCGGTTCTAAGCTATGTTCAATATTACACTAGTGGTGTGACACGACTCCTAACTGGATACTAGCCAAGTGGGGACCTAGCATAAAAGTCTAATGTAGAGTGCCACTATATCCAAACTAACTTCCTAGGGTCTTTACACTAGTGCGGGGTGAGGTCCAATACTACAATAACTCAAAACAACACAAAACATGCAAGTCGTAACTATTCAATAAATAAATAAAACTGTACATTGAGTTCCAACAATTTTTGAGATAGACAAAAAGCTCAAATATATATAAAATAAAGTACCAAAATAATCCTTGTTAATTATAGAAATTTATACTAATTTTTTTGGAATTTATAAACCCTCATAAATATTTATTAAAAATCAGCAACCACAAATATACTGAAAATGAGTTCTGTTTTCCTATTTTTTATAAAATACCAAAAGCACTTAATAAATGATGAAAAAATTATAATAAATTAACTAAATTAACATAGTATTTAAATACAATTTTTTCCAGATTTATACAGCAATTAAAATATATATAAAAATTCAAAAACAGAAAGTAACAATTTTTGGAAAAATAATTAATTACAAATTAAGGATAATACATAAGCAAAATCTACAGATGTTGTCGGATGATAAAATAAATATCACCAACGTGTCCAGAACGGTCAAATTAGCTAGGATAGCCTACCCATAAGTCCAATTTAGACACAGGGGCAAAACGATAATTTCGGGTTAAAATGATGTCCGCCGTTGGACACACTTTGCACCGAAAAACGTGTCAAGATAGAAGTCTACAAAAGTTAGCAAATTATATGTCCACGAATCCAGAATGATGATACGAACCCAACGGTATGTCCGAAATGGAATTCCAATGTGCCGATCTCAAAATGATACGTTGACGCGGACACTTGGAATCCAGTTTGCACCGAAATGCGTGCCGGTGCAAATGTCTTCAAAACTCAGCAAATTATATGTCAACGAGTCCAGAATGACGATACGAACTCAACGGTATATCCGGAATTGGATTCCGATGAGCCGATCTCAAAGTGACACGTTGACACGAAAAGTAGGACCCGCTTTGCACCGAAATGCATGCCAGGGCCCACGTTCTCCAAATCAAACAAATTTTATATAAAAACAAGCCAGAACGACGCCACGAGTCTACTGGTGGTGTCAGAAATTGAATCCGGAGTCCCGGGTTCAAAAATGGAATTTAACAAGTGCAAATTAAAGAATTCGGACGGCCAACTTTGGCGTCGAATTCGACCAACCGAACGTGCTTAAAATGAAACGAAACCTAAAGGAGGCAAGAAGAGGGTTATACCAGCTACGCACAGGAATTAGTAGCGCGCCAACCGGAGCTGCGATGGCGAAGTTACGAGCTGACGAAGTCGGCATCACGAAACTGTCCAAAAATAGTTCAATTTAAAACATCAACTTGGTGGCTAGTTTTGAGGTATCAAACAACGAAATTAACGGATGAAAATTGAGGGAAGTGAAGTGCTATATACCAAGATTGCGACGGAGCAGAGAGTTCACCGATCCAACGGTCGGATCTCTCGAAAAACGTGCACGAAGTCGCTGCGACGAAGCATCATTTTCGAGTTTAAAACTCGCGCGCGCCGACGGGATTTCGTTCAAAACGCACGAATCGTGTGTTTCACACGTCGGAGAGGCCGGAGGCTCTACTAGGGTGGTCGCCCGGGTTCGTCGGAGGTGTGGGGAGCTTGCGGGGGCAGGCCGACCACATGGTGGCGTACGACCATCGTCGCATCCGCGCGCGCGCATGCGCACTGTGCTACTGCCGCTTGCTGTTACGGCTGCTGCTGCAGCGCGGGGTGGCGGTTGCCGGCGGGGGGCCGCGGTGCTGCGTTGGGCACGACGGGGGGCGGGGGGTGGCTGTACGGTGGTGGTGGTGAAGTTGGTGATGGTTATGAAGTAGATGATGGTGGTGTTGGAGTGGAGGTGGTGGTGCATGATGATGATGGTAATGGTGATGGTTGTGATGAGGATGATGATGGGATGATGAAGGGGATGAGAAGGAGGAAGGAGGAGAGGAAAGAAGGATGGTGAGGGAGGTGGTGATGTTCGGCCACCAGGGGGGTTCGGCCGAATGTAGGGAGTGGGGAGCTGGTGTAGTGAGAGGGAGAGAGAGTTTAATATGTTTTGTATGTGTGTGAGTAATATTAAATAGAAAGAGAGAGAGTGTGAGAATAGATATTTAGAGAGAGAGAGATACTTTAGAGAGAGAGGAAGGGAAGTCGGCCACAAGGAGGGGGGGTGCTCCTGCTATGAGGTGGAGGGGTTGAGGTGGTGTTTGTAATGGTGATGTAGGAGAGAGAGAGTATATATATATATATATGTATGTATATATATATATATATATATATATATATATATATATATATATATATATATATATATATATATATATATATATATATATATATATATGAGATATTTAATAAAGTAGAGAGAGGATATATTTTTAAATAGGAAAAAAAGGGAAAATTAAGTGGGGTACTTGTACAGTCATGAGAGGACAGCGTGGAGCTTGTGTTCGGGTTCGGTCTAGCCGGGTCGGGCCAAAATCGGACAAGGGGCAATATTCGAATTAAAATGGGTATTTATAATCATGGGTAAATAAATAATATACGGGGACTCCAATAAATGGGACACAAGCATCATGTGGGTAGTAGGCTTCGTGTGGGCCATGCCCATACTTTGGGTCGACTAGGTTGGATCGATGTCGGGTCCTGAAATTAAATTGGAAAATAAATCAGGTTTTACGGTAGAAAATTAATTGGCCTAAATTGACCCAAAAATTGTGCGAAGAAAATGAAGCACAAAATGGAGTGTCTGAGTGGGACACGAAGGTCATGGGTGAAGAGCGTCTCGAGTAGATCATTCATGAGAAGTTGGTTATGAGAAAATGACTGGTCTGGTGCTCCTAAATTAAAAGTCACGGTGACGTGCAAACGAAGATCAAAGATAAAAGTGGAAATAATTATTCAACGATTAATTGGTCTAAGTTGACCCGAAGTTGCGTGATACAAAAAGAGCACAAGGGAACGAATTCAAGTGGGACATGATATATCAACACGAAGGTAATCTTGTCTACTATAAAACTTGTAAAGAGAGTTTACAGAGATTGGCATCCCTGACGCTCCAGAAGTCAAAGTCATGGAAATGTACATTAATGATCAAAACAATTAAATAATAATATATTTATAAAAAATAATTCATTCAGAAAATTTAAAAATAGCCCTGAAATTCAGGGGGCTTACATCCTACCCACCTTACAAGAATTTCGTCCTCGAAATTAAAAATCACCCAATAGGTCAATCTATAACATGTAGCTTCTCTGGCTACGATACTCAATCTGCTACCCTTGTAATCATCTCTTCTGTTTCTCTTTACAATCTTTTTTTGGTTTAGGTTCAACAAAGTCTTTCTATCATAAACTACGTCATACATCCTTTAGAATCTTTCATACTAACATGGAACCTTAACGTATACCCTAAAATATAGGTCATTCTCTGGACATGTCTATAAGCCTAAAATGCTTAATCATCAATCATATTTCCAACCTCAATTGTAAATACTTGATTTCCTTATCGTATCCTAAGTATCCATATTCTATCAATCCACAGTTCCTTAGCATTATTTGTCGTCAATCCTTTTTCTACAGTTTCTCCTCGAAATCATACGTTCAATTCTTATCCTTGGCGTAGAGCCTTCTTCTATTTTACTCAACAAGTCCTCCGAATATAAATCCTCGATTTCAAACTCCCGATTTATTAATTACCAATGTACATATGTCTTTGCCTCGTTCCTTGTCTTTTTAACTGATATCTTCCCGATCTCGTACGCAATACGATAACTCATTCTAATTTATTCTATATCAATCCACATATCGATCTACCCTCTAATCATATATAATTAGCTATAGGTAACCAATAATCACTTGGTCATCAAAGTCCTACGAATACTCAATCCTCAAAATCTAAGAACAAGATTCTAATCCTCAATCCATAGTCACAACAATATAATATCTCATTATTCCATCTTAGATACCCTATCTCGAGTCATACTATCAATGCAATCGTTCTTAATGGTTTCCAAATCTACTATAGTCAGTCACCTATACTTGTCCTATAAGCTTAATCTAACCAATCCCTAGGAAAAGTATTTATCACAATCACACAATACATTTATAGTTATACTACAGAATCAGTTAACAAGGTTTGGCTATTTCAGTCATCTATCAAAATAGAAGGTAACAATGCCTAAGACTGGGTCAAGCAATCCATAACAGTGTTCAAACAAGTTAAAGGTCAAGCAAGACAGAAAAGTTTATCGGAATATCTCCAAGAATGGTACGAAGACAACGAGATGCATAACGAGAAGAATTATCCAAGAGGTTAACGAAGAAGGGTTTAGTCAAGTCATAGGAAAGATGGAACACAAAAAATAATTATGTCCAAAAAGATAACATGAAAGCAATCCTGTTGGAGAGTCCTAGAGAACCTGTAATCCTAGTTGTAGATGTAGATAGGACAGAGTTAATCAAGACGGGGAAGAATGATGATAAGAATTTATTCTTGCTCAATCGATCATAACGAAGTGAACCAAGCTGAGATATGATCTGATAACCATATACGTCTTCCTGAAATCATGTTGCCAGAATTTTCGCCACACCAGTAAGCTTATATGCAATAAACGATAAAGTCATAACTAAGGTATACACCCTATAATCATGTTATCTAGAATCCTCGCCACGCCAACCGGTATGGCTGCAAGAAAATCTAAATTCCATAACTAGGATAAGTATATCCGAAATCAGGCTCTATGTTTTTGTCATACCAGCTAATATGGCTGTGATAAATTCTAAACTCCATAAATAAAGCAGACGTTTACCTTATCAGGATATATAACAATTCAATCCACAAAATTTATCACGATGCAAGATCAAAGTCAACAACGAAAATCAGAAATTAAATTCAACAACGAATTTAAAGTAGAGTAAATGGAAATAAGTGAAAACAGATTTCTAGGTAAGATTAGAGTGAGATCCTCAGGGGTCATCCTAAGGGTACAAACTTGGTCTAAATTGTAACCCACTGAATTTCAAGCAAGATACTAAATACAGTTAACGGTCCTATGCTGTGACGAGTTCTTCTATGTTGCAATCCTAGTAATCCTCTAGGTGTTCTAATTGTTATTCCTAGTGTTATCTAGTTGTCCTAAGATCCTAATTGCAGGCATGCTTGGTGTAACCAAACAATTTAAGTCTGGACCTGCATGGGCCACCACTAAAAATATGTCACGACCCGTTACCCAAATTGTTGGGCCGGGCCGAGCCATGTCCAGCCTACGCTTAGTCAAAGCGTAGTAAGCTGTTCTAAGAATAGACAATAAAGGATCTAAGCAGCTAACAGTTCTAAAATCATATTTAAAGTTCATCACAACACAACATCTATAAGCGAAGGTAACATAAGCACAGACTTAATAATACACTTTATAAGTATCTAACTGGAGACAAAGTCCAGTATCCAAATATAAGTACAGACCAAAATCTAAGTCTCAAAACACATGAAAGATAACTAAGCAAGGTTCCCCGCTGTGGCCTCTTCTAGAGCTAAGGCCAGGTCCTCAAATAAAGTGCCATAATATGTAACACGTAGCATTTCCTCCTCAGAAAGTATACCTATGTAATACCCAGTTTTTCCAGAAGAGGATAATTTTAAAATTTTGTAATTTTAGTCTTTTAATAATGTCACGCCCCAGAACCAGAATACTGGAGAGCGGGGGAATGACTCAGCCAGCTACGTATTACGAGTAGATGAATACCGAATAATACGATCAATGCGGTCTAATAAGACGAGGGGGTGCATACTACATAAAAGTCTCACTATGGTCACTTCCCATCTATTGTCTCAATCATTCAAACAAGAAACAGAAATAGAGAACATGTGAGATAAAGCAGTAAGGCATCCCAAACGCTCAGTCAAAATGTTCTTGATATCTGGCTTTACAAAACACAGCCAGATGATGTAGTAAGTATACACAATTGTTATCAGCTGCAGCCTGACTTAGTTACAATTATGTAAAAGTAGATACAAGACAATCCGACTAACATGTCGGTGCCAAACAGCAAAGTATAAAGTATTTAACAAAACGAGCGGGGAAGTAAGAAAACCCACTCGAGCCCTCCTGCGATCATCCCTCTAGTGTTGACCATCGTGGAGGTAGAAGTAAGCTGGATCCTCGGGGACCGGCTCTAAATCTGGCCATGCAAAACCAGAGAGGTTAGACCTCTAATAGCAAGTACCGCAAGGAAGCACGATATGAGGGATTAAAACCAGTAAATAAGAGAATATAATAATAGATCTCTGCTTGCTACTGGAATTCACGTAACATCACGACACTTCGAACCGACCTCCCAACCAGACAAGGACAGAATGCTGCTTTTGGTTGCAGGTCTTACATAGCGTAATGCAACAATCAAAACTAACCACGGAGTAATCATGCCTTGACCATAAAGTACAAATGCTGCTTTTGTAAAGTAAATAAATAAATAAATAAATTGAAGCCTGCATGTGCCTGTATGTCAATATTCGGGATCAGCCAGTCGATTACAATAGTTCATAATTAATATGAACGTGTCTCATTCATTCATTTCAATAAGACGACTAGCCAGTCTCTTAGTTCCAATTAGGAACGCATGATCAGTTATTAATCGAGATAACCAATAATGTTATTTTAATGTTCAGACAGTCAATTAATGTCAATAGATGTCAATCGATGTCAATCAATGCCATTTGGAACAAGAATCAGCCAAGAAGGCATTTAGAATCAGAGTTCATACGGCCAGGAAATCATGCGGCCAAGGAAATTTAAACTCATGCGGCCAAGGAAATTTAAACTCATGCGGCCGGATAAGGATGATTCCATGCGGCCGGAAATGAGTAGTCCCATGCGGCCAAAATCTACAAGCCTTAGGCGACTAGAACTAAAGGGGTCTCATGCGGCTATGGTTAAAATGAGACCATGCGGCCAGGGGAATATCAATCCCCATGCGGCTCGAAAATGACATGCGCCCATGCGGCTCAAACTGACATGCGCCCATGCGGCTCAAACTGACATGCGCCCATGCGGCTCGAAATGACATGCGCCCATGCGGCTGAATATGGGACAAGCCTATATGCGGCTAAGGAAAACCAAATTCATGCGGCTAAGAAAGTGCAACCATATATGCGGCTAAAAGGTCATAGAGCGTCATGCGGCCGAGAATGATCAGCGCCATGCGGCTGCGGGACTGAATGTATATGCGGCTAGCTAAGGACTCATGCGGCTGATAAGTCCCATGCGGCCGACTAAGCCCATGCGGCTGGGATTGGAATCGGTCTCATGCGGTTCAAACGAATGAACTCATGCGGCCAAAAATACCCATGCGGCCAGGGGACTTGCCGCATGAAGGCTCATGCGGTCAAGCTCAGCTACGTGGCCAGAACTGTTCTTCTTCTCCGAATTTCTAAGGACAGAACCATGGAAACCTTTGTTTCCAAGCTCCCTAAATCCTTCATTCTAAGCCCAAATCTGAACTTCCATAGGTCAAAATGGGGTAGAACGAAATTCTCTACAACATGGAACCATCAAATCTTGAAGATAACAAAGTCTACTAGATTAAAACCTAAGAAATCCGAAAATGCATCAAACTTAGATCTACAACAAATAAGCCATGGAAATTGAAAATGCCAAGTACTAAAGAGACTTAGAATCAAATAAGAAAGATGATGGAACAATAAAAATGGGGATCCATCAAGAAGCAAGTTGGCACTTGCCTAGCTCGCCTAGGTTGGTGGAAGAGTTTAAGAAGAAGGAGAGTAATGGTGAAGTAATGAAGAGAGAGAGAAGGGGATGGGCTTTAAATGGAAGGGGTGGTGGTAGGTGGGGGTTTGAGAGGAACCAACTAAGCTAAACCAGACCAAACCGAACCCAAAGCAAAGTAGAAAGTAAAAGCAGAAAATAAAATACAGAAATAAAATTACAGAAAATTAATTAACAGGAAATTAAAGGAATTTAAATACAGAGCAGTACATGATAAATATTTAAATAAATACACTTAAATAGTACATGGATTTAAAATACGTATTCTGGGAACGGGAAGTGACATCTCTACCCTCCTTAGAAAAATTCCGTCCTCGGAATTTCAAATTCGAGCAGGATAGAAACATTAGAGCTAAACTAATCCAAGCATAAGCAATTGAGTAAGCAATCATTTCACAATGCCAATAGCAAGTAACATATCTATGTTTAACTATTGATGACACCAAGCAATTCTACTCATAAGGTGACAAGCATGAAGAGTTTTAAGACAATCAAGGTATACAGAAAGAAATATACCTTGTGAGTCAAATAGGTACGGATACCGTGATCGGATATCATCCTCACGTTCCCACGTTGACTCTCCTAAAGAGTGATGACCCCAAGCAACCCGGACAAGGTTAATTGTTCGGTTCTTGAGTAGCTTCTCTCTTCGGTCCAAAATAGACACAGGCTGTTCCTCGTAAGACAGGTTGGTACCAACAACCAGCTCAGAATGATGAAGGATATAGCTTGGGTCCGATACATACCTTCGCAACTAGAATACATGAAATATGTCATGCACCTCTCGTAACGAAGGTGGAAGTGATAAACGATAAGCAACATCGCCTATCCTATCAAGGATAACAAACGGGCCCACGTATCGGGGACTCAACTTCCTGCGAATGCCAAATCTAATGACCCCACGGGTAGGTGAGATCCGCAAGAATACGTGATCCCCAACAGAAAATTCTAGCGGCCTACGATGCTGGTCTGCCCAATGACGATGCCGATCCTGCGCAACTCGAAGTCGCTCTCTAATCCCTTTAATCACTTCCACTGTCTGAACAATCATCTCCGGGCCTAACATCTTTCTCTCCCCAATATCGTCCCACGCTAGTGGCGACCTACACTTCTTACCATATAGTGCTTCAAATGGCGCCATCTGGATACTGGCTTGATAACTGTTATTGTATGAGAACTCGACCAAGTGTAGGTGGCTCTCCCAAGATCCTCCAAAATCTAGGGTGCAAGCTCGCAACATATTCTCTAAAGTCTGAATTGTTCTTTCTGATTGTCCGTCCGTCTGTGGATGGTAAGCCGTGCTAAATCTTAACTTGGTACCCAGACTATGATGTAAGCTCTTCCAGAAATGTGATGTAAAACGGGTATCTCTATCTGAAACAATACTGACTGGGACCCCATGCTGCTTGACTATCTGCTGCATATATAATTCTGCCAACTTCTCCGTAGATTGTCCTACTCTGAAAGGAAGAAAGTGTGCTACCTTTGTAAGCCGGTCCACTATCACCCAAATAGCATCCTTACCACTTGGTGATCTCGGTAAACCGGTCACAAAGTCCATTGTGATATGCTCCCACTTCCATTCCGGAATAGGAAGCGATTGCAATAATCCAGCTGGCCTCTGCTGCTCTGCCTTCACTTGCTGACATACCAAGCAACGGAAAACGAATCTAGCTATCTACCTCTTCATTCCGTTCTACCAGAAGTGCTGCTTGATATCTTGGTACATCTTGGTCCCTCCAGGGTGTACAGAATACTGAAAACTGTGAGCTTCTGTCATAACCTCCTGTCTGATATCTCCACTAGGCACACATAGACGTGACCCGAACCTAAGTGTACCATCCTCATGAATCTGCATCTCCTTCTTGAGTCATGACTCACATTCTGTCCTAAGCTTCTGAATCCTTGGGTCTTGTGCCTGAGCTGCCTTGATCCTATCTACCAAGTCAGATTGAACTCGTAGACTTGCCAGAATTCCTACATCACTAGGAAGTATAACTTCTATGCCCATCTCCTGAAGGTCTTCTAAAATATGCTTCTGTGTTGTCAACATAAAGGCACCGCCTCTCCTGCTAAGAGCATCTGCTACCACATTAGTCTTGCCTGGATGATACTGAAGCTTCACGTCATAATCCTTGATCAACTCCAACCATCTTCTCTGTCTCATGTTCAGCTCCTTCTGAGTAAAGATGTACTTCAGACTTTTATGGTCTGGGTACATGTCCACTCGGTCACCATATAAGTAATGCCTCCATAGTTTCAAAGCAAATACTACTGCTGCCAATTCCAAGTCATAAGTCGGGTAATTCTTCTCGTGGTCTCGAAGCTGCCTAGATGCGTATGCTATCACCTTTCCATGCTGCATGAGGACACATCCAAGTCCTTTACCTGACGCATCACAATAAATGGTAAAACCTCCGGGTCCAACTGGCAATGTAAGAATAGGCGCTGATATCAACTTCTGCTTCAGATTCTCAAATGATGCCTGGCACTCTGCCGACCAGACGAATGACACATCCTTCCGTGCCCTCAAAACGGCGGGGGTTGTACTTACAAAACCTGGCGGATGCTCCTGAATATGTCCTTGCCCCCTCTTTCCAAAGCTGTCTGCAATCCTTGGTTAAGTAATACATTCTGCTCTTGTAACTGAGCGTGCATGCGCTGCTGGGCTAACATCTGGTGTTGTTGAGTAGCCATCATCCCTCTTATGATCTCCAGAAGGGCCGGTGTGTCCACTTCCACGGGGGTAGGTGAAACTGTTGGTGGTGGTGGAACCTCTGGATACTGCGATCTAGCTGCTGCTTCCACTATCACTTCTTCCTGGATAGTCTCTGGAGGTAGTACTGGCCCTTATGGCTGACCAACCTGGTCACGTTGTTCGTGCTGTCCATGTTGTTGTTGTCCAGCTCTGACAGATGCGGACGAGGTGCCCCTAAGAAAAGGGACAAAAGAACAATCAAACGATCGGACATGAAAGATCAATGAAGTCAAAGGATACCGAAATGTCAAGTTAGAGTCGAGAGTAACGAATCATGAGATCAAGGGGGAACATGTGTGATTGAGAAATCCTATAAATTAAAATACCCCACAAGTCTGAAATTTCGACCTGCATGGGCCACCACTAAAACCTTGTCACGCCCCAGAACCAGAATACTGGAGAGCGGGAGAATGACTCAGCCAGCTACGTATTACGGGTAGATGAATACCGTATAATACGATCAATACTGTCTAATAAGACGAGGGGGTGCATACTACATAAAAGTCTCACTATGGTCACTTTCCATCTATTGTCTCAATCATTCAAACAAGAAACAGAAATAGAGAACATGTGAGATAAAGCAGTAAGGCGTCCCAAACGCTCAGTCAAAATGTTCTTGATATCTGGCTTTACAAAACACAGCCAGATGATGTAGTAAGTATACATAATTGTTATCAGCTGCAGCCTGACTTAGTTACAATTATGCAAAAGTAGGTACAAGACAATCCGACTAACATGTCGGTGCCAAACGGCAAAGTATAAAGTATTTAACAAAACGAGCAGGGAAGTAAGAAAACCCACTCGAGCCCTCCTGCGATCATCCCTCTAGTGTTGACCATCGTGGAGGTAGAAGTAAGCTGGATCCTCGGGGACCGGCTCTAAATCTGGCCATGCAAAACCAGAGAGGTCAGACCTCTAATAGCAAGTACCGCAAGGAAGCACGATATGAGGGATTAAAATCAGTAAATAAGAGAATATAATAATAGATCTCTGCTTTCTACTGGGATTCACGTAACATCACGACACTTCGAACCGACCTCCCAACCAGACAAGGACAGAAGTTGGCCCGTCATGTCCTGATGCTCTGATCATCTCAGTTAGGTAACATAGTAGGTACAGTACACAAACAAATCAACTTAAATGGCCATCCAACTCCTACGGCTTACTACTGTGAGTTCCAAGTTATCCTAGAATTATGCAATAGGGATTCCTCAGTTCTTACTATGTGCAAGCAAGGCTAGTTTACCCAGTCAATCAATTGCGCCAATCTTGAATTAGACGAGTCCCAACAGGACGCCCGTCATCAATATACAATATACAATAGATAATATAACCAGGTACCGCTCCCTGCCCGTGTGGCAGATTTGCAGTATCTGTGGGGACCAGCCGGCCTGTCGGGCACTACTAGTCCCAAGAGGGCTGCCATGTAAGAACTCGGGAATCCATTTTCTCCATGCAATCATTATTTTATTTAACTTAATAGTCTCTACGTTAAGTGAAATCCCATGCCGTGGGTCATGGTCATTCAAATGAGTACTTTTGTACGGGGTACGATATGCACAACTCTACAACGATACCAGTGCGGTTAGGTTGCAGGTCTTACATAGCGTAATGCAACAATCAAAACTAACCACAGAGTAATCATGCCTTGACCATAAAGTACACATGCTGCTTTTGTAAAGTAAATAAATAAATAAATAAATAAATTGAAGCCTGCATGTGCCTGTATGTCAATATTCGGGATCAGCCATTCGATTACAATAGTTCATAATTAATATGAACGTGTCTCATTCATTCATTTCAATCAGACGACTAGCCAGTCTCTTAGTTCCAACTAGGAACGCATGATCAGTTATTAATCGAGATAACCAATAATGTTATTTTAATGTTCAGACAGTCAATTAATGTCAATAGATGTCAATCGATGTCAATCAATGCCATTTGGAACAAGAATCAGCCAAGAAGGCATTTAGAATCAGAGTTCATGCGGCCAGGAAATCATGCGGCCAAGGAAATTTAAACTCATGCGGCCAAGGAAATTTAAACTCATGCGGCCGGACAAGGATGATTCAATGCGACCGGAAATGAGTAGTCCCATGCGGCCAAAATCTACAAGACTTAGGCGACTAGAACTAAAGGGGTCTCATGCGGCTATGGTTAAAATGAGACCATGCGGCCAGGGGAATAGCAATCCCCATGCGGCTCAAAAATGATATGCGCCCATGCGGCTCAAACTGACATGCGCCCATGCGGCTCGAAATGACATGCGCCCATGCGGCTGAACATGGGACAAGCCTATATGCGGCTAAGGAAAACCAAATTCATGCGGCTAAGAATAAGTGCAACCCTATATACGGCTAAAAGGTCATGCAGCGTCATGCGGCCGAGAATGATCAGCGCCATGCGGCTGCGGGACTGAATGTATATGCGACTAGCTAAGGACTCATGCGGCTGATAAGTCCCATGCGACCGACTAAGCCCATGCAGCTGGGATTGGAATCGGTCTCATGCGGTTCAAACGAATGAACTCATGCGGCCAAAAATACCCATACGGCCAGGGGACTTGCCGCATGAAGGCTCATGCGGTCAAGCTCAGCTACGTGGCCAGAACTGTTCTTCTTCTCCGAATTTCTAAGGACAGAACCATGGAAACCATTGTTTCTAAGCTCCCTAAATCCTTCATTCTAAGCCCAAATCTGAACTTCCATAGGTCAAAATAGGGTAGAACGAAATTCTCTACAACATGGAACCATCAAATCTTGAAGATAACAAAGTCTACTAGATCAAAACCTAAGAAATCCGAAAATGCATCAAACTTAGATCTACAACAAATAAGCCATGGAAATTAAAAATGCCAAGTACTAAAGAGACTTAGAATCAAATAAGGAAGATGATGGAACAATAAAAATAGGGATCCATCAAGAAGCAAGTTGGCACTTGCCTAGCTCTCCTAGGTTGGTGGAAGAGTTTAAGAAGAAGGAGAGTAATGGTGAAGTAATGAAGAGAGAGAGAAGGGGATGGGCTTTAAATGGAAGGGGTGGTGGTAGGTGGGGGTTTGAGAGGAACCAACTAAGCTAAACCAGACCAAACCGAACCCAAAGCAAAGCAGAAAGTAAAAGCAGGAAATAAAATACAGAAATAAAATTGCAAAAAATTAATTAACTGGAAATTAAAGGAATTTAAATACAGAGCAGTACATGATAAATATTTAAATAAATACACTTAAATAGTACATAGATTTAAAATACGTATTCTGGGAACGGGAAGTGACAAATAATGATATTTAAATCATGATATAATTTTTGGTAATTTTTAAATTATTTTAAAACTATTTTAAATCATGACTTATGATTTTGGTATTTTGATAGTGTAACACTAGAGACAGCTTAACCTAGAGCCTAGCCATGTGATTAGGGTATTTTGTTTATCATTTCTAGTTTGAGGGTATTTTTATCATTTTTGGGGTTATTTGAATTTATTAGAATTTATTTGAATTTATGGGAATTTTTAGGATTTATTTTGGAATTGTTTGAATGACTAGGTTGACTTTGACTAACAATGACTTTGGTAGACTAACCTAGGAACTAACCCTAGTTGAGTTTGGACTTGGTTAGATTATGAGATCCTAGGTTAAATTAAGTTAACCTATGGTTTAGTCATTTAAACCCAAGTGAGAATAGAAGGCATTAGACACAAGTCATGACTTGTGATTTTGAACCATTGTATGACTAGCCCAACCCATTAGGCATGAGCCAAACCCTAACCCAAATCCTTAGTGGCTGGCCACTTAGCCTAGGGAATTCCCCTATAAATATTCTCCTAGAAATTAGGGCTAGCCTCCTTAGGAAGAACAAGTTTTAGAAAGAGGTATTTTCTCAACTTCAAAAATCCATAGAAATTCCATTTTAGCTCCTTTTTCCCTCAAACAAATTGCAATAGGTTTTAAATGAAGTGTTATTGCTGTTGTTATATGTTCTTCTCAGATTCAAACCAATTTGGAGAAGTTTGACTATCAAGAGGAACACCTCTCTTTGGGGATTTTTGAGGATTTTGATACATATAGGTAACTTTCATTCTATACCATGAAATTCTGATTTTCTTGCATATCTAGGAAGCCCTAGGCCTAACCTAACTGTAGGAATAGGTAACCCTAGATTTCGTGTCCAATTCGCGTCCCATTTGGACACGTATCAGTCCCAATGTGCAAGTGTTTGATGAAATGCCCCAATGGGCATTTCGATTGATTTTTAGGATTCTAAATGAATAGGAAATTATTATTTGATGTTGCTTACGTATTCCTTTTGGACTGGGAGTGTTTTTGTGTCGCATCGTGTCGGGTTGCACACGTGCACACGCGGGTGCACGCGCGCGCGCATGCAGTGCGCATGTCCTTCCACTCGGGAGTTTTTTCACTTCGGACACGGCACTAGGACACGCAAAACTCGACACATACTATGGGGCAATGACTGACACCACGTGTGTCAAGTCTCACGTGTCCCCGTGATGAGTCGAGTGAGCACGAGGCTCTGTACAGGGTTTGGACTGACAGTTCAGTCGGGTTTAATTGACACTGATACGCAGTTATAAGTCGGACACGGGGACACTTTGACTCAGTGCAGGCACCTAGACACGAAGACCTATCCTAGGCGAACCTAGGTTGGTGAGCACGAGTCCTGGTTTGGGCTGTGTCGTGTGCACGACACGCGTGCACTCGTGCACGGGACAGTGTGCAGAACAGTGCCTGTGTTGCACTGTTTTGTGTCTTAAATCGTTTGGACACGTTTGTGTCCTCTTTCTTGGACACAAACACATTGTATGACACATGTACACTCTATATGTTCTTTACCAACCTTTTGTTTGATGTTTTAGCCTAATTTCGATGTTGAATTCTCGATTTCCCAATTTTACTGATACTTAAATATCAGTTTTCATTTCCAGTTTTTCCAGATTTTAAATATAAAATTCTAGCACCTATTTAACCTATTTTAACTGTTAAATTGTGTGGTTTAAACCTCTGATGTGTACACCTATATGTGTTCTATGGGTGTTTCGATTTTGGGTTAAATTGGGTTTGGTTTGGGGTTTAAAACTGGATGTTTATGTGGGACTGTTAAACTGAGTTTGAATGGGACTGAACTGAGATTTTTAGGTACTTGTTTGAACTGATTTGAATGATTTTCAGTGTATTAATCTGAGATTTAGTTTAGGACTGCCCTGTGATTTATGTTTTGGTTTTCAATGGTATCACTCACTATTTTCTCACTGTTTATACTATCCTAAACACACACACATGTACACCACACTGTCCTCATGACAGTCACTCGTGACACTTCACACACACACACACAAGTATCACTTACTGATTTCTTTCATGTCACACTATTTTTCAGTCTTCATATATTCACACACCTAAGTATTCTCTCATGACACTCATCACACACATACACTCTCATGTTTTTACACACACACAAGCTCACACTCTTGTATTCACTCACACACATTCCCACACACTCATGTCTCACTATTATACACACACACACAAGTCACACACACATGCCACCATTTCCCTTCCTATCCATATATATATATATATATATATATATATATATATATATATATATATATATATATATATATATATATATATATATATTTGTCTTATGTGTAGATATAGATTATATATGTATGTTTGTGTGGTATACCTATAATAGCCTATATGTTATGTATTCCTATATTAGATTATATTAATAAAGTAATATGTGTATTATTTTAGATATAGGTATAGTCTTGTGTAGATGTGATTTATGGTTGGTTTTAGGCATGGTATAGCCTATGGCCTAGTCTCTTAGCCTAGGGGTGTTTATGTGTGTCTGCTTGACTAGTGAGCCTAGATTAGACTTGTGTAGTCTTGTTAGACTTAGAATAGACTAGTTAGACTAGTATAGACTAGTTTGACTTAGGTTTGACTTGGTTGACCTAGTTTGACTTCTAGTGTTGACCAGAGTTGACCAAGAGTTGACTTTGGTCTAGACTGACCTAAATTCATGTAGAACGCATTGTAGTGCATCTTATTACCATTCTGGACTTGTTGTGACTTGTGCTGTTCTAATAGGAGCCAAACACCACTCCTCGGACAGTACTTTCATCTTGGACATTCAGATAGCAGGCGAGTACATTCTCTGATCATTTCATATCCTGTTTAGAATTATATTCCTGCTTTAGATTACTTTACTTGATGCTGTCACGACATTATCATGGATTAGTACTATATGGATCTCTTCATGCGATGTTATCCCCCTCGGGAGCATCGGGTACATTGTGTCATGTACGTTTCACTTTCATCGTGTACTCCTGTGCTTTCACCATACATGTATACTCTTGTGAATCATGTAGTCTCATGTTCACAGAGCCCTCATGTATACTATCATGTTCACCCTTTCATGGGCCCCATGTGATATCCTGTACAATAACATAACCTTCTTAGATCCTTGTGTATTGATTGAGGAAAACGGGAGAGTACTAGTAGTCATGTGAACAATTCCATAGTAGTGTAGATCATGTGAAACTCTTTAGTGCAGATCATGTACTAATCTGTTCTGTTCACATGTGCTATCCTGTACTCTACATCACTAGCCACTATTAGTTCTCTATTTATAGTAGATATTTCTATTACAGTTCTCTCTCTGTTTACATACTGTATTTCTTTGAGATCCTGTATCTTACTCTACTGCATGTTTATATTTTCTAACCTGCTATGAACTGTTGAGATGTATTGTGCTCGCTCCTGTCCTGACTGGACCTGTTGATAAATTTTACAGATAGCCTGGAGGTTGCTTGCTAGCCTAGAGGAGACACAGTAGAGGTTGTATAGATAGCTAGGGTTTTGCTTATAGCTTGTTTTCAGTTGTCTTGAGTTGTATTTATGGATTACTGTATTTGAGCTTTGAGATGTATTTCTGGGTTTGTGTATCATAGACACTTAGACTTCTATCTGCGGTATCTCTTCTGGATTTTATGTTTTATCTATCTTCTATTATGCTCTACCTTAGATGTGATTGAGTTTACATTCTGCTATGTCACCCCCATTCGGGGAGTATAAACTGCTTAGTATTATATTATTAGATATTGTGACCTAGGACAGCGTTCTACCGCCGACACTGCGGCGTAGGCTGGGCGTACCCACTTCTCGTGCCCTTACTCTAGGGTGCGGATCGTGACACGTTTTTAGTGGTGGCCTATGCAGGTCGAGACTAGAAGTGTAGTGGTATTCGAACTAGAGTACCACTACAGCCTGCAGTAGGATTAGGATATATTTTTGAAGGTACTCAATCACAGTTAGGCCTTCTTGAGAGATTCCTGGGATGACCCTTGAGACTCTTATTTTAACTTCGATTTGAAATCTATTTTTCCCCTGATTTGATTTACCTTTACTTCCTGTTATTGAACTTGATTTTGATGGATTATTGTTGAATTTTGAATCTTGATGTTAGTGGTTGAATTTGAGTCTGTATTTATATAATTTTTGATGGATTATTGTTGAATTTTGAATTTTGATGTTAGTGGTTGAATTTGAGTCTGTATTTTTATGATTTTTGGTGGATTATTGTTGAATTTTGAATCTTGATGTTAGTTGTTGAATTTGAGTTTGTATTTATATGTATATATACATTATTTTTTGGAATTAAGGTATAACCTGATAACATACTTGATAATGACAGTGAGAAAGGTAAAAGTCTACTTTATTATGGAATTTAGAATTTATTGCAGTCATATTTGCTAGCATGACAAGGACGTAGAGCCTGATATAGCTATACTTATCTTAGTTATGAAATCTAGATTTTCTTGCAGCCATACCGGATGGCGTGGTAAGAATTCTAGATAACATGATTATAGGGTGTATGCCTTATTATGGACTCTATCGTTTATTGCAGCTATGCTTATTGGCGTGGCAGAATTCTGACAACATAATTTCAGGAAGACGCATATGATTATCAGATTGTACCTTAAATATTTTTTGAACATGTTTTCTCTACTTTTGTTTCAGTTCTTCAAAAAAAAGGAATTATTATTTGTTTTGTTTTGTTTTGCTTCTCATTATTTAACTTAGGAGTAGCTTTAGCTATTTTTATGAACCTTGTGCAACTTCTTACTATGAATTTCTTCTTAATACAATGAATCGACGATTTTGCTAGACCTTATCTTGGATTTGATAGTTTAGCTCTGGGTTTCAAAATGGTTCCTTCTTTTAAACAAATAAGTAGAACATATTTTATCGATATTTCTTCTTGCTATTATTATTGTATTAAGTAATAATAATAAAACTGTCTTGATTACATCAATCACCTACTTTGCAATCTTGGTAGGAATCTAAATGTTGGTCTTGATATGGAATTTGATTTTATATTGGGACATAAGAATATAGATATAGTGGACATAAACACTTGCCTGACACGTATGCATGCTACGCTTTGATTACCAACCTATCTAAATACATAATTAATATGTTATTGATGTTTAAATTCTCAAAACTCCAATATTTCTGGTTCTCTGCTTTTTCCAGCTTAAATTCATAATTTAAATATAAATTTCATGTTATTAGTTATGTTTACATCACTGCACATGTATGTTATACATAGGGTTTCAATTCAAAAAAAAAAATTGGTTGAGTTTTGTGTTTGAATTGTCAAATCTAAGACTGTGTGCATATTAACCCTTAATACTGGATTCCAAATGTTTAGTTCAACTTGCTATTTTATTTTTAAAAATGTAATATTTAGAGCTGTGTACATTGTTGTATGTTAGGGATATGATGTTAGGTTTATACTCTTACATGTTAGGTTGTGATAAACATTGGGTTAGTTGATGTTGAATTTCTCCAAATCCTAAAGCTGAATACATGTTAACATTTTTACATTGATTTCCAATGCTTAGTTCAATTTCAGATTTAATATGTAATATTGCACTGTATGCATAGCTAAATGTATGGATAGTATGTTAGGGTTTCTTCTCTATCATGTTAGGATGTATTGGAAGCATTGAGTTGGTTATGATATTTCAAACCCCTAAAATCTGAAACTGCATTATATTAATATTACCCTGGTTTAAATGTTAGCTTATTTTCAGATTTTGTATGTAAATGCTGAACTAAAACTGGATTTAACCTTTCAATACTAAGCTATACCCTGTACAAGGACACACACACCCTAACTTAGTATACACTGCCATGTGAACCTAACCTTTCCTCTCTATGTTATGTTCATATACCTATATAGATATATATATAGAGTTTAGGCATACATGTTATAATGTATATAGATACATAACTAAATCTTTACCTCTTTATATATATATATGGTTACCCATGCATGTTATGAGTAAATAGGTTGTGTATTGTAGATTGTTTAACCAATATGCCATGAGTAGTGTAACTTGATAGCCGTTGTTTTGAAACCCAAATCCTCATATACACTTTCATGTATATTTCACATACACACATGCCTACTATCTAACCATATGAACATGTCCACATACACCCATACACACACGAACCACATGACCTTTACATAATGCTAGCTTTTCCCTCTCTAACACACTCTCTATATATATACATATTGTGATTGGATTTCCATTCAAGTGACTTTCATTCTTTAACTTTTAATTTTGATTTTTCTGAACCCTTTATAGATAATTGGTAGTTACCTTTCTTTATTATTATTATTATTATTTTGATAAGTACCAGTTTTCATATAGGATGGTAGACAGCCTTACAAGTTTTGATGATTGTTATTTCTGTATCTTTTCTAGTTTAGCACCCTAGATTGCTTGTGTGTTTTGATACCCTATGACCGTTTGGGTCTAGCATGACTAGTATACCTAGATGAGACTTTCACTACCACCGTATGCCATGACCCTGTATGTTGTTTTTTTAATCATATGTTTTATTTAAGTTCTGGGACTTGATTGTGGAGGTTTGACCTAGAAGGAGTATGAACATTTTAATTTTAAGGACGAAATTTTTATAAGGTGGGTAGGATTGTAACACCCAGTTTTTCCCGAAGAGGGTAATTTTAAAATTTTGTAATTTTAGTCTTTTAATAATGATATTTAAATCATGATATAATTTTTGGTAATTTTTAAATCATTTTAAAACTATTTTAAATCATGACTTATGATTTTGGTGTTTTAATAGTGTAACACTAGAGACAGCTTAACCTAGAGCCTAGCCATGTGATTAGGGTATTTTGTTTATCATTTCTAGTTTGAGGGTATTTTTGTCATTTTTGGGGTTATTTGAATTTATTAGAATTTATTTGAATTTATGGAAATTTTTAGGATTTATTTTGGAATTTTTTGAATGAAGGTTGACTAGGTTGAATTTGACTAGCAATGACCTTGGTAGACTAACCTAGGAACTAACCCTAGTTGAGTTTGGACTTGGTTAGATTATGAGACCCTAGGTTAAATTAAGTTAACCTATGGTTTAGTCATTTAAACCCAAGTTAGAATAGAAGGCATTAGACACAAGTCATGACTTGTGATTTTGAACCATTGTATGACTAGCCCAACCCATTAGGCATGAGCCAAACCCTAACCCAAATCCTTAGTGGCTGGCCACTTAGCCTAGGGAATCCCCCTATAAATATTCTCCTAGAAATTAGGGCTAGCCTCCTTAGGAAGAACAAGTTTTAGAAAGAGGTATTTTCTCAACTTCAAAAATCCATAGAAATTCCATTTTAGCTCCTTTTTCCCTCAAACAAATTGCAATAGGTTTTAAATGAAGTGTTCTTGCTGTTTTTATATGTTCTTCTCAGATTCAAACCAATTTGGAGAAGTTTGACTATCAAGAGGAACACCTCTCTTTGGGGCTTTTTGAGGATTTTGATACATATAGGTAACTTTCATTCTACACCATGAAATTCTGATTTTCTTGCATATCTAGGAAGCTCTAGGCCTAACCTAACTGTAGGAATAGGTAACCCTAGATTTCGTGTCCAATTCGTGTCCCATTTGGACACGTATCAGTCCCACTGTGCAAGTGTTTGATGAAATGCCCCAATGGGCATTTCGATTGATTTTTAGGATTCTAAATGAATAGAAAATTATTATTTGATGTTGCTTACATATTCCTTTTGGACTGGGGGTGTTTTTGTGTCGCATCGTGTCGGGTTGGACATGTGCACATGTGGGTGCACGCGTGCGCAGGCAGTGCGCGTGTCCTGCCACTCTGGGGTTTTTTCACTTCGGACATGGCACTAGGACACGCGAAACTCGACACACACTATGGGGCAATGACTGACACCACGTGTGTCAAGTCTCACGTGTCCCCGTGTTGTGTCGAGTGAGCACGAGGCTCTGCACTGGGTTTGGACTGACAGTTCAGTCGGGTTTAATTGACACCGATACGCAGTTATAAGTCGGACACGGGGACACTTTGACTCAGTGCAGGCACCTAGACACGAAAACCTATCCTAGGCAAACCAAGGTTTGTGAGCACGAGTCCTGGTTTGGGCTGTATCGTGTGCATGACACGCGTGCACTCGTGCACAAGACAGTGTGCAGAACAGTGCCTGTGTTGCACTGTTTTGTGTCTTAAATCGTTTGGACACGTTTGTGTCCTATTGCTTGGACACAAACACATTGTATGACACATGTACACTCTATATGTTCATTACCAACCTTTTGTTTGATGTTTTAGCCTAATTTCGATGTTGAATTCTCGATTTCCCAATTTTACTGATACTTAAATATCAGTTTTCATTTCCAGTTTTTCCAGATTTTAAATATGAAATTCTAGCACCTATTTAACCTATTTTAACTGTTAAATAGTGTGGTTTAAACCTCTGATGTATACACCTATATGTGTTCTATGGGTGTTTCGATTTTGGGTTAAATTGGTTTTGGTTTGGGGTTTAAAACTGGATGTTTATGTGGGACTGTTAAACTGAGTTTGAATGGGACTGAACTGAGATTTTTGGGTACTTGTTTGAACTGATTTGAATGATTTTCAGTGTATTAATCTGAGATTTAGTTTAGGACGGTCCTGTGATTTATGTTTTTGTTTTCAATGGTATCACTCACTGTTTTCTCACTGTTTACACTATCCTAAACGCACACACACATGTACACCACACTGTCCTCATGACAGTCACTCGTGACACTTCACACACACACACAGAAGTATCACTCACTGATTTCTTTTATGTCACACTGTTTTTCAGTCTTTATATATTCACACACACCTAAGTATTCTCTCATGACACTTATCACACACATACACTCTCATGTTTTTACACACACACAAGCTCACACTCTTGTATTCACTCACACACATTCCCACACACTCATGTCTCACTATTATACACACACACACAAGTCACACACACATGCCACCATTTTCCTTCCTATCCATATATATATATGTATATATATATGTGTACATACATGTAAACATGTATATATATATATATATATATATATATATATATATATATATATATATATATATATATATATATATATATATATATATATATATTTGTCTTATGTGTAGATATAGATTATATATGTATGTTTGTGTGGTATACCTATAACAGCCTATATGTTATGTATTCCTATATTAGATTATATTAATATAGTAATATGTGTATTATTTTAGATATAGGTATAGTCTTGTGTAGATGTGATTTATGGTTGGTTTTAGGCATGGTATAGCCTATGGCCTAGTCTCTTAGCCTAGGGGTGTTTATGTGTGTTTGCTTGACTAGTGAGCCTAGATTAGACTTGTGTAGTCTTGTTAGACTTAGAATAGACTAGTTAGACTAGTATAGACTAGTTTGACTTAGGTTTGACTTGGTTGACCTAGTTTAACTTCTAGGGTTGACCAGAGTTGACCAAGAGTTGACTTTGGTCTAGACTGACCTAGATTCATGTAGAACGCATTGTAGTGCATCTTATTACCATTCTGGACTTGTTGTGACTTGTGCTGTTCTAATAGGAGCCAGACACCACTCCTCGGACAGTACTTTCATCTTGGACATTCAGATAGCAGGCGAGTACATTATCTGATCATTTCATATCCTGCTTAGAATTATATTCCTGCTTTAGATTACTTTACTTGATGCTGTCACGACATTATCACGGATTAGTACTATATGGATCTCTTTATGCGATGTTATCCCCCTCAGGAGCATCGGGTACATTGTGTCATGTGCGTTTCACTTTCATCATGTACTCCTGTGCTTTCACCATACATGTATACTCTTGTGAATCATGTACTCTCATGTTCACAGAGCCCTCATGTATACTATCATGTGCACCCTTTCATGGGCCCCATGTGATATCCTGTACAATAACATAACCTGCTTAGATCCTTGTGTATTGATTAGGGAAAACGGGGGAGTGCTAGTAGTCATGTGAACAATTCTATAGTAGTGTAGATCATGTGAAACTCTTTAGTGTAGATCATGTACTAATCTGTTCTGTTCACATGTGCTATCCTGTACTCTACATCACTAGCCACTATTAGTTCTCTATTTATAGTAGATATTTCTATTACAGTTCTCTCTCTGTTTACATACTGTATTTCTTTCAGATCCTGTATCTTACTCTACTGCATGTTTATATTTTCTAACCTGCTATGAACTGTTGAGATGTATTGTGCTCGCTCCTGTCCTGACTGGACCTGTTGATAAATTTTACAGATAGCCTGGAGGTTGCATGCTAGCCTAGAGGAGACACAGTAGAGGTTGTATAGATAGCTAGGGTTTTGCTTATAGCTTGTTTTCAGTTGTCTTGAGTTGTATTTATGGATTACTGTATTTGAGCTTTGAGATGTATTTCTGGGTTTGTGTATCTTAGACACTTAGACTTCTATCTGCGGTATCTCTTCTGGATTTCATGTTTTATCTATCTTCCATTATGCTCTACCTTAGATGTGATTGAGTTTACATTCTGCTATGTCACCCCCATTCGGGGAGTATAAACTGCTTAGCATTATATTGTTAGATATTATGACCTAGGACAGCGTTCTACCGCCGACACTGCGGCGTAGGCTGGGTGTACCCACTTCTCGTTCCCTTACTCTAGGGTGCGGATCGTGACACATTTTTAGTGGTGGCCCATGCAGGTCGAGACTAGAAGTGTAGTGGTATTCGGACTAGAGTACCACTACAGCCTGCAGTAGGATTAGGATATATTTTTGAAGGTACTCAATCACAGTTAGGCCTCCTTGAGAGATTCCTGGGATGACCCTTGAGAATCTTATTTTAACTTCGATTTGAAATCTATTTTTCCCCTGATTTGATTTACCTTTACTTCCTGTTATTGAACTTGATTTTGATGGATTATTGTTGAATTTTGAATCTTGATGTTAGTGGTTGAATTTGAGTCTGTATTTATATAATTTTTGATGGATTATTGTTGAATTTTGAATTTTGATGTTAGTGGTTGAATTTGAGTCTGTATTTTTTTGATTTTTGATGGATGAATTTTGAATCTTGATGTTAGTTGTTGAATTTGAGTTTGTATTTATATGTATATATACATTGTTTTTTGGAATTAAGGTATAACCTGATAACATACTTGATAAGGACAGTGAGAAAGGTAAAAGTCTACTTTATTATGGAATTTAGAATTTATTGCAGTCATATTTGCTAGCATGACAAGGACGTAGAGCCTGATATAGCTATACTTATCTTAGTTATAAAATCTAGGAGGTGGTGATGTTCGGCCACCAGGGGGGTTCGGCCGAGTGTAGGGAGTGGGGAGCTGGTGTAGTGAGAGGGAGAGAGTTTAATATGTTTTGTATGTGTGTGAGTAATATTAAATAGAAAGAGAGAGATTGTGAGAATAGATATTTAGAGAGAGAGAGAGATATTTTAGAGAGAGAGGAAGGGAAGTCGGCCACAAGGAGGGGGGGTGCTCCTGCTGTGAGGTGGAGGGGGTGAGGTGGTGTTTGTAATGGTGATGTAGGAGAGAGAGAGAGAGAGTGTGTATATATATATATGTATATGTATAGGAGATATTTAATAAAGTAGAGAGAGGAGATATTTTTAAATAGGAAAAAAACAAGGGAAAATTAAGTGGGGTACTTGGACAGTCATGAGAGGACAACGTGGAGCTTGGGTTCGGGTTCGGTCAAGCCGGGTCGGGCCAAAATCGGACAGGGGGCAATATTCAAATTAAAATGGGTATTTATAATCATGGGTGAATAAATAATATGCGGGGACTCCAATAAATGGGACACAAGCGTCATGTGGATAGTAGGCTTCGTATGGGCCTTGCCCATACTTTGGGTCGACTAGGTTGGATCGATGTCGGGTCCTGAAATTAAATTGGAAAATAAATCAGGTTTTACGGTAGAAAATTAATTGGCCTAAATTGACCAGAAAATTGTGCGAAGAAAATGAAGCACAAAATGGAGTGTCTGAGTGGGACACGAAGTTCCTGGGTGAAGAGCGTCTCGAGGAGATCATTCATGAGAAGTTGGTTCTGAGAAAACGACTGGTCTGGTGCTCCTAAATTAAAAGTCACGGTGACGTGCAAACGAAGATCAAAGATAAAAGTGGAAATAATTATTCAACGATTAATTGGTCTAAGTTGACCCGAAGTTGCGTGATACAAAAAGAGCACAAGGGAACGAATTCAAGTGGGACATGATATATCAACACGAAGGTAATCTTGTCGACTATAAAACTCGTAAAGAGAGTTTACAGAGATTGGCATCCCTGACGCTCCAGAAGTCAAAGTCATGGAAAGGTACATTAATGATCAAAACAATTAAATAATAATATATTTATCGAAAATAATTCATTCAGAAAATTTAAAAATAGCCCTGAAATTCAGGGGGCTTACAGAAGCTTTGAATCTTGTCGACTGACGCTGGTCGTTTCCAATTAACAACGACTTCAACTTTCTTTCGTTCGACTGCAATGCCTTCGGATGAAATGATGTGTCCGAGGAATGCGACGCTACTCAGCGAAAATTCATATTTTCTCTGCTTCATATACAACTGATTTTTTTGAAGGATCTGAAGCATGGTCCGCAGATGCTTAGCATGTTGTCGCTTGTCCTTCGAGTAGACGAGTATATTGTCAATGAAGACTACTACGAACTTGTCAAGAAAAGGTCGAAACACCCGATTCATTAAATCCATGAAAGCAGTTGGGGCATTCATTAGACCGAACGACATCACCAGGAACTCATAATGGCCGTACCGAGTACGAAAGGCGGACTTTGACACATCATCTGGCTTGATCTTGAGTTGATGATAACCCGAGCAAAAATTAATTTTGGAAAACACCAAAGCACCTTACAACTGATCGAACAGGTCGTCTATGCGGGGCAATGGATATTCATTCCGGATGGTGGCTTTGTTCAGCTCTCGGTAGTCGATACAAAGATGCATTGAGTGATCCTTCTTTTGACAAACAATATGGGCACTCCCCATGGCGAGACGCTAGGCCATAGAATCCCTTGTCATGCAACTCTTGCAACTGTACTTTGAGTTCCTTAAGTTCTACAGGGGCCATTATGTACAGGGCTTTAGAGATCGATCTGGTATCGAGACATGTGTCAATGGTAAACTCTATCTTTTAATCAGATGGCATGTCGGGAAACTCGTCCGGAAATACATCTGGGAATTCTGCGATAACGTCGGTCTGACCCACGTTTGCACAATCCTGTCACGTGTCTCGAACGGACGCTAGATAGCCTTCATATCCGAAATGTAGCATCCGTCGAGCAGATATTGTCAAGATCACCATGCAGGTCGGCGACGCCTCACCACACAAATATCAGAATTTAGGCACTCCAGGTATACGAAAGGTGACTGTCGTTTCGGCACAGTCGATGGTTGTATTGCATGGACTAAGCTAATCAATTCCCAGAATGATGTCATTGTCCTTAATGTCTAGAACAATCGCGTCAAGACTGACCTTTTGACCACCTATACAGATAATTTCGTCTCCGCAGACTTATAGAGGCTAAAAATTAAGCTATGCCACCTATTAAAGTGTTCAATCATCAGATGGCACCAAATTATTACATTGTGCCAAACCATCAAGTTGCGCAGCATCAGGTTGCGCCAACATCTAGTTACGCTGGAGTCAGGTTGCACGAGCGCCACGTGGCGTACTTCCTCGAGAAGCTATAACGACATCATCATTACCTGACAACTCAAAGCACAAAGATTAAGAAAAATCTATTCAAATCCCGGGCAACGCGGCGCTCGAGAAGATTTTGTCAGCATGTAATTAATGCTGACAGTTGGTTCGCGCAAGTCATTGAGTGGTGCAAGAATTAATCAGTACAGTACAGAAGACCTAGTCAAAGATGCCAGTCGTTGAGTTGCGCCCATGCGCAGCCTGACAAGTTGGCGCCACTTGATCAGCTCTTATTTCAAAACAGGGTGACGTGGTGCACAAGCCACCAACTTTGCAGAGCGTGCCCACTGCACTGCCTACGACCACGGCATCTCAATCAAACGATGCCACGCGTCCACAGTAGTTGGTACAAACCGCTCTCACAGGTTGTTACATTGCGCCCACGCGCAACCTGATGAAGCTCGCGCAAGGTGATCAAACAGTGTTCAGAACAGAGTGACGTGGTACGCAAGCTACTAACTTTGCTGAATGTGCCCACTATATTACTCACGACCACGCACATCTCAATCAAACGATGCCACGCATCCACAACAGTTAGTGCAACCATTTGCGCGGGTGAACAGAAGGCGCGTAACCTGAAGCGCGTGCAACCCAGAATAACTGCTAAATAGTTATTTCAAGAACTCTATAAATAGAGTTTCAAATTAATCTCAAAGGAAAAAAAAGGAATGACCATAATCTCCTGCTAAAGTGCTGTTGCATCCTCCAGAGGCTCGTGTCTTCGAAATCATATCGTTCAAGGGATAAAGGGATCGTCTTTTGATCAGATTTCTATAGTTGTACTTTTCCAGAAATTAATTGTATTCTTTTCTAAGTTTGTAATAAGACTTTTGTTTTTGCAAACAAAATGGCGACTCTGTTGGGGACGACTTTCTCCTCCGACGTGAAAGTGACAACTTAATGTGATACAGCGTCAATCGGCAAGACGCAAAAGACCATGGTCGTTCAAGTCGACCAGGCAGCCTACGAGGCCATGATCAATGCTGGGGGTGCCAATCGCACTACTGCCCCTGTTAAGAGCAAGACTCGCTCTGTTTGGACTCCTATGTCCTCGACGACACAATCTCCTACCTCAACTTGTGCCCATCACTGCCTTGGCACAATCTAAGGGAGACAGTCTTTTGGCTAATCCCTCAACTTCTCCGATTCTGAAATTGAAGGAGACTTTGTCTCGACACACCGCTGTCCAAAATAAGGGAAAGCACCCTTTGGCCTTTTCTTTCCTGGCACAACATGCACCTGTTATTGCTTCTGGGCAACTTGCGTCCATCACTGCTTTGGTGCAACCTAAGAAAAATAGCCTTTTGGCTAACCCCTCTACTTCTCCGACTCTAAAATTGAAGGAGACTTCGTCTTGACACACTGCTGGACAAAACAAAGGAAAGCGCCCTTTGGCCTTTTCCTTCATGGCGTAACCTGCGTATGTTTCTGCTCCGGCACAACTTGCGCATATTCATGCTCTGGCGCAACCTGCACATGCTTCTGCACTAGCGCAACGTAAAAAGAAGCACTATTTAGTGACTCCCTCTTTGTCCCCAAACCAGAAGTTTAGTGAGAAATCACTAAATCAAGGGAAACATTCTTTAGCCTTTCCTCATTCTGCTCGAGTCATTGACTGGGTGGAAAGTACTGCTAATTCAGATAGGAATCCTATTCTCCTTAATAGAGACAACCAAATCTCTGTCAGGAAGATGGGTTCTATTCAGAATAAACTTTCCACACAAAAGGGTATTATGCCTACTCCAAAGAGGTCAGGGCAGGATCTACCAACCCTATGTATCTCAACATCCCGACAAGGCAAACTGCTAGTATCTCAAGTAGATGCACAAGTAGCTCCCTTATCAGACTTGTGCACCTATATCAACAAGTGCCAATTAGGGTCAACCTTGGAAAATCACAAGATGTAAATCAAGCGCAACCTGCACTAGTTGCTAACTTGTGCCAGAGGAAGAATTCTGAGGTGAAAAAATCCTGGGACTTATGCTAACCAGCTTAGCACGTCCTTGTACACTCAAGGTACGGGATACCTCAAGAACAGAACCATGTCCCAAATATCGTCAAGGACTAGTCTCGTCCTGTTAGTGACCTCCGTGAACTCTTAATACAGAAGCAAAATGTTACAAATCCATCCCGTCCAACGGTGGACCAACAGCATCATTGCAATCACCACCATGAAGTTGTCATCAAATGCTGCTGTCAGTCAGCCAAGCGGTCCGTCTTTGACCATTTGAATTATGTTCAGACTTCTGAACCAATCTTAGTGGACGAAGATGAATTACTCTATGCTCCTGTCAACATGGCATCTCGAAGCACTAGGGGTAGAAAACATCTAAGACGTAATGCATCCCGCAATCCTAGTCAATAGTACTTAGATCGAATTCATGAATCCGATAAAGGAGTATATCAATATACTAGATCAAGAAGCCGAGAAATAATCGGTCAAAGGAATCTTCTTTCCGACCAAGACACAATCAGTCAAAGGAATCTTTTTGATTCTAACCAAGATTCCTTTAGTCAAAAAGATATCCCTATCACTTATTCTAGGAGTAGTTCTTTATGTGACTTTGATGTTGACAGTGAAAGTTCTGAACGGACCATCATTTCCACTAGCTCATCTTCGAGGGCTAGAGAAGTGACTGCTTATGCCATCACAGAAGATCAAGATACTTCCAGTTCTTTCAGTCAAGAGCAGAGAATTGCTGCTTTGGAGGCTAGTTTGAAGAATATGGCTGAGATGATGACAGGCATGCATGCTGTGATTATGGCACAACATACAGTTCCACCGATCGCGAATCCGATTCCTACTCAGGAACCTGTAACAACATCAGCTCCCTTCAATGTTGATCTGGGTGTACAAGCTCCTCACACCGCTTCTATCCATGCACGGGCTATTCCAAGTCAATCTAGTATCGAGGGTGGTACTTATCATGCGGTACCCCCTCCTAACATATTGAATCAATCCACTACTCTGCAATCAATGGGAGATACTAATGAGGTCGTAAAACTTTTACATACTCAATTTGAAGCTTTCAAACAGAAGGATGACCTCCTAAATACAAACCTCCTACTATTATGTTGTTTGATGGTAGCATATCTCCAAGTAAATAACTCAATCACTTTGAAGTAATAACTGATCAACTTCAACCAAATGATGCTCTTCTTACTAGAGTATTTTTTGGATGTTTAGCTGGTGCATCATATGACTGATACCGTAGTTTACCAGATGGGTGTATAACCTCTTTCGCTGGCTTCAAACAAATGTTCTTGGAACGATTTTATGAGGGAACCAACGACATGACTATGTCTGCTCTCATCAAAATCAAACAACAACATAATAAAACTACTGAACGTTTCATTGAACGGTTCCGTCGTGAAGCACTCAAAATTCCACTCGGAACCTCAGATGCTTTGACTATATACACTTACAAATAAAACATGTTGCCTATAATCAGCATGTGGACAGGATCAACACAATTTCAAGATTGGTCTTCCTTCATAATGAACGCCAAAGCAGCAGAAGAGAGCGCTGACAAGTTCAAGCAATTAGGCATTCAAATGCCTAATCTTGACAAAGATGAACGTGCTACACCAAATAATAGTGGCCGTCAGAACAATCGCAAGAGCAAGAAGACTTTGGCCATTAACCTCAAAGGCAAAGAAGCCCTAGCCATCAATATAAATCAGCCAACATCTACCCCAACAGCACCACCACAACGGGCATCACGTCCAAAAGAAGAATACTCTTTTGATGAAGATGATATCATGAGTATCTTTGATTGCCTCATTAAGAGCAATAAACTCCAACTGCCAGAACCTAAACGGCCAGATGAAGTTGGTAAGACTGACCATCCTAAATATTGTGTTTACCACAGGTTTATTGGACATCCAACTCGATCGTGCTATGTGCTCAAGGGTAAAATTTAGGAGATGGTCAATTCCGGTGCAATCACTCTCCAGCAAGATGAGAAAACTGTAACAGCTAATGTCGTCTCTTTACAGTTTAGAGATTTTCCAGCTCAACTTGTGCAGGATGGTATCATCCCCATCCCGAGAAATACTTTGGAGATTGTTAATCTTCTACCTGCACGAACTGATGGTCTTGTTCCTCTATCTACTGATAGAGAGGAAATTATATGGATCCATCCAGATTTAGTGGCAGACTTTAAAATACCATCTTCTTCTACCAAGTCTAGGAAGGCCACTAAAAATAAATCATGTCATATGGTTTCATTTGGTGAACATTATTTTCCACCTTTAACTGCTACCTTCATCTCGACAGCAGATAATCCTTCTTCTTCTTCCCATGACAAGACAACATTGTCAAAATTAGAAGCCAAATACCAACCAGCTTTATTACAATCTCGTGAATTAATGACGAGAATGGGATATGATCTACAAAAGGCTTCTGGTCTGAACCATGGAAAAGGATCTACTGTACCTCTTTCCCTATATCTTTCTCACAACTAATCTCGGGTGGGTTTGGGTTTCTAGACAAACTCTCCATCTTGCCAAAAGAAACCTTCCAGAAACAAGATTCAGGCAAAGAGTTGCAATATGGTGTCATTTGAGCCTGTATCCGAAGAAGAAGTCTTAACTAGTACCAGGTCTGGGAAACCTTACCTAAGAGACTATTCAGAAGGTCAAGAAAACCCTGCTCCATCTCTGGAGGCTCCTCAAGCACCATCTTCTCCTACTGTCAATGTTCCATCAGCTTTATCACCTCTAATAGAGCCAACTCTTCCCAAACCGACGACAGCTGATAAAGGAAAACAGCCTATCCATTTGATAAAGTATTAAAGAAGAATCCAACGTTGGGACTTGAGAAGCCACATAACTTTAAAATACTGGCTCAGCTGGCTATTACCCCGACAAGATTGTTAATTTTTGAACTACTCCGTCTTTCGAAGGAAACTCGAAAAATATTGAGTGAAGCTTTGACGCAAGCTGATACTTGTCTAGCGCTTCTTAAGAAGCCAGAGGATGAGCCTATAACATGCCTTCATTGTCATAGTGTGATGGAATTGATGCCAAATATCACCTTTACACAATATGATATGCTGTTGGAAGATAATCGTCATGATCGACCCCTCTACTTCACGGGATATGTCGATACCATGAAGGTTGATCGTATTTTGATCGATCCTGGGTCTGCACTTAGCATCATGCCAAAGACACTACTAGATGCATTGAAGATTCCTGTACACAATCTTTCAACAACCATCACGACAATCTTGGGATTCAATTCTAGAAGAAGTGAACCTTTGGGAAAGATTCGCCTGAAAGTTCAAATAGGCAATCTTCGTACAAAGGTTACTTTCTACGTGATCGATAATCACGGCTCTTACAATGCTTTACTGGGAAGACCCTTTCTGTATGAGCATAATATTGTACCATCCACTTTATATCAATGCTTCAAATATATGGATGTCAATAGAGAAGTCCAAAAGAAAGTAGCTGAACCGAATCCTTTTAGGGGGGTTGAAGCGTATTTTACAGACTCTCAGATGTATAAGGAGGAGTTCATGAAAGTTATATTGGCGATGGATAGTGAGGAAGATCAGAAACATACTTCAAAAGATGTTCTCATGATCCCCGTCAAATGACGTTCTATTCATCCCTCTTCTTCTCAGACATTGACTATACATCTTTCCTCTCATAACAAACAGCCTCCTGCTGTAGAATGGGAACAAAGGGAACTCACCTCTTCTGAGCCTCTTATTATCGACCTTCGTCGTAACAAACCTTCTCCTTCTCCTTCTCTGGTTATCAACCTTACTAAGCCTTATGTTAAGGCTAAGAATCATGTTGTAAATGATGATGTACAAATCAATAAAGTAGCATCTCTTTTACAGTATACTGATGTCCTTTATTATACTCGATGCTATTTAAAAATGTTAGATAACTTCGAACCACTTACCATAGGAGCAGTTGAAGCTTCCCATAACGAAGTATTGCTCGAGCCAATATGGGACTCCTTCTTAGTTCCTTCTAGGAAGAAAGATGAACTTTCTATATTTTTTAGTAAAGGAACGGAACAGAAGATCACGCCCGATAGTGAAGAAGAAAATCACGATAACGGAAGACTTCAACTACATCGTTATAGTCAGCAATCAAAAGATATTATTCAAAGGATGGGCTATAATTTTAAAGCTGGTCTCAATGGCGGCAAAGGAAGGCGAACTCCTATTCGTATTCCTGCTTCGAAAGGAAAATCACAATAATACTACAACAAACGAAGCAGGGATTAGGTTATACTTTACCAATTCTGACTCCAGAAGCCTCCAAATCTGAGGAAGTAGAACGATCTATCCCTTCTGATTCTATCTCATGGGATTCAGATACCAGTATAGGGCACGTCCATCGCGTGACTCTATCTTCCAATATGGTGACTGTCGAGTTCTCGGAAGATGACGGAGACTTTGTTGAAGCCTCTGAATCTGATCCATGGGCACAAAGGATGGATACTCAATGGAAGCTTCGCTTTGAACAACGTGAGCCACCTACTGAAGATCAGTTGGTTCAAGTCAATATTGGAGATGAAACTTTCCCAAAACCGATATTTGTCAGCAAAAGCCTCCCTAAAGCGGATAAACAAGAACTAATCTAACTCATTAGGAAATATATTGATGTATTCGCTTGGAGCTATAAAGACATATCGGGGTTGGATCCTCAGATCGCTACCCACAAGCTCAACATTCTGCCAAATGTGAAGCCAGTCAAACAGCAACAGCGTCGATTTTGACCTGACATGATGGATGCCATAGAAGCTGAAGTCAAGAAACTCATCGCCTGTAGTTTCGTCAGAGAAGAACAATATCCAGACTGGATGGCTAATGTTGTTCCAGTCTTGAAGAAAACAGGAAAAGTCTGGGTTTGCATCGACTTCAGAGACCTTAATGAAGCTTGTCCCAAAGACGAATTTCCTCTTTCAATTACTAATGTCATGATCGATAATACATGCAGATTTGAACGTATGTCCTTTATGGATGGATTTTTAGGATACAATCAAATTAAGATGCATCCAGATGATGAGAAATATATATCTTTCCGCACTCCTCTTGGAGTTTATTGCTACACTGTCATGCCATTTGGTCTCAAGAATGCTGGTGCAACTTATCAGCGAGCCATGAATACCATCTTTCGTGATCATTTACGAAAAACTGTTGAATGTTATGTTGACAAAATTACTTTCAAAAGTCGTCTAAAAGAAGACCATATTCAAGATTTGAGAACTATTTTTGATCTAATGCGTCAGCATCAACTCAAGATGAATCCCACCAAGTCATTCGTGGGAGTCTCTGGTGGCAAATTTTTTGGATTCGTTATTACCTCTAAAGGTATACACGTTGGCCCTAAGAAAATTAAAACCATTCAAGAGATGCATCCTCCATGCAACCTAAAAGAGCTACGAGGATTCCAGAGACGGCTTGCGTATATCAAGAGATTCATCTCAAATCTCTATGGACGCTGTAGACCATTCACTCAACTCATGAAGAAAGGTGTATCTTTTATTTGGACTGAATAATATCAACAAGCATTTGAAGACATAAAGCGGTACTTGATGAACCCTACAGTTCTAGTGCCTTCAGTGTCAGGAATACCTTTCCTGATGTATGTTCGAGCAATGGACCATTCTCTAGGTGCTTTATTAGCTCAGAAGAATAAAAAGGGTCATGAACAGGCTATCTATTACCTTAGCCGTATGATTGTTGGAGCTGAGCATCGATACACTCCAGTAGAAAAAGAATGTCTAGCTTTGATGTTTGTTGTTCAAAAGACGAGACATTATATCACTGGCCAAACTATTCATGTTATTTCTAGAGTTAACCCTCTCACAGTCCTGATGAAAAAGCCCAGTAGACTCAATTCCAGGCTTGCAATATGGGCTATATTGTTAGCAAAATATGATATGGTTTATGTTCCTCAAAATTCTGTTAAAGGTCAACCCCTTGCTGACTTTCTGGCAGCTCATCTAATTCCCGAAACGTCTAAACTCTACGACGAGATTCCTGACGAAACATTGGAGGCCAACATGATTTCAGAAGAAACTTTTACATGGCGTCTATTCTTTGATAGAGCATCCAGAATTGGACCAAAAGGTGCTATTGTTGCTAGAGCTGAAATCGTCCTCGTCTCACCAGAAGGGTTAGCTATTCAAAGAGCTTATTCTTTAGATGAGCCGTGTTCTAATAATGTGGCTAAATATAATGCTCTACTTATTGGTCTCCAAGCGGCTAAACAATTAGATATTGAATATCTTAAAAATTACGGAGACTCTAAACTGATTGTCAATCAAGTTAGAGGCACATACGAAGTTCAACATCAAGATCTAGTTTCGTATCATGATGCAGCGATCAGGATGGCTACCTCCTTCATAGGTTTCTTTATCGAGAATGTACGCCGAGCGTGTAATATGAAAGTTGATGCACTTGCTAATCTTGTAACAATAGTAGCAATTCCAGTAAGAAGGCAACAAATGATTATCATCACTAATAGAGAGTTATTTTGTGCTCTAAATAACTTAAATATTGAAGTTAATAACCGAAGCATGGAATTCAACAATTCAGTTAAAATATGTGCCATCAGTGAAGACTGGATGGCTCCTTTCATAGACTTTATGGTCCATTGATATCTTATCCGAAGATCCTAAAGAGGCTACAACCATTCGTCGACGGTCACTCAGATTTTATTATAATCATACTACAAAGACACTCTACGACGAATGTTTGACGGTTTACTCCTACGCTGTCTTGCGGGAGAAGAAGCAAAACAAATAGTTCGTGAAGCTCATGACGGTGTTTGTGGTGCACATCAACCTGGTCCTAAACTACAGGATCGTATTCGCTGTATGGGCTATTATTGGCCCTCGATGGTATCTGATGCCATCGAGTATGCAAGGAAGTGCCGAGCATGTCAAATTCATGCTGACTTCATCCATCAACCATCAGAATTTCTTCACCTAACGGCAGCATCTTGGCCCTTTGAAGCTTGGGGAATGGATGTCATCGGTCCTATCAACCCTCCCTCGTTTCGAGGACATCGGTTCATATTAGCCATAACTGATTATTTCTCAAAATGGGCTGAAGATATATCTCTAACTGAGGTCAAGACAAGAAACATCATCAACTTTATTAAGCATCATGTGATCTATAGATTCGGTGTTCCTCGGCAAATTATTCATGATAATGGACCATAATTCATCAGTCAGAAGTGTTGGCCCAATGATTGTATCATGTTTTTGAATAAGGTAAACATGTTAAGTTAGCATTTTATTATCACTAATCTCCATACTATCGCTATAGCATTTCTACTTATACTTATACATTTGGTGATATGTGCCTATCGGTTTACATATTAGTTATATGAGCTTATCTATCTTAAATTTAATCGGGTTGCCAAAATCAAAACTATATTTTTTGATTGTGGTCATTCAATTAAGTTTAACATTATGATATCACTAATATTTATGCTATCTCTATAGCATTGATACTTAAACTTTGCATAGTCCTAATGTGCTTTATCTTATCATACTTGCTACATGTATATTGCTTTATTCGTCTAACATGTATTTGCAGAAAAGCAATTAGCAAGATCAAATATAGACATATGCAATGAAGAAATTATGGTGGACCAAAGACGATGGTATTTCACAAAGATTTCTCTGAACCGTCCGACGATATTTTCGGAGCCACGCACCCGGGGGTTCCGCTGCCCGGTCAGCGGACGGGGGTCGAGGGGGCAGCACCCTCCGTAGGGGTTCAGGGGCGAAGCCCCCGAAAGCATTCAGTTTTCACAAACTGAGTATCTTTGGACTGTTGCCGCCAAGAGAAAAGCCAGCACCTATTAAAGGAAGAAGCCATGCCATCATCATTTTAAGACTCTGAAGAAGCCAGCCCCTGCCTAAGTATATCTGGAGTCTGTAATGAGTCTTAGGAATTTTTGTAAACGCAAGAAATGAATGGCAAAATCGAAAGCTAGGGTAGAAAAATAACCCAGGACAATCTTCGGAATCCTGACGGATGATCCGGCGGATCTCCGCGGAAGTCCGACGGAAGATCCGAATGGGCTCACAGAATACCTTCTGTGGTTGTTCGGATTATCCGACGGAAAACTGCGGAATTTCAACAGATTTTTTGTCCTGTTACCGTTTGCATTCAAACGATCGTATTTTATCGAAGATTAATCCCAACGGCTCTATTTATAGCCGTTGGACTGTGCAGACGGATAATTCGACGGACTTTTGCAAAAATCCGGAGGATTATCCGTCAGCCTGCTAGAAGTTGCATTATTGCACCTTTCTTTGCTTTGGTTATAAATAGCCTTGAACCCCTTCATTCAAGGTTGATGCTTTGAGCCTAAAAATTTCTAAACCACCAAAGCCTATCCACAAACAACTCTACAAAGCTTTCATTTGTCATCCACAAATTGTGTTAGAGTTATTAAGTTGAAAAGTAAGATCTTCATCTTGTTGTATAAGGAGATCAAAACCTATTGTGAAAGGTTGATGTTGGAGAGTCTTCGGATCCAAACTCTCGATTGAAGTTGGAGAGTCTTCGTATCCAAACTCTCGGTTGAAGTCGGAGAGGCCTTCGGACTAAAGCTCTCGGGTAAGAAGTTGGCGAGTTCTTCGGATCCAAACTCGTGTTGAAGTTGGCGAGTTCTTCAGATTCAAACTCGTGTGTAACTATTTACTTAAATGGTGGATTAAAGTCGGAGAGAGTTCCAGGACTGGAGTGCCCCTTGGGAGGATACCAGGATATATCGTGTGTCGGTATTATTGTTGCTTCTTCTCTTGCACTTATATTTTTAAATTGCTTATTAGCTTGTGCTAAGTGCTTGATTAGTTAGCTTGACCCTATTTACCCCCCTCTAGGGTTCCTACAATTGGTATCAGAGCAAGGACCCTATTGTTAGGCTTAACATCCTTAGAGTAGATCCTTGTTATTTTTTTATGGCATCATATTCCTCCTCCGATAAAGAGGATTTTACTTCTAGTAGCATGGGCAATCACTACCAAAATACATGGATTTACCGACGGCCTTATCCGTCGGTAGTCCGTCGCCAAAAATAAATACCGACGGATTACCGACGGATATTTTGGTAAAACAGCCGTCGGGAATAACCTCGTCGCTAAAACATATCCGTCGCTACTCCGTCGCTCAGCGACGACTTAGCGACGGAATACCGTCGGCGCATTTAAATATATATAGCGACGGATTACCGACTAGCTTTCGTCAAAACATGTGTCAGGATATAGGGTTAGCGACGGAAAACTTCGTCGCTAAAGAGTCGGCAAAACCGTATCAGTGATTTTCTGATACGCAATATCCGTCGCTAATCCGTCGTAAATTTGTCGGTAAAAGCGTATCAGAGATTTTCCCATACGGAAGGTCGTCGTTATGCCGTCGCTAATCCGCCGAGGTGTACGACGGATTAGCGTCGTATTAGCGACAAAACATCCGTCGCTAACCGCAAAATTTATGGACATCAAACAGAACCAGGTCGACGGACATTCCGTCGCTAAACCGTCGCTCAATGTAAAATTCTCCAGGTAGCGACGGATATTACGTCGCCAATCCGTCGATACATTAAATTCCTACAGTTAGCGACGGATAGTCCGTCGGGACTTTGTCGCCAGTCCGCCGTAAGTTAGTCGCCAATCCGTCGCTAACTGCAAAATTTATGGACATCAAACAGAACCAGGTCGACGGACATTCCGTCGCTAAACCGTCGCTCAATATAAAATTCTCCAGGTAGCGACGGATATTACGTCGCCAATCCGTCGCTAACCTCAGTTTCTCCAGTTAGCGACGGACTATCCGTCGCTGAGTGGTCGCCAGTCCGTCGCTAACTTCTAATTTTTGAAAAAAAAATACTGCAAACAGACTCTTTCCTGTTTATACAACACATCCAACACAATATCAAACATGCAAAATATCCATATACAACACCATATATCCATATCCAACACGAATATCCAACGTATCCAATATCCAACACCATATATCCATATGCAAAATATCCATATCCGACACCAATATCCAACGTATCCAATATCCAACAAAATATTACCAACACAATATATCTAATATCCAACATTAAATTATCCAAACATAAAAAAAATATCCGAACATACAATGTATCCAAATGTCTACAAAACCAACAACATAAACAAAATCAAACCCCGTCCGTCGGATCGTCTCGTGCTCGTGCCGCCGCATCCGCTTTGTGTATGTACTCCTCCACCGTGTGTGGCGGCACTTGGAACAAGACATGGTCTGGAAGCGCGCGTAGCTGCTCTGGCGACAACATGTCAAGGAACGTCAAGATGGTGTTATCCGATACGATGCGGGCGTCCGCAGAGCGGTTAAACGAAAGTCGTCCGGGGGAAGAAGGACCAGGTCGATCCGAAGCACCGGCAGCAGCAGTAGACGGACCGGGAGCACCACCACCGGGAGCAGACGGACCGGAAGCAGACGGATAGCGCCCCAACACTATCGCCCGCAAATCTGACACCGTATCGGTCAGAGTCGCAAGCTGCGCCCTCACATCGTCAACCGGGGGCGCTGGGGGAGGCGGAGGCGGTGGATATCTCGGGGACGGCTGCAACGAGGGCGCCATGGAACCTAAGCCGTAGACGCGCCCTTTTCTAACGCCGCCGACGGATTCTACGAACACGTCGTCGTAGCGAGCGGCCATAGAAGAGTGCGTCTGGGTGGGCGTCGTTTCGCCGACATTCTCGGAAGGGGGCTCGATCTCAAGCCGACTAAGTGCCTCACGATACGCAGCCTATCCAATGAATGTGTTTATACTATAAGTTTTCCTAAGTTATAATCTAAATCCTATGTTTCCCTAAGTTATAGTCGGAATCCTAAGTTTATCTAATTAACTTAACAATAATTATATTTCTAACATAAATCTCATAAACGTAAGTACTTACATCAGTCTCCTCGGCCCTCGCGTCGACGAAGCTCCCGTCCTTCCGCCTCTTGTGCGTATGCACGAATACATCGTGAGCGGTGACCGTCTCCGCCTCTTTCCCCTACTTCACCGCCCGTTGGGCCTGCATACGTAGAATTTAATTAACTTCGTATATTAACAGTACGAAATTAAATAATAGAATGAATTTGAATTTGCGCTATCTCACCAAATCTGCACGCGTCGATGCGTGGGGCCTTGATCCCCCCGTATGCAGACCCGCGGCCTGTCGATTAGCCTTAGCTTTCTCCGATTTCAGCTTGAACTGTGGAGTATCCATCTTCTCCAACATCTGCTCATAGTACTCCGCCCGGATCCAGTCCTTCCTCGTATGCGCCGTACGAAGGTTGTACACCGCATCCCGTATCTTCTTCCCGGCGGCGGCTTTGTAGGTCCTGCGGATCGCCTCCTCGCGATGGGGGGGCCACCAGAACGTCCTCTGACATACAAATTCAAATATCACGTAATAAAAAATTTAATGATTTAAAGAATAATTAATAATTCACCGACGGATTTATACCCTCATCTCGTCGAGCCAGACGTACTTCATGTCCTGAGGCACCTCAGAAAAATTGAGGTAGGGGCCATGGTAGTTATCCCGGATAATACGCCCTAGAATCCGGGCAGCATCCCACGGGAAAAACCTATAAAGAAGCAACGACTGGATTATTAACTTGAATAAATGAAACAAATTTAATAAATTAACTTAAATTTACTTACGATTCACCAGCGGGCCATAGCTCTCGTCGGAACTCGTCCACCAGCCTCTCTGGTGGCGTCGGGGGATCCGCGGGTCCGTGCATGTACTCCCCGGTAACAGGATGAAACTGAATCCCGGGGTACTCCGAGGCCCACCGTGCAGTAACTGCTGGGCCCCCTGCTGCATCTGCTGCTGCATCCGCTGGTACATCCGGTGGCGGAACGGATCCGCTAGCGGATGGAGTCACAGGCCTCGATGACGATGTCGGTAGCACCGAGGAAGAATGACGGCGGGAAGAGCCTGTGTCCGGGCTCTCCAAGTCGGGATCGGAGGTTACATCCGGGGAATGCGGCTGGCGACCACGACCGCTACCACCACGCCCACGCCCACGCCCACGCCCACGCCCACGACTACCACCACCACCGCCGCCGCCGCCGCCACCGCCACGACCACGGCCAGCACCACCAGTACGGGTGCTCGCAACCATGCCCTGTAAATAGAACACATAAACAAAATACCGACAACATAGATTTATAAATGAATATAAAACTAAACATATCCATACCAGCAGCAGGGCGATGAGTGCCGCCCAGACGAGTAGGCCTAGGAGTGCCATCTGCAAAAAGAAACTCATACAATAATACGCAAATATCCCAAACTGAAATAAATATTACAATCAGAAGTGAAGTACGAATAAAAGCTAGATACACAAAATCTGATAAAATCACGCACCAATACAACAAAGTACAATTCTTGTAACTTTTAATGAAAGGGCATCTTGTGTTCCACTAGACTTGTAATTGTAAATCCAAATGTAATAGGGTAATTTAGGATTCGAGACTAGATATTGGGTGCTTCAAGATACAACTGAAATATAGCGATATTTAATCATCGTCATCGTCCTCTTCCTCGGACCCTCTATACCTCCTGCGATGATTTATATCGACGAATCCAAATTGTTTATCGATTCTCCAACCGATATTTGGTGTCGTATCGAACCACTCACATTTGAACATAACAATATGCATATCAAATGGGGCACTATATTGTAATTCTACAATATCCCGAAGCACTCCATAATAGTCAAAGTCCAGCTCGTCGTCATAGATTGTGCCTCTTATGCAAACACCAGAATCCTTCGTACTGAAGCCGTCATTGAGAAATTTGGCATTTATAGGATGTTGAGTTGTCTTAAACTTGAAGCCATTAACGACATAGCCGGGCCAAGTCTTTGCATGCTTCTTCGGTCCCAATGACAAATAACAAATGCTCTCATTTGTGAGTGTACTTGGTTCAGCTAATAAAACCTGTAAACTTTAAATGTTTTAGTTGCATATATATATTTAAATGGTAGCCGCATAACATATTATCTCAGTTACTTACGTAATCTCGAAACCATGACGGAAAGGTAAAATCAACCTCTCTTTGAAGTCCCTCATCGGTAATATCGGGTGTCCTTATTTTGACTTCATCTCTAAATACACTGTTAGAGAGAATAAAAATTAGTGTAGTCACTTACCTCACCAAATTAGAGATTATAACGAGGTGTAGTCACTTACTTCTCCAAATCTCTCACTTCTTGTATGTCACAATTTAACAAGACATATCGGTGAGCGGCATCATACTCATCGTCACTCAACCACCGTTTCTTACTAGCCCCAATAGGCTTGCCCCTTAAATTGAATATACCTCCTTCCTCAACGTCTTCGTCATTCCTTTGAGGTCTATTTTGATTTGTCTCAACATGAGTATCGAAATAAATGGAGCAAAAGTTTGACACCTCCTCGATAAGATATGCTTCGCATATCGAAGCCTCTATATGAGCCTTGTTGCCAACTTTCTTCTTTAGATGATGTAGATACCTAGAGAGACAAATTATCTTGAGAATTAACAATGAATTGTAAAATCCACTTAAATTATATCGATTTTTATTTACCTTTCAAAGGGGTACATCCATCGATAATGAACAGATGTACCGACACGGGCTTCGTATGCTAGATGAATTGGTAGATGCTCCATACGGGCTTCGTATGCTAGATGAAAATCGTCACTCACACCAATTCTGCTCTCGTGTTGTCGTTTGTACATCCATGTACGATCAACAAAGTAACGATTCATGCTCGATTTGATGTGAATATCTGTATCGTAAGACAAACTAAACATAAGAATTAATAGCCCGATACCGATACTCATATCGTAAGAAAAACTAAACTTGTGGATAACACGCTAGGCCTACGACGAGGCTACTTAGTATCACAATCTAAAATAATTAGTATATAATCATGTAACTGGTGGATCCGCTAGCTAGTAAGCCGGATGTACTTAATATCAGAGAGTATCAGATTAGTATCAGTATATAGGTTAGGTAGACCGTATCAAACGCATATCGGAATAGTAGGCCGAATAGGAGGCCGAGCTAGTCGAATGAGAAGAAGGGAAGAAAGGAGGAGCAGATGGGTCCAGAGCCATGGTGGAGGAGGAGAAGTAACATGAGAGCAGTTTCCGCCGTAACATCTCCTGGCTCTGCTGGCAACTGAAGTCCAGATGCTTCAAAGGACGATCCTTCGCTGAAATCGACTACAACACCCATCAGTTCAAGTTCATTCCTATATGAGTATATTCCAATGCCATAGAGGAAGGTCAACAAACTGATGGCTTCTATGGCATTGGAATCTACTCATATAGGAATGAACTTGAACTGATGGGTGTTGTAGTCGATTTCAGCGAAGGATCGTCCTTTGTAGCATCTGGACTTCAGTTGCCAGCAGAGCCAGGAGATGTTACGGCGGAAACTGCTCTCATGTTACTTCTCCTTCTCCACCATGGCTCTGGACCCATCTGCTCCTCCCTTCTTCCCTTCTTCTCATTCGACTATCTCGGCCTCCTATTCGGCCTACTATTCCGATACCGATACTTTGAACCTTGATCTTAACCCAAACCTATATACTGATCGATACTAATCCGCTACGCCCGATACTAAGTATATACGGTCGATACTGATAGCGATAGTCCGATACCGATAGCGATAGTCCGATACCGATAGTTCGATCGATACCGATAGTTCGATACCGATAGCGATAGTCCGATACCGATAGCGATAGTTCGATACCGATAGCGATAGTCCGATACAGATACACATGGACCTACATATCTATATATCACTAGTAGCCATACTCCTCTACATACTACTCTACACTAGGATCTAGTAACCATATACTACTCTACACACTAGCTACGTAGTCATACTCTAAAATAAGGTAAACTAATTTACCCACACATTAAAACCAACCCAATCAAATCTTAGGCAAACTATTCATATGATATCAATCGAAATACAAATAGGTCAACTAGGCTAGTTCTAGGTCAAATTAGGAGTCCAAGTCAACTCTGTCAAAACTAACCTTAATTAGGCTAAACTTCTACCTTAGCTAATCAAATATATATACTAGACTTCACGACGTGTGTCTGTGTATATATATATATTATTAATAAATTACTTAAAATTATGCCTATATATATATATATATATATATATATATATATATATATATATATATATATATATATATATATATATGTCTGTGTGTGTGTGTGTATCCGTGTGTCTGTGTCCGTGTGTGTCCGTGTGTGTGTGTCTGTGTGTCCGTGTGTCCGTGTGTGTGTGTGTCTGTGTGTGTGTTCGTGTGTGTGTGTGTCCGTGTGTGTGTGTGTGTGTGTCCGTGTGTGTGTGTGTGTGTCTGTGGGAGAGGAGGAGGAGGACTCCTGCGCGGGGACTCCAGAGTCCCTCCTACGCCCCCCTGCCCCGACCCCCCAACCCCTGCCCGACCCCCCAACCCCTGCCCGACCCCCCCCCCCCCCAACCCCTGCCCGACCCCCTCTCCCACCCCCCTGCCCCCCTCTGCCCCGACCCCCCCCAACCCCTGCCCGACCCCCTCTCCCACCCCCCTGGCCCCCCCCTGCCCCGACCCCCCCCCAACCCCTGCCCGACCCCCTCTCCCACCCCCCTGCCCCCCTGCCCCGACCCCCCTCCAAACCCTGCCCGACCCTCCCCTAACCCCTGCCCGCCCCCTCCACACCCCCCGCCCCCCGCGCACGGCCAGCCCCCCTCCGCAACCCCCCGCACCCCGCGGCCAGCCCCCGCGCGCCCCCATCCCTCCAACGCTTCCCGCCCCCTCCCACCGCCCCCTCCACACCCCCCGCCACCGCCGCCACCGCCGCCCCCCGCAGTCGACGCCGCCCCCGCAGCCCCCGACGCCCCCGGCCCGCTGCACCCACGACCACCGCGCGCACGCGAGAGAGAGAGAGAGAGAGAGAGAAAGAGGAGAGAGAGAGAGAGAGAGGGAGAGGGAGAGGGGATTACCTTTGGGAGAGAGAGGAGAGGGGGTCGCCGATCACCGCCGCGGGAGAGAGAGGAGAGGGGGTCGCCGATCGATCACCGCAGGAGAGAGAGAGAGGGAGGAGAGAGAGTGAAATTTGGGGGGAATGAAAAAGTTCCCCCCGTCGTTTCAATTTAAGTCTGGAACGTAAATTTAGCGACGGAGTAGCGACGGATTATTCCGTCGCTAAGTCGTCAGTAAATCTCGCGCGAGTAGCGACGGATTATTCCGTCGCTAAGTCGTCAGTAAATCTCGCACCAATATTTTAGGCTTTTGCCGCCAAAATATGCGACGTTCTAGCGACGGATATAAAACCGTCGCTACTTGGCCGACGACCTATCGACGGCGTAGCGACGGATATGGGCATAAAAAAATAAAAAAAAATTGTCCATTGCTTTCCGTCGGTATTCCGTCACAAATCCGTCGGTGATCCGACAGTAATAGCGACGGAAAATTTCCGTCGCTAAATGGCCGTCGCTAAAATACTGTAATTTAGTAGTGAATCATGTTTCTTCTAAATACAAAAAATGCTCTAAGTGGAAAGCCATGGCTAACCAATCCTTCGAGATTCTTGATGACCTTCATTCTACAAATGAAGAACTTTCCGAAAAGGTTGTTTATTTAGAAGAAGCAAATGAGTTTTTGAGAAATGAAAACAATGATTTATTACTTAGACTTGATTCTCACAACTAATCTTGTGCTTCTTTAAAGAGTTTGAATGAGGCTTTGATTTTAAAAATTAAATCTCTCTCATCATCCATAGAAGATCTCAAGAGTCAAACACATGAGTTATCTTATTTGCATGATTCTTCTATTGATGCTTTAAAGACACAAAATGATGCTTTTATCTCTAGAATTGCTTTTTTTTGAAAAAAGAATGATATTTTAAATGCTAAATTTGATTCTCTTACTTGCATGCATGATGATTTGTTATTAATATTCTTAAAATTAAATCTTCTCATGCTCACTCTAGAGATATTCATCATTCTAGTATGTCACATGTTCATAACCATGCTCATTTTGATACATGTGCACACACTAGCATTAGGTGCTTCTATTGCTCTCGTATTGGACACATGGGTGTTACATGCCCTATTCGTAGGACTTTTACTACCAATGTTTGAGTAAATGCTATATGGGTCCCTAAAGCTAACAAATGTGGATCCAAGTTTATTTGGATAAAGTCTTCGCCTAATGTTGTAGGTGAAGCTTCTTGTATCGGGACATAGCACTGAGAAGCGTGTTGGTGGTTGCAAAGCTACAAAGGCCATCTTCTAAGCAATTACACCAACACAAAGTGTGGCCTCTAAAGCCACTTTGGTAATATGCTAAACGATTCTCTTTAAATGATTTATATTTATAGAATCTAGCATGTTTGTTTTGATATTTTGCTACTAGCTTTCATTGATATACTGTAGTTGCTTATTATCTAAATCAATGAGAGGTATGATACTAGCATACTTAGCTATTTCTCTTATCTAGCGTGACTAGTTATTTAGCTTAAATGATTAGTTCACACTATGTAGTTTATCACTCATTTTCTATTAGTGTGACACATTTATCTATGCATGCGCTTTACTATTAGTCATTATCTATGAAGCATGCATATCACTCTAGTCTATAGGAACTTGGATTTTGATTTGAGTTAATGTGATTTTAACTCTTCGTCTTTAAGATTCTTGAATTAGTATTCTTACCGATTTGTTTTTGAATGTCATATTTAATTCAATTGGTATTTGTGAATACATGTGTTTAGCACAAGCTTCTTATCACTTGACAAGTATACACTTATACTTCCATTTTAACCTTGTGCTTATATAATATATTCATTATTGATTCTCATGTTTTATTTTTGATTAAACCTCTTATGAATCAATTATGTCTTTGCCTAATAAAGCTTATTTATACGTGTTTTGAATTTGTGATAGTTTTTCAAACAGTTATTAAGGATACATGACTATATTAATTAAATTTTCATTTACATGTAGATCATGTATTTCTTATGTTGATATAAATTTTTGTATAAATATCTTTATATGGGCATATGAGTTAAGCTAAAGTTTTATATTTACTTGAAGAGTATTTAATTATACTAGTTACCTTCAAACTTGTGCTTATCTCATACTTTAGCTATTGATTCCTTTGACCAAATTTGTGCTTCTTGAATCAATTTGCTTTTTCCTTAAAGTCTTCTTTTGATGATATCTTCTTGACTTTTTGGTTGGCATTATGGATATATGTTCTTAAATGATTTTTGATCTTTTCATGTATGCATATTCGTGATATATATATAGTTTCATATACATAAATGATTCCTAACTTTTGATATTTATTTGTTTTATACCTTTAAGTTAGGATGTTGAGAGAAAATATTTATTAATGTCTTGCTCATGACTAATTATGGATGTTCTATTAATGATCACATAGTTTTGTGCTTTACTTTGCATGTTAAATTTATCTCCTTAATTAGTGCATATTTTCTAGTCTGTATCTTTATAATTTACTAGGTGCACTATGAAAGCTCTTTGAAAAATGCACTTCTTGATATCTTTAGCATCTAGCTTTCTTGATCTTAATGATCTTTCCTTGCTCATTCCTTGGGTTTATGCTTCTTTAGAATTATTATTGCCTAATGATATTTTCTTAACACATAAGGATTCTTGTAATTGATACATCATATTTCTTATGTCTTAGCTACTATGGTTTGAGCTTTTGTGTTGAGATTTTTCTATTTCTAAAGAATACACTTATTTTATAATGGCTATAATATTTTGCATTCTCTAGATCGATCTATCATTTTATTATCTTGGGTTAATCTCAATACTTGGCAAAGAGATTTATTTTATTATATTTTCATGAATATCTCTTTTGGCCTATACTTGATAAGAGTCTAATTCATTTATTTGTCATCTTATGCTCTTATTCTTGCTTAGTAAAGAGTCTATAAATTATTTTGTTCATTCAAAATGTATTGCTCTTTTTGTGAACTCTATGCTTAAGAAGTATTTTTTTTTTGTTAGTGACTTAAGAGTTAATGAGCACATTTATCTTTTTAATGGCCTACCTCATTAATCTTAATTAGTTATGTAGCTTGCTTATTTATGATATATTATTAAGCTATATAATTTGGTTCACTTTCACTCATCTAGCTATTTTTTATTATTTTCAATCTATATATGATATGCTAGTTTACATAAACAAGATTTATGATTCTCCTAGATGTAATTTGCATCCTTTTTAGATACATATGTTTTTCTCTAAAACTAGTCTTACAAATTCTTGATTAGATCTTGTTTCTCTTGGAGGTTTGTGATTCCTTTCTTTAAGTCTCCTTCTATATTAGTCATTAGCAAGTATCTTTTAAATTTCTCTCACTTTTGATTCATGATTCCATCGTATTATCATTTACATCTCTATTTTATTATATTTGCAATCATTTAAATGAGAATGACTCTTTTTCATATTTTTTTTATTGATTTATGAAATTTTATCATAAATATAGATTTGGGATTTTCTTTATGAGATTTGTTGGATCATGTTCAATTTGTTTATTTTTATTGATAAAAGATCCTTGTAGCGCCCCAGTCCTAATATACGTAGGACTAGAAACGTAGACATGCCAGCTGTATACATACGAAGTACAGGGGTCTTGTATGTATACATAAGCTGTAAAATGCAGTAATCCAAGACAAACTAAATCTCATCCACAATGAAAAGAATAATAATAGAAAAAATCAACTTGAATATTTATGATACAATCGTTGGGCGGAGACAAAGTCCACTACCAACTATCTCAATGAAAGAAATGTACAAGAATCGATCCATAAAATGGTAAGACGAACCAAGCGCGATCGTCTTCGAAGGAATGGAGAGAATCACGGCCTTGGCAAGAACACCTGTAGTGAATCATGAAAACACACACCTGGGAAATAACCAGGTCCTCAGACGGACGTAGCAAGATACATGAAGAACATGCTAATATGAACTGTCAAAATAATAAAATAATATATAAAAGACTATTCTAGACACAAATATGCAAAGGAGATTCTAACCGCCTAATGTGCAATTTAGAGGACAACTTTTATGCACATGGGTGGGATTTTAGGCTATGTGTACGTAACTGGCATCCAGTCATCGGTATCCGGCCGTAACGTCCAAAACGTCAGAGGGTATCTGCAAATATATCGCCACAGTTCCATCCGGAGACTGTGGTTTACCTGTTTGGATTCCCATATGCACTAGCGACTGTCCTCCCCCAATATTTCCCACACTGTTCAAGTCATGTCCATATGGCTCGTCCAGTTTTGTAACTGCTTGAGTCTCTAAAACCCTAGTCATAGCAGTTACGATCATTTATCCGTCACACGACTTTAGATAGGGCCAGTCCATAAGTCGTGCCCCCTAGCAACATGTCTCCAACCATGTAGTGTGTATGTCATGGCCAAGGGAGATATAAGGATATCCCCCAACAAGAAGGTAGTCCGCTAACACTAAGTTAACATGCATAAAGTAAAACGACTAATAGAGTCGCTTGCACCCAAGTATGGCTTGGATGTGCGGTTTATAACAAAAGAAACTAAAAATATGAAACAAAGTAAATAATACGGGAAATAAATAATATGACAGTAAATTAGCAAGGTATACTTGTCTGGTAGGCCACCTGTGCGGTGTTATGATCATGTGGCATGCAGTATGACTGCAGTGTTACAACTACGCATGACGGCCTCGGATGATGGCATGGACTGTTCCATCAGGTCCAGGACGGTCAATTTAGTTAGGGTCGGCTAATAGTAGTATAGAATTTGGCAAGAGGATGTGAAGGATGGAATTAGGCACGGGCAGAAGGATAGTCGAAGGGTTTGTGAAAGTAAAATAGTTATAATGCTTGAAGCTTATATTTTATAGTAAAAACAATTTTAGATAAATGCATACTAAAAAAATAGAAATCGTTTTTAGGCTAAACCCTAAATTTGTCAAAAATGAAATTATAGGTAGAAAACTATATATATAAACATCCTAATATATTTTAAGTTAAAACAAAATTTGAAATCGATTTAGACAAAATTCATGATATAACTTTTTAGAAAATATTTATAATATCTATAAAAAATATATTTTTAATCTACTACTAGTAGGTATAAAAATGATAATTACCATAAAAGAAAAACACGATAATAATAATAAGGCTTCTAGCAATTTATACCTAGTATATTAAGATACCAATAATTTAATATCCAAAAATATAAATATAAATATATTTTTATATATGTACTGATTACAACAGTACTTACAATAATAAAGATAACAATGATTAAAATAGTAATAATAATAATAATAATAATAATATTTTAGGGCTTTTAAATTCCATTTGAAATCACAAGTAGTGTCTAAGCACAAAACTATATGTTTATAAAAAACACAATGTTTAGAAAATTTCAACACACATTTATTTAATAGTCATAGTAGTAATGGCAATAACTATTGGTAAAATAACAATATTAGTTTTCAATCCACTGTAAGGAAACACAAAGATTTTGAAATAAATTATTATTTAATAAAGAGAAAATAACAAAAACAAACAAATAAGCATACTAAAAAAACAAAAAACAAAGAAAAAGGAAACACGTGACCCGAGAAAAGTCTGTTCTCTGGCCCTGGGTTCCGAAAAAAAATTTTAAGAAGAAAGAGAAGGTGTTGATTGGGAAGAAAGAAGGAAGAGAGATGGTGAGAGCAGAGAAGGAGCGAGAGCGGGAGATGTGGCCGAGGGAGAGGGTGAGTGGGAGAAAAGGGTGCGGTAAGAACGAGGGAGAGAGCGAGGAAGGGGAGGCGGAGAAAGAAGTTGGGAAAGGGGAGCGGGACTCAGGGCTGCGCTGCGTTCGGGGTTCGGCGCACGCGGCGGAGAGGGGTTGCGCACGCAGAGGGCTGTGGGAACGGGAGGCCGGAGAGGCGATCTTGGTCCTCGGCGGAGATGGTCCAGCACGGCGAGAGGAGCGCCGCCACAGCTCGGCGAGGGCGGCTCCGGGGCAGAGCGGGGAGAAGGTTTCGCCGAGGAGGGGATAGGGCCGGCTCGGCGAAGGAGGATTGAGCTGGGGTCGTACGGTCGTTCGGGGTGGAGGGGTTCGGCTCCGGGAGGAGCTCGCGGCCAGGCGAGAGTTTCGTCGGCGCGGCGGCTTTGGGTAAGGGTTTCTTCTTCTGTTCTTGGAGTGGTGGTAATTTTTTTTTTTGCGGCGGTGTGGATGGCCGGGTCAGGGTTTGGGGCTTGTGCGGTCGGCGGCTGGTGGGGGTCGTGGGGTTGCGGTGGAACTGGGTGGACTCAGGGAAGGAGATGGTGATGGTGATGGGGTTCGAGGTTGTGGTGATGATGAAGTCGGTGGTTGTGTTGGCCTTGGTGGTGGTGGTTGACTAACGATGGTGGAGTCGCCGGGGAGTGGCGGAGAGACGGCAGCGGGGTGATGGTAGGGAGAGGGGCTGCTATGGTGGATGGCGAGGCGAAGCTGGGATGTTTGGTGGTTTGGGTATGCCGTGGTGGTTCTGGTGGTTGCGGTCGGGGCGGGCTATGGTGGTGTGTCGGAAATCGACGGGTGGTGAGCGGGGGTTTAGAATAGGGTTAGGGATTTATTGAATCGTGTCGGGGTTGTCGACACGGAGGAGGTTATAATGTATATGTAAAGATTGGAATAAGATGGACGGGAGGGGACAAACATGGACACGATGCACGTGGGTGGTAAAAAATTATGGAGGAGTACCTGCCTATATATAGGATGTGGGAATACCCAGTTGGATAAGGATTGGACCCAATTTAATTATTTATATCCAAATTGGGTTCAATCTACAATTTAAATCTAATTTTAGATAATTTACCATATATGTTTTAAAACAAAAATTAAATCCAATCAAATCCAAATCCAAGTCGAATTAGATAAATCTAATCTAAATTAATATAGATAAATTATATTTTCAAATAAAAGCTATTTAAAATCTTTTCAAATGTAACTTATCACAATCAATTAAATTTAAACCAAAACACTATTTTTAAATTATTTTTTAAAAAAATAATAAAATATTAATATTAATTAATTTCAAAAATAGAATTATATTTATAAATTTAAATTTTCGTACCTCATATGAAATAAATATTTGCATAAAATATTATTTTCAAAATTACCATTTAAATTATCACCATTAAATTCAAAATATCTTTTTATAAATAATAATAATTAATTAATTTCGAAAATCATAATAAATATTTATGTATTAATAGAAAATAATTTTAAACTACATTTTTAATAATTTAGATAAAACAATTTCGGAAATAAACATAAATAATTAAATCTTTAAAATATCTTTTTGCTAAATTACTTTTAATAAAAATAATTATTATATATATTATTTTGAAACCATCATCGATAATAAAATCAAAAATAGTTTTCTAAAAATATGTACCTCGCACATATTCGCACTCGACGAGTAAATACGAAAAACACAAATTCTCGCGACGTATAATACGACTGTGCGACGTATAAATACAAAAAAAAATCAGTACTAAAAATATAGTAGAAATTTAGGGGTTTTACAATCCTAATGGTTGAGTAGTCCTATATTATCTTATTATGTGATTATCAAACTAGTTTATTACTCTACTTTGACTACTCATGGATTGCCACATATGGGCCTTTGCTATTTGAACTTTATGGATTATTATTTACCATTAGCAAGGTTTAGATTTTACCCGTTGATGGGTACATATATGGTGAAACATACCTAGTCCATGTAAAGTAATAAATTGGTTGATTCTTCCTTAATTAGATAATCATGGACATGATATTTGTGTTTTATTTTTACTTATTTTTATGTTATATTTGTCTATCATCATGATTGTTCTTAATTGACTTTATTCTTTTTCATGATGATACTTTCTCAAAAGATAACATACATTGATCTATCATATTTAAATATGAGATCCTTCTATATAGACTAATGTATGCCATCTTTTGATTATATGTGCTTAATTGGATTTTTTTTTTTTGATTTTTCATCTTTAGCGGCTGTTAATTGGATATCTCCTCTTGACTAAAGATGATATTATTCGTCTTTTGACGATATTGTAGCCTTATATGCATTGAGCAAGGGGGAAAAATCCATAGTTGATTTACCCCCAAATCTTTTAGTTATATATTTTATGCTATAAGTGCTTTGGAACTATATACGCATATTTTGAGGGGGAGCAAATCAATTGATTCAATTCATTTATACCCTTTAATATGTCGTATACCTAGTTCATCATGGACCCATATTTTCTTTATTTTCATATCTTAGTGATTGAGGTCATGATACTTCTATTTTGTGAAAGGTTTATGAGAGTATATGCAATTGCCTTCATCATATTATCTCTCTCTGTTATATGGGCTAAATAAGTCATCTTGTTAATATTAACTTTCATATCTTATCTTGATGACTATTGTGCTTTCATTGTTTCGGCTTTCTTTGTATGCTTAATTGATTTGGCTTTTCTTATTGAGGACTTACCCAAAATTCATGTATATCAACATTGTTAATACTTTGAGGGGGAGCATTCAAGTCGACTGAATTTTTCCTTCTCAAGTATTTTTCTCATTTACCTTCATGTTTATCTAAAGGAGATTCACATAGCATGATAAGGTAATTGAGTTCAAATGCATTAACTTGGATAAGCAAATAGATTTTGCAAATGAAGAGATTATTTTATATCAATTGCTCTATTTCATTGATCATTCATTATTTGTTCCACTATTTATTTGTGGACAATTTTAACTTTCAATGGCTTTTTGATCAATGTTTCAAGTTTATATTTCAATTGGTATTAAGTTTATATCTTCCAACTATCTCAATTGTTTTTTTATATCAATTACTTTGCAATTATCTAATCCTCATGGGCTTTTGATTGAAATCCTTCATTTCAATTGGTATATTGCTTCCTTCCAAAACTAGAGTTTTAATTCATATAATTTTATGTTTTGGAGTTTCTTTCTTGGATTTCAAGTTGGTAAACTATTTATTGATTGTTTTCAATTTTATTTGTTTTACCAACTATATTGTGTTTTGACATGCTTCTTTTAAAATTTAAAGTTCTACATTGGTAATGTGGCTTTATAAACTTGTCATTACGTCCTTCTCACATTGTTTTTCATTAGTATATTTTGATCATGATTGTCTATGCCTTCTTCATGCTCTAATTTATGTACTTAAGCTTGATTTTCTTTTATCTCTTAGTACGGGGGAGCCTATTTTTGATCATGTCAAAGGGGGAGAAGTAAGTTTAAGTATTTATTTCTAAGTAGTATACTTTTAGTGATATTACTTATGTCTTTTGTATATTAGTGATACATGCATTTATTGTGTCCATACTAAACTTAACCGATTTGCCACAATCAAAAAGGAGGAGATTGTTGGCCCAATGATTGTATCATATTTTTGAATATGGTTAATATGTTAAGTTTAGCATTTCATTATCACTAATCTTCATACTATCGCTATAGCATTTCTACTTATACTTATACCTTTGGTGATATGTGCCTATCGGTTTACATATTAGTTATATGAGCTTATCTATCTTAAATTTAATCGGGTTGCCAAAATCAAAACTATGCTTTTTGATTGTGGTCATTCAATTAATTTAACATTATGATATCACTAATATTTATGCTATCTCTATAGCATTGATACTTAAACTTTGCATAGTCCTAATATGCTTTATCTTATCGTACTTGCTACACGTATATTGCTTTGTTCGTATAACATGTATTTGCAGAAAAGCAATTAACAAGATCAAATATAGACATATGCAATGAAAAAATTATGGTGGACCAAAGACGATGGTATTCCACAAAGATTTATCTGAACCGTGCGGCGATATCTTCGGAGCCACGCACCCGGGGGTTCTGCTGTCCGGTCAGCGGACGGGGGTCGAGGGGGCATCATCCCCTGTCGGGGGTTCGTGGGCGAAGCCCCCGAAAGGTATTCAGTTTTCACAAACTGAGTATCTTTGGACTATTGCTGCCAAGAGAAAAAGCCAGCACCTATCAAAGGAAGAAGCCAAGCCATGCCATCATCATTTCAAGACTCTGAAGAAGCCAGCACCTGCCTAAGTATATCTGGAGTCTGTATTGAGTCTTAGGAATTTTTGTAAACACAAGAAATGAATGGTAAAATTGAAAGCTAGGGTAGAAAAATAACACAGGACAATCTTCAGAATCCTGACGGATGATCCGGTGGATCTCCGCGAAAATCCGACGGATGATCCGAATGGGCTCACAGAATACCTTCTGTGGTTGTTCGGATTATCCGACGGAAAACTGCAGAATTCCGGCATATTTTCCGTCATGTTACCGTTTGCATTCCAACGGTCAGATTTTATCAAAGATTGATCCCAACGGCTCTATTTATAGCCGTTTGACTGTGCAGGTGAATAATCCGACGGACTTTTGAGGAAATCTGGCGAATTATTTGTCAGCCTGCTAGAGGTTGCATTATTGCACCATACTTTGCTTTGGTTATAAATATCCTTGAACCCCTTCATTCAAGGTTGACGCTTTGAGCCTAAAAATTTCTAAACTACCAAAGCCTATCCACAAACAACTGTACAAAGCTTTCATTTGTTATCCACAAATTGTGTTAGAGTTATTGAGTTGAAAAGTAAAATCTTCATCTTGTTGTATAAGGAGATCAAAACCTATTGTGAAAGGTTGAAGTTGGAGAGTCTTCGGATCCAAACTCTCGGTTGAAGTTGGAGAGTCTTCGTATTCGAACTCTCGGTTGAAGTCAGAGAGGCCTTCAGACTAAAGCTCTCATGTAAGAAGTTGGCGAGTTCTTCGGATCCAAACTCGTGTTGAAGTTGGCAAGTTCTTCGGATCCAAACTCGTGTGTAACTATTTACTCTCAAATAGTGGATTAAAGCCGGAGAGAGTTCTGGGACTGGAGTGCCCCATAGGAGGATACCAGGATATATCGTGTGTTGGTATTGTTGTTGCTTCTTCTCTTTCACTTATATTTTTAAATTGCATATTAGATTGTGCTAAGTGCTTGATTAGTTAGCTTGACCCTATTTACCCCCCTCTAGGGTTCCTACAAAAAGTTCACTCGATTCTGCGATGACAACAGGATCAATAATATTGCTTCCACAACTTATAATTCTGCAGCTAATGGGTTGGCAGAAGCATTTAACAAGACCATCATCAAACTCCTCAAGAAGTTTGTTTATACCGACAAACAAAACTGGAGTGAGAAGCTTGGAGAATGTCTGTGGGCTTACCGTACTACTATACGTACTCCTACAGGCTGCACACCTTTCTCTTTGGTGTATGGATGCGAGGTTGTCTTACCATTGGAAATCCAGATCCCTTCCCTAAGGATTGCCATTGCCAATAAACTCACAACCGAAAACAATGATCATCTAAGACTTCTGGAGCTTGAAGCGCTTGACGAGAAACGGCTCCTAGATCAACAAAATATTGAGTTATACCAAGCTCGTCTATCAAAAGCCTTCAAATGTAAAGTCAAAGTCCGAACATTTCAGAAAGGAGAACTAGTCCTAACCGTCAGACATCCTATGACTATGACGCACATGAGCAAAGGCAAATTCGAAGCAAAGTAGGAAGGACCCTATATTGTAAGCAAAGTTTTCTCCAATGGAGCTTATCAATTGACTGGTAAGGATGGTCGAGTCGCCATAATGCCCATTAATGGTAAATTTCTCAAGAAATATTATGTTTGAAGACAAAGAAGAAATATCAACACAGAGACTCAAAATGTATAAAATTCCTTTTTATTTGCATAAAAATACATAAAATTAACGAGGACCGGAGCCCTATTGATTAAAAACATATTTCGCAAGAAGCTCGAAGACATTATTGTCCGATGACACCAGCAGTTCACAGGCAGCTTTTCTCAGAGCTTCTTCCTCGGTAGTACTCCCAGGCTCCACAAGTTTGGCAAGAATGTCCTGCTTTTGTCCAGGGATAGTCGAGCTTTCTCCGATTTCTGGCTGAGTAGGCGGTGGAAGCTCATCGGAAGGAGTGTCGAGGACGGCTTCGATCTTCGGGATAACTTTCTTCTCCTTAGGCATATCTTCTGAAGACATTTGCAAAGGAAAGAAAAGGGGTGAATGATGCCCTCAGAAGCCAAACATTCTGTCTCGAGAATCGAAACAACCTTTTCTCGAAAAGGCATGTTCGTTCATCTTGTGAAGAGATCTTCATTTACTCTTTGTCTCAAGAATTGAAGCAACCTTTCCTTGAAAAGGCATGCTTATTCATCAGTCTTTTTATCTCTATTTTCATTTAGTGAATAGGCCTACATTTATTATCGTTTATTTACTTTTTCGTAAATAAAGTCACAAGATAATAAAAACTCAAAATCTCCTGTGGAGCATATATGAATCATCAATTCTGTCTTTTGAAACCCAGCTGTTTTAAAAGAGATCTTTTGTTTCTGATAAAGTCTGTATTATCACAGATATCGTCGTATTAGACGTATTTTTCCGTCTTTGAGTTCCAGTTGACTTGAAGATTATCAATATAAAAAAATGAATTCACGTCTACATTACCTCTGGATTCTATTTTCTATATCATCACATCAAATCAGATCATAAAGAAGAGAAAATCATTCTTTATTCCTCCTTTAAAAACATAGATACATCTTAATGAAAATATATTACATCTCGGATTTTTATTCTAAATATAACAAATGAAGGTCTATTGCATCTTTGGATTTTCTTGTCGGTGCCAGTTCCTTGTCAACTCGACCTGAAGCAGCGAACAAGGCAACGGAATCAACTCTGGTCTTCTCTCTCAGAAAGACCAGAAAAGAAGGACGAGGGGCATCAACCTGAAGTTGTCCTGTTTCCAGCGCAGACAGAAATAGAAATATGCTCATCCTTCCTTGTCACACAATTCCTAGTTCTGTCGCAACAGGAACTCTTTTTCCCAAATACTCGGGTTAGAGTTGACTCCACCGTCCAACTCTCCATGTATAAAGGCCCTTCCTACCATCTCGAGGAAGCCCTTTTTAACATGAAGAGTTCTGAGCTCTCTGATGTGTATATCAAGGTGGTCCAGCTCCATAGCATCCGAGATCACCAATACCAGTTCTGAAGAATCTTGCCAACCAATTTCCTGTAAGAAGTAAACAAGAAAAAGTTAACGAATTTACAGAGTGCAATGATCAAATCTGTACAAAAAATCACAGGTTGCACCAAAACTTCCATGTTGCGCAAACGGATGTATTGCGCCATGCGCAACATATGTATTACGCTATGCGTAGTATCTGTATTGTGCCACGCTCAACATCTGTGCTGCAGCGTATTTTATAGCCCAACATCTGTATTGCGCCATATAGCGCAGTATCTGTGTTGTGCCATATTTTGTATATCGCAATATTTCTATTGCGTTGCATCGCGCAAAGTGACAGCAGCCAAACCCTAAAAAGGGTGGCACAAGTCAGAAAGTGCACCAAACTCTAAAAAGAGAGGGCGCACGATAAACAGATTAAACCAAGGATTTGGTTGATACGATCGATGCATGGATCGATGATCAAAATGTTCACCTTCCATGGTCAGGTTAACAGTCTCTTGTCGTGACGAAGGCGTAACGTACTGACACGCACGTCGCTGCTCACTGCATGATGAAGCGCGAGATGAAGGCTCAGCGAAGCCCTTTCCTTTCTTAACATCGAATCTCCTGGGCGCCATTAGGGTTTGTCGAAGAAGCTTCTGAGTCGAAAAGAAGAAGAGACAGCGCTGTCAAGGGAGATCATAAAGAAGAGAAGGAGGTAGGGTTTCGAGAAAGGCATGTTGGTAAAAAATGAAAGGCCCAAAGTGTGCGACTATTTATAGCCCAAACAGTTACGCAATTTATGTTGAAGAATCGGGCTCGAGTTGACTAGCGCAATCCAAATAAAACTAGCATAATTCAAAGTATTTCTAAACTTCGAAGTATTTTCAAGTGTCAAAAACTTTGAGGGGGTCTTGTAGAGGCTAAAAATTAAGCTGCGACACCTATTAAAGTGTTCGATCATCAGATGGTGCCAAATCATTACATTGCGCCAAACCATCAAGTTGCGCAGCATCAGGTTGTGCCAACATCTGGTTGCGCTGGAGTCAGGTTGCACGAGCGCCATGTGGCACACTTCTCGAGAAGCTATAACGGCATCATCATTACCTGACAACTGACAGCATGGAGATTAAGGAAAATCCATTTGAATCTCGCGCAATGCGGCGCTCGAGAAGATTTTGTCAACATGTAATTAATGCTGACAGCTGGTTCGCGCAAGTCATTGAGTGGTGCAAGAATTAATCAGTACAATACAGAAGACCTAGTCAAAGGTGCCAGTCGTTGAGTTGCGCCCATGCACAGCCTGACAAGTTGGCGCCACTTGATCAACTCTTATTTTTAAATAGGGTGACGTAGCGCACAAGACGCTAACTTCGCAGAGCTTGCCCACTACACTGTCCACGAGCATCTCAATCAAACGATGCCACGCGTCCACAGCAGTTGGTGCAAACCGCTCATGCAGGTTGTTACATTGTGCCCATACGCAACCTGATGAAGCTTGCACAAGTTGATCAAACACTGTTCAGAACAGAGTGACGTGGCAAGAAAGCTACTACCTTCGCAGAACGTACCTACTACACTGCTCACGACCATGCGCATCTCAATCAAACGATGCCACGCGTCCACAACAGTTAGTGCAATCGTTTGCGCGAGTGAACATGAGGCGCGCAACTTGAATCGTGCGCAACCCAGAATAACTGCTAAACAGTTATTTCAAGAACTCTATAAATAGAGTTTCAAATTAATCTCAAAAGAAAAAAAAAGGGAATGATCATAATCTCCTGCTAAAGTGTTTTTGCATCCTCCAGAGGCTCGTGTCTTCGATATCACATCGTCCAAGGGATAAAGTGATCGTCTTCTGATCAGATTCCTATAGTTGTACTTCCCCAGAAATCAATTGTACTCTTGTATTCTTTTCTAAGTTTGTAATAAGACTTTTGTTTTTGCAAACAATACTAAATTTGCAAGTAGTGGCATGCTCGACGGTATGTTGACGCTAAGATTCAGGCCTAATGGTGTCACAGGGAATTTGTGTTCGGCGACAAAATTCGTCGATATAAAGCTATATATGGCACCTGAATCAAACAGTACACGAGCATGTTTGTTATTAAAATGCAGTATACCTATTATGATTGTGTCAGATACGAACGCTTTATCCAGGGTCATGGAGTAGACGCGGCCATGGGCATTAGGGCGACGGTCTTGGCCTTTTTTGCACGGTCTATGGAGCCCGAGGTGCTTGGCCTCGGTTCTATTGTTGTTGCGGGGGGCGTTGGTTCGACTCACCTTCAAGGCAGTTGTGTGCGACGTACCCTATTCGACCGCACCCGAAGCATGCTCTAATTTTCATTAAGCATTCGTTAGCCACATGTCCTACCTTGTGACAATAATTGCAAACTACTAGGTTGTCACGACCCGTACCCGCTTTTTCGGATACAAGACGTGTCCAAGCCAGCCTACGCCGTAGAGTCGGCGGTAGAACGCTGTCACGGCCAAGATGCTCAAAACCACAAGGTGTAACATATATTGCTCATTCATATTACTAAATCAATTTTATAAATTACAAGGTTTCACAACTTCACATTTGCTAGAAAATACAATGTCTCACAAAATAAAAAGATAGCTAATTCAACTATTTAGGTTGACCTCAGCATACCCATGCCTTCCTAGTGCTAAGAGTGATCGCGGCTAAACCTGAAAAAATATTGGTTTCCAGTCAGGAATGGAACAAGCACACAAACCGATGACAAATCGAACACAATAGAACTCACAAGACATGAAAATAACATATGGGAAATAGAAACTAGAAAGCAACTGATGTCATGGCAAGCGGTAAAGAAAACAAGGAAAACAAATAAAAGACAACTATCTATGTGTTTTGAAATATCAGTTTCGACATATGAACGGCTAGGGGTAAATCTGGCACCCTACACGTGTCGTGTGCAGCTGCTATTATTCAAGAATAGACATTTTGGGATGGGTAAGGGGTAGTTCACACGTTTACTAAGATATTTCTTCTCCCAGCTAGTACTCATGGAATCAAGTCGCAAGCATGGTAATCATGAAAATGACAGTAAAAAATATAATAAATCCATGATACTAATCTCCGTGTGATGAGCATGTCAACAAACAGAAAGACATATGTATAAACATGAAACGTAAAAACTACTATGAATCGAAAAACAATCAGAAAGTGTACTTGCCTGTGGTCCTTTGCTGGTGAACCGATATTCTCGTTGGGTCCAAGGTAGTCGCGGAGGTCATAACTACGCAAGTCGACCTCTAAAGATGGAACGGATTATTCCATCGAGTCCGGAATGGTTCGATTAGCCTAGGGTCAACATGTAGTGGTCAGAATCACAAGAAATTAGAACTTACGACTAGTCACGATCAAGATAGAAATTAAAGAAAACTTGTTTTAATAAATAAATATATATAACTTTAGAAAATATTTATAATACTAGAAAACTATATTTTGCTAGTTAAATAATTTTAGTTAAAATACTTTGAAAGCCAAGAAAATCATTTGTATGGCTAAACCCAATTTGAAAATAAATGTAGGGCCAAGCCCAATACTATTATTTTGTTACAAAATAAGTTAGAAATATTTAATTAAAACCAGTAACACTTAACGATGAAAATAACATTAACAATATCAATAATAATAATAATTAAAATAATACTAACAGAAACTTATTCGAAACTCGTAAACATAATCGAAGTCATTTTACCGAGAATTCATGCCTCGCCAGTGTACAGCTAGCTGCATTAAACCCTTGGTTCCACAACTCAACTATGTTGCGGTAACGAATACCCTATCAACTATATCTAATCTTGACATAACAACTCAAGGATGAAATAAGACGACCAAGACATAATTTTAATAATGTTCGATCACCCACGCTTACTTAAAATTATTTAAACTTAGGGGTCATGCCACGCCAGTGCGCGACTGACTGCAGTGAACCCGCAGTCTCGATAATTCAAATAAGTGACGACAGTGCGTTGCTGTCTTATCATCGCAAGTCATCAAAACTATTCCAACTATATCCCCAAGAATATCAAAGGAGTTTTAAAATATCACACAAGTTTATAAAGATAAAAAGTGTAAGTATCTGTTCTTCAAGTATAAGAACAGCTTCTTGAAAAGAAAAATAATTGATTAGGAAGGATAATGATCGAAGTCGAAATAAGAAAGAAAATCTTATAATCCTTATTTCACGGATATTCAATATTCAACGATTGAGAGGAACTTTTGAGTCCTAAAACGTAACTCGAGATTAATAGACAATTGAGTGAGAAGTTATTTTTAAAAAAAATTCTTTAGGTCCAAGGAAAGAATATAACTGATACGAACTTATGATATGGCGATGTTTAGAGGAGACATAAGGTAAAGTTGTACAATTGATCATGATGAGGGAGAAAAATGACCTAAAGCAAAAGAAATATAAACTTAAATTTATATTTCTCTAGTATTCAAGATCGAGGAAAACTATGTATAAAGCACTATGTCTACCTATTATGAATATATTTATACACACAAATATATATATTTATCGCCTAAGCAAATCCCAAAATATCATTCTAAGAGAAGGTTATCATATTTCCAAGTAAAATACAAATTTAAATAGCAACAATACACATATTATATTCAATATATAATTCATAGAAATTATTCACAATCCTAGAAATGGACTACCAATATATATACACATCTATATATCTATATTGACGACGTTGGTCGCACTACATGACCACCAGGACTTGGATTGGGTTCGGGCTAGTTTAGAACAACCAGGTCTTCTAATAGCCAATAATCTTAATAATAAGTAATTAAATTATTCCCAGGATTATGTCACGATTTGGCCCGATTTTTCTAGTTAGTACACACATATGACTCAGCCTTCTCTACTATAGCTAATACGCTAGTCCTATGGAGCTAATAAGCATGCCATTGCACTATCCGTGCCATCACTTCTAGTCATATGGTGCTCCAAAATTTAACCAAGACTAAGGCATTCTATAATAATAATTAATTAAATTAAATATTTATGAATTCCAAAAATCACATCTTAATTCAAATAAAAGGAATAAATGTTATTTTCAAAATTTTGGGAAGATGTTACGAATCTACCCTCCTTAGAAATACTGTCAAATCAAAATGCGATAGTGTATCCTGAAAGTCATCTAGTGATACCTATGTAGTAACCTTAACTACCCAAATGTCAAATTAAATTAGGGACTCTTAGTCTTAACCATTATCCTAAAATTGACCTACTCCTAGTTGTCAATGAGCATTTCCTAGTCGCAGGCTTGTAGTAGTATGACTAATATAGGTACTACCACAATTCGCATGATTTGCAAAAACTGACCTGCATGGGCCACCACAAAAACTTGTCATGACCCGCACCCGTTTTTTTCGGATACGAGACGTGTCCAAGCCAGCCTACGCCGCAGAGTCGACGGTAGAACGCTGTCACGGCCAAGATGCTCAAAATCACGAAATGTAACATATATTGCTCATTCACATTACTAAATCAATTTTACAAATTACAAGGTTTCACAACTTCACATTTGCTAGAAAATACAATATCCCACAAAATAAAAAGACAGCTAATTCAACTATCTAGGTTGACCTCAGCATACCCATGCCTTCCTATTGCCAAGAGTGATCACGGCTAAACCTGAAAAAATATTGGTTTTCAGTCAGGAATGGAACAAGCACACAAACCGACGATAAATCGAACACAATAGAATTCACAAGACATGAAAATAACATATGGGAAATGGAAACTAGAAAGCAACTGACATCATGGCAAGCGGTGAAGAAAACAAGGAAAACAAATAAAAGATAACTATCTATGTGTTTTGAAATATCAGTTTCGACATGTGAACGGCTAGGGGATAAATCCGGCACCCTGCACGTGTCGTGTGCAACTGCTATTATTTAAGAATAGACATTTAGGGATAGGTAAGGGGTAGTTCACACGTCTACTAAGATATTTTCCCTCCCAGCTAGTACTCATGGCACTACAACAAAAATACCTTTTAATGACGGCTAAAAAATGTCATTAATTACAAACCATGACGCTTTTTTTTTCCAATCCAAGCGTTATAAAAACGGGTGTTATAAATGTTTTTAAAAGCGTTATAAATAATTCTTCCAAAACCGTCATTAATAGGTTGAATTTCTGCTACGGTTTATTTTCAAAGCGTTATGGTTAGTTATGTAAAAACTGTTATGAATAGATGATCTGTATATGATCATTGTATCACATTTATAATGCTCTATACTGCATGTTATACATTACATTCCAAATACTGCTCAATTCAATTCGAAAACAACCACTTTGAACCATATTCACAACAAAACATTGAAATGTAATATAAAGTACCATTCTCCATTTCATTGTCTCAAAATAGGGTACATCAACATCTCACAGATATAGAGTACTTTAGCTTGCTACATTTCATTGTCTCAAAATAGAGTACTTTAGCTACCATTCTACATTTCTCCATTTCATTATATACATCTTCTCAAAAAATCCTGCAAATTTAAAAGGGACTTGGATCTTGAGCTAAGAAATCACTTTGCACATCTCCGTCATAGTTCTTGCAAGCCCACACATAACCGCCATCACTCTTAAGTGCATAGACAACCATATCATCAATCAGACGATGTTCATACCTGCCAAATATATAAAAGATGTTGGAAATTATATACAGAGGTCCAAACATGAACTGCCTAGATTATGCCAACTGAAGACAGCTCACCAAATTCCAGCCGCCTCAAACTTGGACTTCCATCCACTTTCATATACCTCTTGAAATATGTCTTTAAACCTGGAGGAGAGAAATTAATTTAGAAAACACAGTTTACACTAATTGGCAAATGGAGTACAAGGATATACATGGCATCAAAGTAGAGAGTTTAAAGCTAATAAACTTATTGGCAACTCACTGTTATCACGGACAAAAAGAAATTAGGCCACTTACCTTCCATCATATTTTTTCAGGATTGTGTTTTTTGTGCTAAGATAGAGTGGCCACTTTTTCTGATAGGCCTTGTTCATTGAAGCGTCAGCGAAGGCACGAATGGACTGTAGAGAAACAGATATGTAGAAAACAATTAGAAAAACGAAAAGTCAAACAAACTATTATTTAGTACATGATTTGAAGCTTGTACCTCGTCAGTGTTATACATAACCAAGGCCACTCCACCAGCACCCGTGAAGTCAAACACCTGCAGTTCAATTTCCTCTTCTTTTCCCTCTGGATATCAAGCACAAATCAGAAAAATATGAAGGTACCAAAACAAAAGACAAGTACATAACTAAATCTCTGTAAACAGTCGATACGACTCATCCATATTTATACATGATATCAGAGATCAGATCTGGTCTGGCTGATTTAGAGAAAAAAACTGAAGTTAAAATCCATGGACTATAGTCTGTTGAGTTGTCCATGTTTTCTTTCACAACAGCATTTAAGCAACTATTAGCACAAATTGACTAAACTAAGAACTATTAAATTTCCACCAGGCATTGTATGTATAAGAAAGAAAAACTGCAGTAGAGGGGAAAAAAACCTTAATCACCTAGTTTTAATAGTAGAATAATGATACAACTCAATACCTAATCTTAAAGCCTTTATCCTTTAGTTAACCCCATAAAACCCTAAACCCTAACCTTGAAGGTTAATATTGCATTAAGTGACCAAAATACAGTATTGTCTTTGACTTGGATGAAATAAATAAATATTAAAACATATGGTCGATGGAGATGGTAGGCAAGTCATCGACGATCCTCAGCTGTAAGGATATTGGAGGTGGAAGGAAAGAGGATGTCCACATCTATTATCTATCCTTGGTCTTCTGAGTTTTACTAGCTTTATGCCTCTCAGCCTCAATCTCTGCAGCGGTGTCTTAACTGGATTAGGTCTGATCTCACCTCAGAAACCACAAGAGTCTGGCAGAATCAACGAAAATCAGTCGAATTAGTGTCAGACATAGATTTAGAAGGCCTGCCAGCATGTTTAAGAAATGTAGATGTTTATTATTGGACTAACAAGAGCATTAGTTTGTTGGCTGAACTCTCTAAGAATGCACTAAATTATCCATGCGGTAAATATCTCTTTTGAGTCTCTAGTCAGAGACATACACATAGGCATACATACATAAGGGTGTGATAGTTGCTGACATTAGATCACCCTTAACAGAGCTCCCGGTAGAGGGATTTATGTAGCCAACCCCACCAATGAGGGATAATTGTACATAGTAAGTGATGATAGTTGCTAATGTTATAAAGGAGACCCTTGGGGAGCTGAACAGGAAAAAAATGGATTCATGTAGACAGCCCTAAAATTATGGGATATAATTATGAATTTACGCGTATGTAGTATGTATGCATGTCTATATATGTGTGGGGCTGTGTCTGTGCACACATGCATATGTAAGTATTGTATATACGTATGTAAGAACATAGTGTGGATATACCAAAAGAAAGTAAGAACAGTGATACAGGATCAACTGTTATGCATCTTCCCACCAAACACTTGTTCATGTTCCTATTTACAGAGATTGAAAAATCCAAGAGGGTTACACTTGCTTATTTAATTAAACTAAAACATAGGAACCTACAAGTTACTAAGTCCAACCAACATAAAAAACCAAAACCACCAGATAAATCAAAACTTGTATGGAATAACAAGAGTGTCCTATATTTACCTCTAGTAATATCATACGAAGAACAAGTAGTCTACTGCACAAAAATTTAATGAACAAACCAAATATTTTACTACAAAAAATATTGGCATGTACAACCAACCAAAGGATGAAGGAACAAATCAACATGAGATATGTCATAATAGATTGAGTGTAACCAAGCAAAGGAAAATGAAGTTGATGCTCTGTAGAACAATGCCAAAATGTCTGCTTCATACCTGTGTTACAATCCCATATTTGCATTGCCAAAAAACAATTAGGCGCAAACAATGCCAAAATTTAAACTACCGCTAAGTGATAAAAACTATTGTTTTGTATGTGTGTGAAATATGTCAAACAATGCCAAAATATCTGCTTACATGTGTGTCTATATGTGCAAGTCATGAGGATAATTAACGATATTAGACTACAATACACTTTGCATCACCTAAGCATGCTTACACGCACACCCATCAATTTCAGCACCTAGGAAGCCGCTTTTGGTTGGATGGTTGTTTTTGCACCCAAATACCTACTGGATGCAGGGGGGGCTACTAGAATAGATCGACAGAGGTAGACACTAGGCGAGAGGCCAAGATGGTAATGTTTCTTGTGCACCTTCCTGCACAAATGCTTGAAATAATGCTAAGCACATGTAGAAACAACAAGCATTTCTATTTATCTCCTTTTACCAAACAAATTCATAATCAATCATTTCACAAATAACAAGGGACCATATTGAATCATGAATAACAAAAACAGATGATATATGAGAAAAAATAAAAGTAAGTCCATGGTACGAAATCAAAAACTTTCTAAATACAAGATTATTCATGGTGATATATACACATATTTCTTAAATAATAAACTCGAATTAAACACTCAACTCATATGTCAAATTAAAATCAATTGTCTCATGGTAAAATTAGGCAGGAAAAGAATAAATCGAACCTGAAACACCGAATTTGAGTTACTGTAAAGGCGGTTCAGCTGTGGGTCTCCGTAGATGTGCTCACAAATTTGTATGCCTAAATATCAGATGTGTTCATTCACATCTCACATCATTGTCAAATATCATAGAGTAGGAAGATAAATAATTGAATTCAATTCAGATCATCTGCTACAAATAGTTACAAAAGAATACATACATACACTCAACTTAACATATGTGCGCTGATTTGAACAAAGGAGGGGGAGATGGTTACCAGTAGGAGTCGACGCCTTGACGGCAATGTTGGTTCCTCATGGTGTGGCTGCTGCTGCACCATTGCTGCTGATGCTGCCTCGCCGGGAAAGAGGAGGAGATCAAGAGGAAAGAGAAGGATGCGCTCGTCTCAGGATGTAGAGAACGTCGCGTCCAGTCCCAAATTTTCTCGGCACCGCCTCGCCTCCGCGACGCCGGGAGGAGCTATACATAAGATCATCTGCTATTTTAGGGCTTTGAGAAAGAAATAGAGATGGAAATAGAGAAGGAAATCATTACTCTTGCTCCTCTTCAATTTTAGGGCTTTGATAAAGAAAAAAATTGGGGAGCGAGGAGCAGGCTGAGGGGAGTTCGGGAGCGGGGAGCGAGAAGAGGGTTGAGCGGGCTGAAGGAAATAGAGAAGGAAATCATTACTCTTGCTCCTCTTCAATTTTACGGCTTTGAGAAAGAAAAAAATTGGGGAGCGAGGAGCTGGCTGAAGGGAGTTGGAGAGCGGGAGGAGAAAGAGAGAAGGAGAAGGGGTTGAGATTTTTCCTTAAGTGCGGGAGTAAGTGGGGGAGAGTCGAGGTTTCGACTTAAAATTTGGTATTTTTCTCATAACGCTCGTATCACTGAGAGACAATCAATAGCGTTTATATAGAAAACCGTCATAGAATACAGTCTTGCTGAACTTTGATGACGCTACTTTATCAACCGTCATGAAATTCACTTATCAAGCGTCATTAATAGGTCTTTTTGTTGTAGTGTGGAATCAAGTCGCAAGTGTGGTAATCATGAAAATGACAGTCAAGAAATATAATAAATCCATGATACTAATCTCCGTGTGACGAGTGTGTCAACAAGCAGCAAGACATATGTATAAACATGAAACGTAAAAACAACTATGAATCAAAAAGCAATCAGAAAGTGTACTTACCTGTGGTCCTTTGCTGGTGAACCGATATTCTCGTTGGGTCCAAGGTAGTCGCGGAGATCATAACTACGCAAGTCGACCTCTAAAGATGGAACGGAATATTCCATCGAGTCCGGAATGGTTCGATTGGCCTAGGGTCAACATGTAGTGGCTAGAATCACAAGAAATTAGAACTTACGACTAGTCACGATCAAGATAGAAATTAAAGAAAATTTATATTAATAAATAAATATATATAACTTTGGAAAATATTTATAATACTAGAAAACTATATTTTTTTAGTTAAATAATTTTAGTTAAAATACTTTGAAAGCCAAGAAAATCATTTGTATAGCTAAACCCAATTTGAAAATAAATGTAGGGCCAAGCCTAATACTATTATTTTGTTACAAAATAAGTTAGAAATATTTAATTAAAACCAGTGACACTTAATGATGAAAATAACATTAGCAATATCAATAATAATAATAATTAAAATAATACTAACAGAAACTTAACAATGACTACAAATACTAAATCAAATACTGTAACGCCCCAGAACCAGAATACTGGAGAGCGAGGGCGTACATAGCCAGCTACGTATATTGAAGTGTAACCCACCTCGCTATACGGTCACGGCTGTCTAGATACATGAGGGTTTAACTACATGCCAACAGTCTCCTATGGTCATGAACAAGCCTATTGTCTCAATCACAAGCAAGTAAATAAGTGTTATAAGATGTAAGATCACCAAATATACAATGGTAAGGCGTCCCAAATATTACATATTCAGCTGATCATGAAGCTAGTCATTACAAAATGTCAGGACTAGCAAGAGTTTAGTCATACATGATCAACCCTAGGATCCGTCAATCATGTTACAGCCCGTAGGCAGACAGTAAATAAGGTACAATACGAGCTAACACGTGCTCGCCGGCTAAACGCCTCAAAAGAATAATTTTACAATAAAGTAGGAGGACAAAAAGAAACCCACTCGTTGCCAGGGTTACACCTGGTGGTCACCATCTGGATGGAAGATAGGTGGATCCTCTGGTGCTGCTCCGATATCTGGCCACACAAAACCAGCTGGGTCAAACCCCAGAAAGAGCAAGTGCCACAAAGGAGGCTTTACTTAGGAACTAAAACCAGCATATCACAATAGAATATTAAAGATAATAAATAAAGAACTGATAATAATAGAGATAACAACAGTAAACCGAGTACGAGGAAACCATTCAAGTAGCCAGGTCACAACCCTTAAACCAAATAAGGACCGGGGTTGTAACCCTTCACCTGAATAGAAACCCGTCTCAAATACTATTGGTACAGTGAAGACAATAAACGAAGAGAGGACACAGACTGCTCCGGGAGCCAGGTTACAACCCTTAAACCAAACAAGGACCGGGGTTGTAACCCTTCGCCTGAACAGAACTGGACCCCTGATCTTTATTGCTAAGGCCAGCATAAATAATTATTGATAAGGTAACAAGACAATAAACGAAGAGAGGACACAGAACTGCTCCGGGAGCCAGGTTACAACCCTTAAACCAAACAAGGACCGAGGTTGTAACCCTTCGCCTGAATAGAACTGGACCCCCGATCTTTATTATTAAGGCCGGTATAAATAATTAATCATGCTTGTTGAAGTAAGGTAAAACATGACGAGCATGGCATAGGGTGCAATAAGACAATAAACGAAGAGAGAACACAGAACTGCTCCGGGAGCCAGGTTACAACCCTTAAACCAAACAAGGACCGGGGTCGTAACCCTTCACCTGAACAGAACTGGACCCCCGATCGTTATTGTTAAGGCAAGCATCAATAATCATGTCATGTCACAATCTTGTACAGGATCAGGATAAGACTAAGCTGGAATTAACTCCATCCAATCAATCACGGCCAATCAAGAGTACGGCTTGATACTTTTAACTAACTAGGGTTATCACAGCCTAGTTACTAGCAAGATGCAATGAGATTATCCCAACAGCCACAAGCCCTGCAGACCATCCGGTTATCCGGGTCGAATGTCCGTTTATGAAGGGTGCACCACATGACTGTCTGCTACTGCCTGAGTGGGTTCAACTATCACGGCGAAAGCTCGCCCCTGCTCACCTCCTCTAGCCTGCTGCACTCCGTCCTGGTCTCTTCGGATTCTACTAGCGTGGTAATCCCTCAGCTGGTGGTCAGGCGCCCCACAGTATAAGCAGACGCCCAACCTCTTCCTGCAAACCTCTCTAGTGTGCCCTGGCTTCTCGCAGAAGTTACACTATGTAGCCGGCCTCTGACCCTGATCCTGGTGCTGCTGGGCATGCGCCGGTGCCTGCTGGAACCGCAACTGAGGCTGCTGCTGCTGGAACTGCCTCTGCTGGAAATGTGGGCGCTTCGCTGGCCCTGCACTCGAACTAGCTTCAAGAGCGTCACTGCTCCTCTTTGGCTTGAGGCCGAAGTCCTCCTCTGCAATCTGAGCCTCCATCAGGATATGCTCGAAGGTCGCATCTCGTCTCCCAGAGGTACGAGTGCGCACTGCATGTATAAGGCCCCTCCGGAACTTCCGGGCCTTGCACCCCTCATCATGGACCAAACTAGGTGCAAACCTGCTCAGGCGAAAGAACTCCGCTGCATACTCGTCTACCGACAAGTTCCCCTGCACCAGACTGGCAAACTGCCCCTCCAAAGCTGTCAAGGCTACATCCGGGTAGAACTTTTCCTTAAAGAGCTTCCTCAAGTCCTCCCAAGACAATCCCCTCACTGACGCACGCGGATCCGTGCGGTACTAAGTCAGCGCTATGTCGAAAAACTGGCTCGCTGCAGAAGTCACCCACAGACCTCTCGGGACCTCTGCCAACTCCAGACTCCGCTGGACATCCTCTAGCCAGTCGTCCGCATATAGGATACCCTCAGTACCCTTGAACTCCCGCGGTTTCATCTTCCTAAAATCGAGGTGTGCACCGGGCCTCCTCTGGCCCTGCTGCTGCACTGGTGCTTCCTGAACTATAGCCGGTGCACCTCTCTCCACTGCTGCCATAGCTAGCTGATGCGAGTTCTCCATGGTCTGCCGCAGCACCTCTGCCTGACGATGCTGTACCTCTGCCTGTTCTCTCTGTGTCTGCAGCATCTGCTGCAGAAGGGCCATCATCCCCTGAGTGTCTGCCGGTAACTGAGGCGGCGGTGGGAGAATGTTAGGGATGACCAGGGATGGTCCCGCTGCTGGAGGTGGAAGACCTCCTGGAACCGTCGCTGCCTGTAGTGCCCCGCTCCGCGAAGGCACTAGATAAACAGAAAGATCGGATTGCTGGCTCTGCAACAGAAGACGATTAATCTGGGTGAGTGGACAAAGACTCATTTTATGATTCGCTTGCGCCTAATAAGAATCAGAGTTTTTGATTGAATGCTTTGTTAATAACAAGACAGTAATCTTGAGTATGCTTAAAAGAGAATCCGCACTTTGTCTGCTAAGAAAGAGAACTGTTTCCTGCCTGAAAAGAAGATGGAATTGTTTATGATTTGCTCGATTGATGTATGATTCATTTGATATCGCATGCGCATTGGGGAATCCTCTTAGTGACGAGCTGAACCCTAGAGAGTCACAGCGGCTAGCGACGAGCTGAACCCATGAGAGTCACAGCGGTTAGCGACGAGCTGAACCCAAGAGCGTCACAGCGGCTAGCGACGAGCTGAACCCATGAGAGTCACAGCGGTTAGCGACGAGCTGAACCCGTGGGAGGCACAGCGGCTAAGATGGAAATGATTGTGGCTTTTCAAAGATGTGTTTTCAAAAGAATGTAAACTGACTAATGCATTCATGAAATGAATCTAGGTAAAGAGTAGCAAGATCACATCACAAGAAAATATTTTCTCACTAAATGAACAGTGATCGTTTCAGAAAAATGTAGCTCCTTTGTTCACAATTCACCAGTATGCTGATATACTGACCCATCATCAGTCTGCATGCAGGTGCACTATTTATCGAGAAGGATAGCCCGAAGCGATAGCCCGAGCCTCATCCTCAGGAGCCAGAAATCAGAAAAGATGCCAAGAGATGACATCTGTGCAAGAGTTTGGTTTTGTATATAAAAGGATGTAATGTATGGGAATGGGATCATTGTAATCTGTAAAGTATGGGAACGGGATCATTGTAATCTGTAAAGTTCTGAGAGAATGTAATATTGTATCATAGAGAATCGAGAGCTTGTAATCTGTTCAAATGAAATCAATAAAGAGAATTGTTTCTTGTTACCATTGTGTTCAATGCTTATATTCTGAAATATGTCCGCTGCTGCTTCAATTATCTGCGATACGTTCCGCTGCGTATTGTCAAACTTGTCTATCTTGTCTTGCTTCAGGTCTTGGCCTTGTGCAAGCGCAACTTAGGCTTGCACGGCATCACGCCCTAGCGAGGACGAACGGTCCCAAAGAGCCCGAAGCGAGGACGAAAGGGACTCTGCGGGATCGGGGCGTGACACTGCCGCTCCCGCCTGAAGAGCAGGGACTGAGGTGGCAGTTCCCTGAACTGCAGCTCCCTCAGCTGAAGGTGGAAGACCACCGGGAACTGCCGCTGCTACTCCTGCCTGAAGGGCAGGAACTGATGCTACTGCTCTCTCGACTGCTACTCCCGTGGCCAGAGGTGGAAGACCTCCCGGATCTGACCTCTCTAGAACTGTACTAGGCCCTGCTTCCTGAGAACGAGTCACCGTCATTCTGAAGATGAATTGAACCCAAGAGATCAATATGGCACATGATAAGATATTATCAAGGGAGGACAATTGAATTTAAATGCAAGAAGAGTTGTCATGGTAATCAAAAGATCAGAAATTTCCTAACATGTGATTGAGTAACTCCTATCATACCCTAGATCCTATATCCTAATTGCAGGCTCGTAATTAGTACTCTAAGTTGAGCACCATTACGAGTTCACACTAGTTGCGACACTGACCTGCATGGGCCACCACAAAAATGTGTCACGACCCGTACCCTGAAGAGGGGCACGAGCACGTGATTACGTCCAGCCTACGCCGCAGTATCGGCGATAGAACGCTGTATATAGGGTCTGTAAATACTACGACTAAAACAGATAAATGTACCTGTACAGTATATACTCTCCGAATGGAGGTGACATAGCAATACAGTCTCAATCACATATATCAAACTAAGGTAGATAGCATGGAAAAGAGATATGATAGATAAAACAAGAAATGAGTCCAAAATTCACAAGTCAGAGCTAAACACAAACATCCAAGTCTCAAAAAATATATAAGATACTACAAAACTGAAATGTACTAGCTGGCTCGCAGGCCAGGCAAACCTAACTAAACTATGCTACTCAGGGTGAGCAAAGTCTAGTGGCTCTACCAACAAGCCACGGTCTAAATCTAGTCCATCAGACTCAACCCCATAGTAGGTCGGGCAATCAGCCTCTGAATCATCTGTAAAATTTGTCAACGTATCCTGTCAGAAAAATGAGCAAGTACAAACACCAACAGCAGTTCCATATGAATTGAGAAATACTATAAGAGACAGCAATAATGAAATACAAGACAAAGATATAGGCGACTTAAGAACCATTTGAAAGCCGAGTTACAACCCTTAAACCAAACAAGGACCAGAGTTGTAACCCTTCTTTCAAATAGAACTTAGTCTCAAATCATTGTATAGTATAAAGACAGATAGAGCATGTGAGTAATGGAATCATAGCATGGTGAGAAGTATAGAAAGTAAAGCTGGACTGGAATATAAGATACACTAATAAATGTAAAAGGTGATTTGAACTATTAGAGCGATATGTGATCGGCTAGAAAAGAAAGAGATGGTTATCCACTTAGCCCGACAATCCGCGGTGTCCTCAACGGAGAGTCATGTCGTCTAACCTGGATAACTGGTAATGGGGTGTCTGCTACACCCTACGTGAGGTGAGGGTGGCGCTAGCAAAATATAGTTACATGGAGGCTTTGATCACATAACCCCTAATAATTCCCCTATCCCCGAATAGTATCACGGATCCGGACATGGCACGTCATGACACAGGGTTCGAGAGCAGGGGGCCAGCCCACTCCCAAATCAATGTCTATATAAGTACAGGAACACAGAAATATCACATACTCATATACCAAGGGAGTCTAGGAATAACATCTCATAACAGGATCCGACGTATACTAGTCCGTGAACCGTCGTTTCAGGAATCAAGTAAAACACTACAACTGAATCGGATATAGTAGATATCAAGATAATGAAAACTATCAGTGAATGTACTCGCTTGTGGTCCTGAGCTGATAGGGTGAACAGACACTCAGAGTGATCACAGACCTAAAATAAGATACTATGAGTCAAACAGGGTTTTATACTAAAAAGGAAACTAATATAAGCCATGAATGCAAGTCTAAGTCAAAACTAGGTCAATCTAGGTCAAACTGAGTCATACTAGGTCATACTGGTTCATTCTAGGTCATACTAGGTCACTGGGAGTCAATCCAAGTCAAACTAGGTCAATCTAGGTTAAACTGAGTCATACTAGGTCATACTGGTTCATTCTAGGTCATACTAGGTCACTGGGAGTCAATCCAAGTCAAACTAGGTCAAACGGGGTCAAGGGTTGACTTACAGTTGACTTTTGGTCAAAAATCAACTCTGGTCAACTCTAGGTCAACCCTAGGTCAAACTAGTCTAATGTTGACCAACTATTGACTTTCAGTCAACTGGTCAACTCTGGTTTGGTTTCGGTCAAATCTGGTCGCTTAAAGGCTATGTTTGACTCTCGGTTGACTTTTGTTGACTTTTGGTCAAAAGGTCAACCGACGTCAAAACTAGTCTATGAGTACCATATTTGATCATTACCAACCAAAGGAATCAAGTTCTAGCCCTATCTTAGACTCCAAATACTAATACCCTATTTTCTAGGTAAACTTACATTACCTTACCAAGGTAAATCCCGATACCTTGCCCAACACCAAAGAAACCCCGCTAATACCCAAGATACTAGCCTAGGCTCCTTAGGGTAGCTAGGTACCAACCTATCTAAGGTTTACCTACCAAGGAAAATAGGTATCCTAGGTATCTAGGCTATGTTAGGATACATGGGTATTGGTTACTCTATTACCTAACCCATATCATGAATTTACCCTCATAACTCTATCACACTCATCCACACACAACACTCCCACAAAACACTCACCTATATCACACTCACAAGGCTTCTCTATAGGTTTTCCTACTAGTTGCACATAGGCTAAACTATGGTTCACTAGCTACACTCATAGGTAGGCTCTCACATACACCCACAAACTAATAGATACACCCACACACATAGGCTAAATGTGGACAGGTTTAAAGTGGTATGGTGGTGGTGTGTGGAACTGAATTTATGGTGGAATGACAAAGGGCTAACATGGTTGAACCATGGACTGATTTAGGATAGTGTATAGGGCTGCCACTTGGTGGTTTATGACTGAAATGTAGGGGTGACAAGGGGACAGCACTGTGGCAATGTGGGGGCTGGTTTTGGGGTAATTTCTGGACTGATTTGGGGTTAACATGGACAGCAATGTAAGGGTATTGGGGACAGCCAAATGGGGTTGTTAGGACAGTCCAAAGGGGGGGGGGGGGGTTTTATGGGCTGTTTAGTATGGGTTCAAGGGACAGATTTGTAGGGAAATTCTGGACTGTAGGGGCTGTCCTTGGGCAGTCCAAGGGGACAGCCAACAATGGCTAAAACAGGACTGAAATTAAGGCTGTTTGTAGGGTGGTTCATGGACTAAGTAGGACTGTCACAAGGGGGTCTAATGGGCTATTCTTGACAGTGAAGGGGTGAAGAAAATTTGGACAGTGGTTGGCAATGTAAGGGCTGCAATGTGGGACTGATTTGAAGGGGTTATTGTGGTGGTGTTAGGGGCTGTCTATGGGGAATGTTATGGACTGTTAAAGGGGCTGTTGGGGGGTTCAAGTAGGGACTGTTTTGTGCAATGTGGACTGTCATTTGACAGCCACATAGCTGCTGTTTTGGGCAGTTAGAGGATGGGGTTTTCTCCTCCCTCCTAACACTCCAAACCACTCTCATTCACTCACAACTACTCTCAATCTCCTCTCACCCATATCATCAAACACCACACATACATACAACTAAACACATACTCATTCTCCACCTGGCCGAACCTGTGTGCCCCCCATACCAACACCAATCCACACATTCACAACCATATATATAAGCCACCATATATATATATATATATATATATATATATATATATATATATATATATATATATATATATATATATATATATATATATATATGAGACTGTATATATATATATATATATATATATATATATATATATATATATATAGAGAGAGAGAGAGAGAGAGACTGTATATATATATATAGAGACTGATACATATATAACCATATATATATACACATATAGATTTTAGAAATATGATACATTATGATACATTGGCAAACACATTCTAAACACATAGTAAAAATCTGGAATAATATTAGAACAACCAAAAATCAATATACAAATGATTCTACAAGTGTCCAAAGAGGGTTTTCCCCATTAGGACACGATCCTACTCCTAGGACACCTCTACAAGTGTCCAAATGGACACGAAATGGACACCAATGGGCACAAAACCATGGGGATCATTCCTAAGGGTCAAAACTAATCTAATGCATGAGAGAAATGAGAAGGAGAAGGGATTTATACCTCCCGGTGACTCGAATCGATCCCGAAATGCCACCGACACGTAGGAATCCCAAACGGACACGAACGAGCTCCGAATCCTCTCAAACTTGGGGAGCTCCTTCCTTGGCTTGAATGGAGAAGGAAGGATGAAGATTTGGTGAAGAAATGGGGAGATTTGGTGATGGTTTGATTAGGGAAAGCTATCTAATTAATTTGGGAAAGAACAAGAGAGAGAATAGAATAGGAAATAATGAAATAATGGAGACTTATCCATACCATAGGTGGCCGGCCATGGAGTCCCTTTTTGTCCTATTGGGAAAAGTCCAAAAGCCCCTACACTAATCTATTTGTTAATACATTGGTAAGGGGTTAAGTCGGGGGTAGTTTGGTCAATCCTAAATCACTAATCCAAATTAATACTAACCAAAATAATTAGTCTAGTCACTAACTAAAAAAACTAACATGTGGGCCATGGCTAACTAGTGTGTGGGCCCGCTAAGGTCAACACTACCCCGGGTCCCCGATACAAGTCGGAATGAGTTGAAATTCGAACCCGACTCAAACAACCCCAAAAGAATACAATAAATAAATAAATAATTCCAAAAAAAGAGAGTAGAAAATTACCAAAATACCCCTGTTCATGGAAACTGGGGGTGACAAATTGGTTGCTCCAAATGGCATCACAAGGAACTCTCAATGCCCATATCTCGATCTAAAAGCTGTCTTCGGGATGTCCTGCTCTCTGACTCTGATCTGATGATATTCGGAGCGCAAGTCAATCTTCGAAAACACTGCTGCCCCTTGGAGTTGATCAAACAAGTCATCTATCCTCGGGAGAGGGTATCTGTTCTTGATTGTTACAGAGTTCAAGGTACGATAATCTACACATAATCTGGACGTACCAGCCTTCTTTTTCACAAGAAGCATCGGGGCTCCCCAAGGCGATCCACTAGCATGAATGAATCCCTTGGTTATGAGTTCTTCAATCATCTTATACAATATCTCTAGCTCTGACGGCGCCATCATGTAGACTCTCTCTGACACTGGGGCTGATCCGGGAATCAAGTCGATAGTGAACTCGATCTTCCGCTCTGGAGGCATCCCTGGAAGCTCTTCTGGGAAAACATCTGGAAACTCTTCAACTATCCGGGGTAACTGCATTGCTGCTACTGCCATCCGCAACACTGGAGGAGAAGGTTCAACTTCGCCTCGGGAGAAGGAAAACTCCGGCTCGCCTGGAATGCTAAAAACAACCCTGCCAATGTGGCAGTCTATCCTAGCATACTGGTCCCTCAACCAATCCATCCCTAAGACCACATCATAATCGGCCATTGGGAACTCTATCAATCTAGCGGGGAATTCTCTACCGCTAACTACTATCCGACATGAGAAAAACACCCTATCTACTCCCACAAGTCCGTTACCAGTAAGTTTATTGAGCCTTACTGATAATGACTCGGGCTCCAGTCCTACCCGTGTCGTGAATCGTGCAGACATAAATGAATGCGAGGTACCAGAATCAAATAATACTGAAGCTGGAAAGGTATTGACGAGAATAGTACCTGCTACTACCTCACCTGGTGCTATTCCTTCTTCTTCCATGGTCAAGGCCAGCACTTGACCATGTCCTCTAGGTGCGGGTCTCCTCTGCTGAAAATTCCTCTGCCTGCTCTCGATCAGGGCTTGGTCTTGGGCATACTGTTGTGGTCTCTGCTGCTGGAATGCATGGGCCTGCATCAGCAATGGCCTCGGAAACGGGTACTGCAGCTGCTGCTGCTGCTGGACTGGTGCTGGTCCTTTAACTGAAGGACTAGAGAAGGCCGATGAACTCCCCCTGTTCGGGCAGTTCCCAACCCTGTGGTCCGGGGCACCACAAACCAAGCACAAACCCTGTGCTCTGCGACACTCTGATACCACATGTCCTGGCTTCCCGCAGTGTGAACATCCCACTACGGAAGACTGCTTCTGCTTCTGCTGCTGAGGGTGCGTCGGGGTGGAATGCTGAACCGACGTCACTAAGGCCGCCCGCCTCGGAGCTCCAGTAGTCAAAGCCCTGGCTGCCGGGACTGGTGCCGAAGACTGATTCATCTGACCGTAGGATCGCTTCCGACCTCCGGTCCTATCCACGATCCTCTGGGAGGTATACTCATGCCTCCTAGCTGCTCTCAATACTGCATCAAAAGTCTGATGCTCAAACTGCTCTACTGCCAATAAAATCTCTAGGTGGAGCCCCTGCTGGAACCGCTGGGCTCTATCAAACTCAGTCGCCACCAAGGTGGGAGCAAACCGACTAAGCCTGGAGAACTCGGCCGCATATCAATCGACCGTTCTGTCCATCTGCTTCAGATTGGTGAACCTCGTCTGTAGGTCATACCGAGCTACAGCATCAAAATACTTGGTCTGGAATCTCTCCCTGAATACTGCCTATGAAATAGGGGCCACTAATCTATCGGCCTGCGCTGCCCACCAGCTGCGGGCAAGATCTAGTAACTGCGGGTGCACCACGGCCACCTTCTCGTTCTCTGGAGTCCTGGCTGCTTCTAGAATCATCTCTGTGTCCTGAAGCCAAGCATCTGCGGTGATCGCATCTTCACTGCCGTCGAAGAAGGGAGGGTTCAAGCGCTTGAAGCTGTTGGCCGTGCTATTACCCTGATGACCTCCTCTGGTCAAAGCATCTGCCACCGCCTGGTGCAAGGCATCTCCGCGACGATCCTGGGAAGCTAATAGGGACCTGATGAGACCCACCAAAGTGCCATCATCAGGCTCTGCAGGCTGGACGGGCTGAATTGGTGGCTCTCCTCCGGTAGGCATGACTCTGGAGGCTACTCCTGAATGTTGGGCTTGATCTCCGGGTTGCTACTGGTCCGCAGGAGGTGCTCCGCCTTGCTGATCGGCAGGTCCAGGAACAATGTCGCTGAAGAAGACGACATAGGGAACAATAAGGAAGGACCAGGACAGATCAACGATACAAGCATGTGATCAGGTCAAGATTACAGGGATCCAGAAGATACGAGCAGAGATCAAGGGCGAGTACTGATTGAGACATATATTCGGTAAACCCTCACATATCTTGATTTATAGGACCTGCATGGGCCACCACTTAAACCATGTAACGCCCCAGAACCAGAATACTGGAGAGCGGGGGCGTACATAGCCAGCTACGTATATTAAAGTGCAACCCACCTCGCTATACGGTCACGGCTTCTAGATACATGAGGGTTTAACTACAAGCCAACAGTCCCCTATGGTCATGAACAAGCCTATTGTCTCAATCACAAGCAAGTAAGTAAGTGTTACAAGATGTAAGATCACCAAATATACAATGGTAAGACGTCCCAAACATTAGATATTCAGCTGATCATGAAGCTAGTCGTTACAAAATGTCAGGACTAGCAAGAGTTTAGTCATACATGATCAACCCTAGGATCCGTCAATCATGTTACAGCCCGTAGGCAGACAGTAAATAAGGTACAATACGAGCTAACACGTGCTCGCCGGCTAAACGCCTCAAAAGAATAATTTTACAATAAAGTGGAAGGACAAAAAGAAACCCACTCATTGCCAGGGTTACGCTTGGTGGTCACCATCTGGCTGGAAGACAGGTGGATCCTCTGGTGCTGCTCCGATATCTGGCCATACAAAACCAGCTGGGTCAAACCCCAGAAAGGGCAAGTGTCACAAAGGAGGCTTCACTTAGGAACTAAAACTAGCATATCATAATAGAATATTAAAGATAATAAATAAAGAACTGATAATAATAGAGATAACAACAGTAAACTGAGGACGAGGAAACCATTCAAGTAGCCATGTCACAACCCTTAAACCAAATAAGGACCGGGGTTGTAACCCTTCACCTGAATAGAAACTCGTCTCAAATACTATTGGTACAATGAAGACAATAAACGAAGAGAGGACGCAGAACTGCTCCGGGAGCCAGGTTACAACCCTTAAACCAAACAAGGACCGGGGTTGTAACCCTTCGCCTGAACAGAACTGGACCCCTGATCTTTATTGCTAAGGCCAGCATAAATAATCATTGATAAGGTAACAAGACAATAAACGAAAAGAGGACACAGAACTGCTCCGGGAGCCAGGTTACAACCCTTAAACCAAACAAGGACCGAGGTTGTAACCCTTCGCCTGAACAGAACTGGACCCCCGATCTTTATTGTTAAGGCCGGTATAAATAATTAATCATGCTTGTTGAAGTAAGGTAAAACATGACGAGCATGGCATAGGGTGCAATAAGACAATAAACGAAGAGAGAACACAGAACTGCTCCGGGAGCCAGGTTACAACCCTTAAACCAAACAAGGACCGGGGTTGTAACCCTTCACCTGAACAGAACTGGACCCCCGATCGTTATTGTTAAGGCAAGCATCAATAATCATGTCATGTCACAATCTTGTACAGGATCAGGATAAGACTAAGCTGGAATTAACTCCATCCAATCAATCACGGCCAATCAAGAGTACGGCTTGATACTTTTAACTAACTAGGGTTATCACAGCCTAGTTCCTAGCAAGATGCAATGAGATTATCCCAACAGCCACAAGCCCTGCAGACCATCCGGTTATCCGGGTCGAATGTCTGTTTATGAAGGGTGCACCACATGACTGTGTGCTGGAAATGTGCCCTACTCGTCGGTAGGCTACAAGTCTACTGAATGCGCCCAGATAACGGGATTGCCTGTAGCTGGAAATCTCTTCATGACTACTGAATCATTCTAGTTAATTAGCCTTAGTCAATTTCAGTAGGTACCCCTAACCGTGGTACTCAGGGATCCCCATCCTAGATATGATGCAAGACAGTACCAGTTTATTTGTACAAACACAATCACCCATGGTGTCCAGGTCTTTCATTCTTGTCATGTCGTGCTAGCTGTCGCAACAGCATATCGAGGTGTATCATGTCAGGGTTACTTATCAAGAGTGCGCCATGACGGGCCACTATCGTGTTCTATCCTTACATCATTATAAATGAGAAAAGTTGCATAAATAGTTAATAACATATTCTGGAAGCCAAGGAAAAGATCTACAACTTTTATGTTGGGAGTTGGGAGAAATTCTGGCCATAAATCAGCCAAATAGGACAAGAAAAACAACCCAATTAGACACTATACGGCCAAGGGTGAATTGGGGGCTCATGCGACAGTAGATGGGTACTCATCTATGCGGCTGAGTAGATGGGTACTCATTTATGCGGCTGAGTAAGTAGGTACCCATCTATGCGGCTGAGTAAGTGGGTACCCATCTATGCGGCTGAGTGAATGAATCTCATGCGGCTGAGTAAGTGGGTACCCATCTATACGGCTGAGTAAGTGGGTACCCATCTATACGGCTGAGTGAATGAATCTCATGCAACTAGGTAAGTGGGTACCCATCTATGCGGCTGAGTGAAATGAGTCTCATGTGGCTGGGTAAGTGGGTACCCATCTATGCGGCTGAGTAAGTGGGTACCCATCTATGCGGCTGAGTGAATGAATCTCATGCGGCTGGGTGAATGAATCTCATGCGGCTGAGTAAGTGGGTACCCATCTATGCGACTGAGTGAATAAATCTCATGCGGCTGGATGAATGGGGACCCATCTTCTCAGAAAACCTGAGAAGGATGGCCATGGAACCCTTAGCTTCCAAGCTCCATAAAATCTTCACCGTAAGTCCAAATTTGGACTTCCATAGGTCAAAATAGGGTAGAACGAAATTCTCTACAACATGGAACCATCAAAACTTAGAAATAACAATGTTAAGTAGATCAAAACCCAAGAAATCTAAAAATACTATAAACTTAGATCGACACAAATTGAGCCGTGGAAATTAAAAATGCCAAGTACTAAAGTATTTTAGAATGCTGTGAAAAAGAGAATAGAACAATAAAATTTGTGTTCCTCCATGAAGCAAAATGCACTTGCCTAAGCTCTCTCTCTCTCTCTCTCTCCTAGTGGTTGAAGAAGTAATGGTGGAGAAGAAGAAGTAAATGAAGAGAGAGAATGAAGGGAAAGGATTAAATAAGAAGGGTGGTGGTAGGTAGGAGGGTTCACCTTGGCTCATGATGAAGCAAAGTAAACCAAGCCAGCCGAACCAACCCAAGAATAAACCAGCTAATGAAATGCTAGAATAAATTAAACAGGAAGACATGCAATACGGGTCAAATTACGTATACGTATACCAAGATACGCAATTCGAACCACAGGCATTACAAATACTATACTACTAATAATAATAGAGTATTAATATACTCAATTTATTAGTCTTCTCAGTCCTTTGTTCACGTGGCATTATAATAAAACAAGAGCAAAACTTATCATCACTCTTCCCAATAGAGTCAAACATATTGAAAATATGAGAGAGAGATTGAGAGCAGGAGGGAGCAGCAGACACTCACCGCGAGTGGGAGGCAAAATTTATCGAACTGGCTACGCGTCCGCCGGTGATGTGGATGTCGAGGAGCGGCGCTCGGGTCGAAGCGCGGAAAGGCTCGACCACTGGCGGTAGGGGTTTGTGGCGGATCTGTCGACACGAACGGAGATGGGTTCCAGCGATGGCACGCGCGTTCCGACCAAAAGCTTGCGATCGCGGAGGATGGCACGCCGTCGGGGTCGGCGAGAATCCGGCGGTCGGCGTGATGGCCCCGCCAAGGCGGCAGAGTCCCGGCGCACGGTGTTTGCATCATCGCGGAAGGCGGCTCCCCAAAGTCGGAGGCGGCCAGGAGAGGGTTCTCGCGAGGGAGACTTGCCAGATCTCAGGCGGCGGCTCGCAGGCGCGTGCAGGACACATCGGTCTCGGCGGAGGGGCGGCCACAACCGACGCCTAGAGCAAGCTCGGGGGGGGAGGCGACCTGTGGCCGGTGCTGGACGTGGGATCGACGGTCGACGCACCTGAATGAGAGTGGATGAGACGGTCTGGCCGCAGACCCAGGTGGCAACAGATGTTGCTTCGGTGGGACGGTGCTCGCGGGGCATCAACAACGGCGGGTGCCGCCTCGGATCTGGCGGCACGGCCCCGACGGCTCCAGACACGGTGCTGCAAGAGTGTGAAGGATTCGGAGAAGCCATGGCCACTGGCCAGAGAGCTTGGGTGCTGGTTAGAGGAGGATGGAGGAGCTCCATATCCTGGCAAGGGGACACGGCGACCAAGGAGGCGGATGGCACGGTCGGGATCGCCGGAATTAGGGTTTGGTTTTTTTTACTTCTGTTTTGTACTGATTGTATCCGACACAAGGGTTGGTGTCCGTGGGTGTGGGTGTAACTGTAAACTCGGGATCTGACCCGAGGATGGTAGACACGGACACTTGGACATGAAATCGTGTGTTAGCTGTGTTGCTGGTGATTACGGATGGTGATCGATGGTAGAGATGAATGGCGGGATGATGGCGGTTATGGTGATAGTGATGTTTGTTCTAATGTCAAGGGTGCGACATGATCTGGAAAGAACAAGGGAAGGTCAGGGATGGCCGGACATGGGTTTGCGACTATGGAGGCTGATGGGTTTAGGCGTGGCCATTCGCTGGTTGAAAGAGGTCGTCGTGAAAGGACCCACGGCAGGATGCCGGGCGTGGTGAAATCGGGGAGGGTGTGGATTCGATGGTGGTGTTGGGAGATGGTTGTTTGTTTTTTGGCTAAATAGAATTTGTTTGGGTAGAAAAGCCAGGAACAATTCTCCTTAAATAGGGGATTAATCTCCTCTAGCTGGATAAGGGGTAAGATTCGAGTAGATAAAACATTCCCCTTCAAATAATATTTAAAACAATTTAGTTTAATCATAATACGTTAGTAGATAGGAATACTAATTTAAATTGCTATCAAATTGAATAAATTAAATCCGAAATTAAATAATTGATTATCATAAAATATTGAAATATAACTTTGATATTATCAATAATTTAAATTATATACATTAGATTCGAAATCAAACAATTAACTACTATAATAATTTAAATAACGTTTAGTATTTATCGAAAGTTTAAATCTTATAGATTCAAATCCAAATCAAATAACAAATTCGATCTATTCACAATCTACTAACGATTGCAATAATAATATTTAAAATAGTATTTGGTATTATCAATAATATAGCTCGTACACGTTTGAAACCTAAATCAAAAAGTTGATTAATATGATAATCTAAATAATATCTAATTTTATCAAATAGATTTCAAAACAAACCATAAAATGAATGACAATGGTAACCTGAATAATTATCAAATCTAGATTAAATCAAAATTAGCCTATAATGTTTAAAAGCAATACTATATATATTAGTAATATCTAAAACATATTGGAAACACAATCACGGTAACTGATCATATAATTCTAGAAGTCTATTTTGTAAAATCTTTACCTAAAGTAAATTCTTTGAAATATCGATAGTAGAAAGTAAACACTATTTTCTAACTAGAAAATACATTTAGAACTATAACTAAAATACATAAATAAATAAAAATTTGAAAAAAAAAACTCAAAAAATGGGCTTACATAGGTCCCTTCCCTGGTTGCCGCCTACGTTGCCGTAGTTTGGACGTTTATGCGCATTGTTGCCTCCTGTATTACTATGGCGTTTGTTATTAAAGTGAACAGTGCCAGTAGTGGCAGGAGGATACTGAGGCTCTAGGTGGAGGACGTGGTTGAGTGACTCGTCCATCGTTTGATACTCGGGCACGGTCACATGGGCAAAAGGTGGGTAGACTCACCGCCGTCGGTAGTTATACACCAGTAAATCGAGCCAACTTATTGAATTCTGAAGCATAATCGCGCACTGTCATGTTTCCTTGTTTCAACTGCATAAACTCATTTTCTTTTGCCTGGCAGACTGTAGCAGGTAAGTACTCGACTTCGAATGCCTTACGAAACGTAGCCTAGGAGATCGATGCGATGGACTCATCGTGACAGATAGCCTGCATTTGTACCACCCACCAGTCGTATGTGTTCAACCGAAGTTGAAGTTGAAGTTGAGCGCATGTGACTTTCTTTGCCTCATCGATGCCGAGGAGCTCGAAGTTGTCTTCGATCTCGTCTAACCAGTCGATCGCAAGGGAAGGGTCTTTGGTGCTAGAGAAGAAAGTACGAAATTCCTTCTTAAAGTTGGTATAGTCGAAGGTGTTATTCTCTTGCGGCGCAAGCTTAGACGAAGGCTCCCCGGGTGCGACTTCGATGGGCCGGTTCACGGGTTCGACAGTACGGGTTGCAGAGTTCCTGTTGGTCATGACTGTTTGCACCAACTACCATAGCGTGTCAAGTTTCCCTTGCTGCATCTTGAACTACGCTTTGAACCGGGCTTCAAGTTGGATATGTCACCTTTCAGACTGCAGGCGTAGCTTCTCACTTTCTTGTTGGAATGCTGCGGCCTGCTCTGCTACATTTCAAGCATATGCAGCATCCGCTCCATAGGACTGCCAAAAGGTTTGGCTTCGGTAGACTTCCTCCCCGTTGGGTTGATGGAAGGCTCGGCTTCGAAACTACTCGAGCCAATGGAAATGCTCGCTTCGCCCTCTGCTCGAGGTCCCGCAACCCCGGGAGAAAAAGGTAACTCTCGTTAGCTTCAGAAAATATCTTGGGTTCAGCATATGGAATAACTCATCTCATCGACATGAGGTCAACGGTTCGAGACTAGAGACTCAAGACTGGAGGCCAAGGTCGTAAAGTCATGCTCTGATACCATTATGTCACGTCCCGATTCCGAAGAGTCGATAGTCATCCCCCGGGCGTGATGCCATACGAATCTAGGTTGTGATCGCACAAGGCATAGTCATAAGGTAATCTGAAACATAACATCTAATAGAGATCACAAAGAAATTGAATAACACATTGAGGCAAAAAACTTTGTATTTTCTTGATAATAGACGTTATTTACAGACTCTATTACAATCGTGCCATGTGGGCTTTACAACATGACTCGATTACAAAAGGAGTGTCGATGAGATAGTTGTTCCATACATACATTTCTCATTTACAACAAAAGTATTCCAGCCACCTGGATGTGAGGGATGCCGAGACATGTTCCTTGGACTTGCGGAGAGTCTTCAAAAGTCAGCGACATGGTCTTCGACGCGCGGTCGAAGCTTCAAAAGCACAAACGTCGCCTAGCTAGTTGGCACGTTCTTCCTGATTCCTGGCACTTGCAAAGAGTGAGGATCAGTACGATCACATGTACTGGCAAGTGGCTAATTAAACCCAAGATTTGCATTTGGTTCAAGCAGTTTTATAAAATATGTTAGCTATTTTTGTGATCTTTCTAACCATCCTGATTGATTTGCATGTTAACATGTTTTGAGGCAAGCATATGAAATTGTATACATTGAGCAATTATCATAATCATCCCGTGTCATGTGCGTTAGTTCAAGCAGTGAAAGTGGTGTTAAGGTCACTGGCAATGTCAAGCCATCATAGACTATATCTGGGTTAGACGGCGACCCTTTCGCGAGGGGTAGCGAGCCCTGTGCGAAAGTTCCCAAATCACCCACGCCGATTCATGGGTGGCGCTTGCTTTACTCGTTTCTCCCAGACTGAATCGGTTCCTTGGCCTAGGCAATCGCTCGAGGAAACTATGCCTTATGCATAAGCTATCCAATGACCATTTTTATAGATTCATAAAATATTCTATCTTTTTACTAGAACCTTTAACTTTCTCTTTTGGTGTGAATCTGACCCTTTTCTTTGAACATAGTCATTTAAGCACTTTAGCAGTATCATTACGATAAACGTTAATCGATTCATCCTTTGGTTTGTATAGGCTAAGTAAATAAGGCATAAGAAAGCAGGCATCAGTTTTTCATGTAAAGCAGTTCGATAGCAAGTATTTCGTGAAGAATCGTGCCATGATTTTATTGATTCTACATTATGGAGACAAGCATTATTTTTGTTTTTCATATTTGATTCTGAAACAGAGGATTCTGAAATAGAGCGTCGAGGCAAAGAAGGTCAGTCACTCACATTAGTCTTTGCTTCAGGCGAGGGGCTGGTTCGCTGTGCTTAGATGTCGCCTACACGATCACCTGCAATCGCATAAACAACTGATTAGAATATTGTACTATTTAAGGAGTTCGATACAAATACGAAGTTCGAAAATGCAAGGCATGAAAACCATCGAAAACATTCACAAAAATACATTCACGAAAATCAAAGCCAAATCTAAATCAAGTGCAGCATAAAAACCAGAGCAACGGGAGATCTATCCCGACTCAGCCGCAGAGCCAATCCTTGAGGCGCAACCCACTGAATATGGCACTTGATTTCGAAGAAGCCTTTCCATAACGAGAAAATGATCTTAATTCAATCGTTTTTGTTCGACAGATTCAACCGATTCAACCGATTCTGACCTATCGGTCCCGACTGAATTGGTAGCGACAATGTTCCTTTATCGCTCACCCCGTAGACGGAAACGGGGCACGATGTAGGGACAGGGAACTACAGGCTGTCTTTTATTTTGTACTATATAATGCAGCTTGAAAACATCTCAAAAGTGAGTCGTCCAAGTCGTATGAATATCATCATCTATTTAATTAAAAAATTACTGAACATTATAATTTTAGACTTTCTGTTCTAGTTGTATGTCACTCATGTTTTTCGTTATACGTATTTTCGGTATACGTGTACAGATTTTTGATATTTGACAAGTGACCCATAGTTAGACTTGTCTTGCTTAGCCTTGGCTTAGTTTGTTCTTGGTTAGTCTTGGTTTGGTTCACCTTGGTTCTACATGACATGTTGGCTTGGCTTGGTTTGGTTGGGTTGGTTTAACATGACTTGGCTTGATATTTATATCAACTTCTTCTCTCATTGTTTCTCATTAACTCCTCTCCTTCTTCATTACTCCTCCCACCAACCTAAATTAAGTATAACTTCTCTATAGAGAATATGATGGATCTTCATTTTTGATTGTTCTATTCTCTTCTTTACATAATTCTAAGTATCTTTAGAACTTGAAACTTTTGGTCTTGATGGTTATATTTTCGTAGATCTAAGTTTTAAACTTTTTTATTTTTCTTGGTTTTAATCTCTAAAAACTTATTATTCTCAAAAAACTAATGGTTCCATGTTGTAGGAAATTCAATTCTACCCAATTTTGGCTTTTGAATCGCGTGATTTTAACTTACTTTAAGGAAATTATCAAGGTTCTCGTTTTCATGGTCCCCGCATCTTCGGTGTTGTCGGGACGATGAACAGTGCCGCATGCCCCGTGCGTCGTGCACCCTCGCTCCGTGCGCCGCGTGCACGATTCTCTGTCGTGCGCCGTGCCCCGCTCCCGCGATTCTCTGCTGCGCACCTTGCACCGCGTGCACGATTCTCTTTCGCACGCCTTGTGCCGTGTGCGTGATTCTTTGTCGCGTGTCATATGTCGTGCACGCGATTCTCTGCCGCATGTTGTGCGCCGTACGCAATTCTCTAAATGACTGTTTTTAATCATTTAAGCTGTTTTGTAGCTAAAATCTTATAAAACTCAAAACATGAAAGTTGTAGGTCTTGGTCTTGGCTTCAAGAATCTTCATGTCTCACTTTAGTTGGAGTTCATATTTGACTGATAGTTTCAATCATCTAGAGATGTTAAATATTTTATGCAAGTTTCTCGTATTTCATGATGTGAAGGTTCTTAATCTTCCTTGCATTTTTCTGTATTTGGCCTAAATTGCGACGATCCGACTTGATAATCTTGAGCTAGTAACTTGAACATGATAATATGATCACGTCTTGATAATCTTGATGGTGGCCCATCGAGACGCACTCGTGACAAGTATTCTTGATATGACAAGTAAACTTGACATAACATGTATAACTTGATTTGTTGTTGCAACAGCTATTTTTAGTCTTACTAGTGTAACTATTGTCTTGACTCTGTGGTTGATTTTTCGATTGTGATTGTACAAGCTATATGTCTTGTCTTGCATCATCTCTAGGACATGGATTCCTGGTTACCACGGTCAGGAATTCATAATGAATCTGACTAGGTTAAACGACTAGATTGATCAAGTAGCTCATATAAAGAGATTTCCTAGTTACAAGTGATCCCGTTATCCCGGCCACACCTGTGGACTTTTATCCTGTCATCGAATAGGGCACATTTTTAGCACACTGTCATGTATTGCACTTCTTGTATCATAAGTACTCAAGTACACCAGTAATCTTGATAACTCTTGTAACTTAATAACTCTCGCAACTTTCGCCTGGATAGCCTGAATGGTCTACAGGGCTTGTGACTGTGAGATTATCTAAATTGCATCTTGTTAGTAACTAGGCACGTGATAACCCTAGTTAGCTAATGATAGAAAACCGTAGGACTTGATTGGTCGTACCTCAATGATTATCTCATGATTAACATAGAAATTATATATCACCTCTTATTTTTCTTGATGCAAGCAAGTATGTTTATTTAACTCTTGTCATTCATGTTATTATAATTATGTTCCCATATCAGTTCTTATATGCTGGTTGTAGTTCATAAGTGGAGCCTTCGTTGTGGTACTTGCTCTTTCTAGGGTCTGACCCAGCTAGTTTTGTATGGCCAGATTTCGGAGTGATACCCGAAGATCTAACTGCTTTTCAGCCAGATGGCGAACGCCAGGAGTAACCTAGAAACGAGTGGGTTTTCTTATTTTGCTCTCCTACTGTAATGTAACTTATTCTTTTGAGGCATTTAGCCGTCGAGCATGTGTTAGCTCGTGTTGAAACTTTATTTTTGTCTGCCTAAAGGCTGTAATATGATTAGCAAATCCTAAGGTTGATCACGTATGACTTAACTCTGCTAGTCTTTGCATTTTGTATGATTAGCTTCATGATTATCTGAATATGTAATGTTTGGGATGCCTTACTTTGTATATCTGATGGTCTAACATCTTGTAACAATTATTTGCTTGCTTGAGATTGAGACACTAGGCTTGTTCTTGACCATAAGAGGCTGATAGATTATAGATAAACCCTCATGCATCTAGACAGCCTTGACCGTATTGTAAAGTGTGTTACACTCCAATGTACGTAGCTGGCCGTGTCTGTCTTTTGCTCTCTAATATTCTGGTTTGGAGGCCTGACACGGTTTAAGTGGTGGCCCATGCAGGTCTTGTAAATCAAGATGTGTGAGTGTTTACTGGATAGACGTCTCAATTAGCATTCGCCCTTGATTCCTACTCGTGCTTTCTAATCTTCTCGAATCTTGACCTGATAATATGTTGTTATCCTTGATCTATCTTGGTCATTCCTTATGTTCCTCATATAATTTTCTTTAGTGACATTGTTTATGTTCCTTCCGATTATTAGGGCGGAGCACCTCCTGTAACCTAGCAGTAACCTGGGGACCCAACCCAGCACTAAAGAACACTATCCGGAGTCATGCCTTCTGGAAAGCAAGAGCCACCAGTACATCCAGCCCAGCCTGCAGAGCCTGACAATAGAACCCTGATGGGACTCATCTGGGACTTACTTGTATCACAAGATTGTCGAGGTGATGCTCAGTAGCCGACAGTACAAGCAGCTATAGGAAGAGTTGGTTATCAGGGGAACAATACAGCCAATATCTCCAAGCGCATGAACCCTCCTTTTTTGACGGCAGTGAATATGCTACTGCTGCTGATGCTTGGCTTCAAGACATAGAGGTTATTCTGGAGGCATCTAGAATTCCAGCTGAAGAGAAGGTGGCCGTTGTACGACTACAATTGTTGGACTTAGCCCGCAGCTGGTGGACGATGCAGACAGTTAGTTTGGTGACTCCTTTCATGTGGGCGGTATTCAGCGAAAGATTCCAGACGAAGTACTTTGATGCAGTAGCTCACTATGATCTACAAACATGGTTCAACAATCTCAAACAGATGGGAAGGACGATAGATGGATATGCGGCCAAGTTTTTAAGACTTAGTCAGTTTTTGCTTCCACCTCGGTGGCGATCGAATTGGACTGAGCGCATTGATTCTAGCAAGGACTCCACCTAGAGATCATTCGAGCAGTAGAGCAGTTTGAACACCAGACATTTGATGCCATTTTGCGTGCAGTAAGAAGGCACGATTATACTTCCCAGAGGATAGTAGATCGATTCGGAGGACGGAAGAGGCCTCATGGACAATTATCCCAGTCATCAGCACTAGCCCTGGAAGCTAAGACATTGACTATTGGAGCTCCTAGGAGGACGACACCAATTTCGTCGGTCCAGCACTCAACTCCGACGTATCCTCAACATCAGAAAACATAAGCAGTCTTCTGCAATGGGTTGTTCTCATTGTGGGAAGCCTGGGCATGTGATTTCAGAGTATCGCTAAGCACAGGGGTTGTACTTAGCTTGTGGGGCATCGGACCACAGAATCTGTTCTTGTCCGAATAGAGCCAATTCATCTTCATCAACCCTAACTAGTCCATCGGTTAGGACACCAGCACCAGTGTAGCAGTAGCAGCAGCAATACCAGCCTACGAGGCCATTGTTGCCTCAAGCTCAAGCATTCCAGCAGCAAAGGCCGTAGCAGTATGCTCAGGCCCAAGCTCAGATTCAGGGCAGACAGAGAGGTAACCAGTAGAGGGGACCAACACCAAGAGGACAGGGTCAAGCTATGGCTCTGACAGTAGCAGAAGAATTAGCATCAGGTGAGATGGTGGCAGTACCATTCTCGTCAATTCTTTTCCAGCAACAATATTATTTGGTTCGGGTGCATCATATTCATTTATGTTTGCACGATTCGTAACACGATTAAGATTAGATCCCGTGTCATTATCAGTAAGACTCAACATACTTACTGGTATTGGTCTTGTGGTAGTAGATAAAGTCTATTCCTCTTGTTGAATCGTAGTTAGCGGTAGAGAGTTTTCTGTTAGATTGATAGAATTTTCGATGGCCGACTATGATGTGGTCCTAGGAATGGATTGGTTTAAGGATCAGCATACAAGAATAGACTAGTATATTGGCAAGATTATTTTTGGTGTTCCCGACGAATAAGAATTCTCATTTTCCAGAGGCGAAGTAGAGCCTTCTCCACCAATCTTGCGGATGGCAGTAGCATAAGCAGTTCAATTTCTCAGAGTAGTAGAATAATTTTCTGACGTATTTTCTGAAAAGCTTCCAGGCATACCGCCAGAAAGAGAGATAGAGTTCAATATTGATTTGATTTCAGGGACGGCACCGGTATCAGAAAGAGTCTACAGAATGGCACCATCAGAATTAGAGATATTGTACAAGATAATTGAAAAACTCAGAACTAAGGGATTCATTCGTGCTAGTGGATCACCTTGGGGAGCCCCGATGCTTCTTGTGAAGAAGAAGAATGGTACATCAAGATTATGTGTTGATTATCATACCTTGAATTTCGTTATAATCAAGAACAAATATCTCCTACCAAGCATAGATAATTTATTCGATCAACTCAGTAGGGCAACAATATTCTCGAAGATTGACTTGTTGTCGGAGTACCATCAGATCAGAGTCAGAGAGCAAAACATTCTGAAGACGGCATTTAAATCAAGATATGGACATTGAAAGTTTTTTGTTATGCCATTCAGAGCGACCCATGCGCTAGCAGTATTTATGGATCTCATGAATCGCATATTCATACCTATTTGGATCAGTTCGTGATAGTGTTTATAGACGACATATTAGTCTATTGCAAGAGTGAAGCAGAGCATGAGCGACATCTCCGAATAGTCGTTCAGATTCTCAGAAAGCACCAGTTGTATGCGAAGTTCAGCAAATGCGAGTTTTAGCTTGATCGCATTTCGTACTTAGGTCACATCATCACTAGAGGTGGAGTGGAAGTGGATCCCTAGAAGATTGTGGCTATAGAGACATGGCCAGTACCTAGCACCGTCGTAGAAGTTTGCAGTTTTTCAGGATTTGCGGGCTATTACCGACGATTTGTATTAGACTTCGCTCGAATTTCAGCGCCCTTGATGCAGTTGACATGCAAGGATGTACAGTAGACAACGGAATGTCATATTTCATTCAAGAAGTTGAAGCAAGGATTGATGACGGTACTCATTCTCACACTTCCAGATGGGACTAGAGGATTTTCAGTTTATTGTGATGCTTCAGGCAGAGAATTAGGATGTGTCCTAATGCAACATGGCAAGGTAGTAACTTATGCGTCACGTTAGCTTCGTGATCACGAGAAGAATTATCCAACACATGATTTAGAATTAGCCGCGGTTGTTTTCGCACTCAAGCTTTGGAGGCATTACTTGTATGGAGATCGGGTAGAAATGTTTACCAACCACAAGAGTCTCAAGTATGTGTTTACCCAGAAGAATCTCAACATGCGTCAGAGAAACTGGCTAGAGTTACTAGTTGTAAGGACCCTAATTTTTTAGAATTATTTTTTTAATCTATTTTATATGTTTTCTATTTATTAATTTATATTTTTATTTTTAATTATGACTATAGATGTACTTTTTCGTAGTTTTGATTTTTGAAGCACAAAAATTATCAATTTCTCAAATCTATGTCCATCAATATATTCTAGACGAGTCTACCTTCAGTTTGATATATTATGTCCCATCTAAACGTTTTCCCTTGTGCTATATCTTTTCATGTGCGACTTTATGTGTAAAATAGTCATTTTAGTCTCTACCGTAAAATTTGACTAGCTTTCTAATTAGCAATTAAGGCCCAACTTCGATCCAAATCATTTGACCCAATATATGGTTTTGACCCATTTTGAGCCTACTACGCACATGTTATTGATGTGCCACTCAATTGAGTTCCCATGTGCTAGTTTATCTTAAGTGGCACACAAGTCGAAACTATAGACATATTGGACTCAAATCGATCACAAAAATTCTACCGACCCAAAATTAGTCCAACTAGGGACCCGTGGAGCCTATCCTAGGGTATCCTAACCTATTAGACATATCTTAGATTAAATTTGTTGGATTAATATACATCCACATTAATCAAATTTAATTTAAATCAAATCCTATAACAACTTTCCTATTTTGGAACCAATTTAAATCCTAAGAGATAGAATTGGTGTATCTTTTAGAATATGCAATCAAATCCCACCAAACCAAATCCTACTCCACCGCAACTTCTTTTCACTTACGTGAATCTCTCCCATCTAGGATTTACGTACACTTTTTATATATTTCTCTATTAAAACCCTCCAATTTCTTTTCTATTTTTGCACTTTTCTTTCCACACCGCAGAAACTCATAATCCCGACCTCTTCTAACCCTTCTACCACCTTCATCTCAACCCTAAGACACCCTCTAACACCCTGGCATCTCAAGGAGGCTCAGCCCCTAATTTGATCGATACGAGGCGCGAAAGGCACCCGAAGTCGATCGAATTAGTGCTGAATTCGTCACAGCAGGTTAGTCAACTTGTAGACAAGATTTCATCAACTTTTTCTCATCAATTTTACTTTAAACCAAATCTAAGAGTTACCTTTGTGTGTCTACTCCATCCTCTGATCGCCGGATCCCCCGGTTCTAAGCGGTTTGTCCGTGGCATCGATTCTACGACAGGTTGTCCAGAACTGACGAATCTGGATAAGAGCCATTTTTCACCTATCTAAGATCAGTTTCTAACCTTCTTATATTTTTATTCAAAATTTAGACATCGATACCTTTCCGACGCATATCTATAGGATAGGTTTCGGATCTGATGCTATTTTTAAAATTTTATGACATTTGCCGTGTCACCGAACTCCAAAAAATACTGCTTTCCTTGTGTCCAAAAATGTCAAAACTCCATGAAACCATATTGAACTTTATATTGTGCAAGGTTTAACATTATAAATAATATTTTAACTAATTTCTGGAACTTTTACAGAATTTAATATTTTTAAACATTTATTGTTTTGGGTCTCAAATCGCAAACCAAGTCTAGGAATAATGTTGTAGAATCAATAAAAATCTTGTACAGATATTTTTCTATGTATAAAATATATTGTTTATTATTATATAATATTTATAAATATTTTCTAGAATTAAAAGTGATATTTTATGTTAATAATATATTACTTTTATATGTAAATTTAATACTATATATGTTATATTAAACAGAGTAGTCAATATGACTAGTTTTGGTATAAATATATTGTTAAGGTCTATATATAGTAAGTACATGTATAGTAAGTTATTAATTTATATTATGTTCGTATTTCAGAATTCGAGCGTCGAAACTGAGATCTGTCAATTCCAGTGATCTTACATCGCTGAAGTTGACAAAGTGACTGTATGGATCACTAAGACAAGATTGTTAACCTTGTGGTTAATCGAATTATCTCGATTCATATGGCATAGGTTCCATTGTATGAATTACGAGATGCAAACGTAATATTTGAACCTAGAGTTTGTAATCCATAATATTAACGAATAGTGATCATAGAGATTAGTATAACCTAGCTCTAGGTGGTATGATTAATAAAATGATTTATATAGGTATTACACGACTTAGAACGACCCAAGCTTTCTAGGTATGAGTGGTTAGTCATAATTGTATTTAGTAAATAATGCATATTTGTTTATGATTTGGGTTGGTAGATATTGCACAGAGTATGATTCATTCGTTCATGAATGGTTCGGGTAGATTTTGGTTTTGCACTCTCCGCACAGATTGGACAAAACTCCAAGCAAGTACACCTTGCCAAAATTTATAGTATTTACATGCTTTTTCATAGTTTAGTTCCTTCTTGCTTGGTTATATATTTTTCTTGCTTCATTTATGGTTACTTTCTAGTTTCACGTGCACGTAGATTGTTACTTTTTCTTTCCATATTTACTTGTTCGATCTTTCCTATCTTGTTCATGTCTAGTGATAGTATTGATATGCCTGTGACGTATTTCTCCTGACCTGCTTGACCCGTACTTGACTTGGACATGACTAGATAGACTTGAGTTTCTAGTACCTTAAAAGAGAATATTTTATTAGCCGTGGCTATACCTCTATTGTTAGTGCCTCCCTGTGCTACGATAGAGCACCTGTTATAGGATTGTTAGTGCTTCACCGGGCTGCAGTTTTGATCACATGCACCTATAGCCATGATTAATATTATATTCTCATGACATATCACCATCCGTAGAGTTCATTTATGTGTTATCCTTTCCTCTACTTGTTATTCCTATTTTTGCATGTTATTTACTGTACAGTAGCCATGTATATTATGTGTCTTGCTAGTCCTCTGAGGACCTGGTGATCTCTCTAGATATTAGATAAAGGTATGGTACACTTATGGAGGATGATTGCTATACCAAGACTGCAGGTATATTTAGTTGATGTTTTATCGTTCTATTCCGTAATTAGATTTTGTCTTATATTTGATTCTTGCTGCATTATAGCCTAGTGTTGTACAAGCTTCTACTTTCCTCTAGCTTGTTCATGATCAATGTGTTATTAGGGATCCACTCTAACATATTTATCTATTCTAGAATCAGTATATTAAGGTCTGATCAGCCTTACTGTACTTGATTCGTTATTGTTACCGATATTTAGTGGATTGAGATATAGTTGGTCTAGAATAACCAGACAGTTTATACGTATTCGAGCTAGGCTGGAGTCCTCTCGATGCGTAGCCGGCATGTATATGTTCCTAGTCCTACGTATTTTGGGACTGGGGTGTTACACTAGTGGATTATGATATCAACCTGCAGTATCATCTTGGAAAGGCCAAAATAGTTGCAGATGCGTTGAGTAGAAGAGCAGGAGCTTATTTTCTAGCAGTACAGCCTGAGTTATTAGTGGATCTTCAAAAGATGGTAATAAAGATAGTTCTTCCTACTAACATGGCATTGATTGCCAGTATGCAAGTTCAGTCTAACATAGTTGAGAGAATCAAGATAGCTCAATCGACGAATTCTAAGCTTCAGTGGCTTAGGACAGAATACGAAGCGGGAAGAAGAGCAGAGTTATGCATTCACGAAGATGGCAAACTCTGACATAGAAGGCGTCTTTGTGTACCCAGTGGTGACATCAGACAAGAGATTATGGCAGAGGCTCACAGTTTATAGTATTTAATTCATCCCGGTAGCACGAAGATGTATAATGATATACGTCAATATTTCTGCTGGAATGGCATGAAGAGAGAGATAGTTCGGTTTGTCTCTCGTTGTTTAGTTTGCCAGCAAATCAAGGCTGAACATCAGAGACCAGCTGGACTTCTTTAACCTTTATCGATCCTATATTGGAAATGGGAGCACATTACCATGGATTTTATGACTAGATTACCTAAATCTCCAGCTGAAAGAGATATAATATGGGTTATAGTTGACCGACTCACAAAAGTAGCTCATTTTCTTCCTTTCAGAATTGGTCGTTCGACGGATCATCTTGCAGAGATGTACCTCAAATAGATAGTCAGATTGTATAGAGTGCCATTCAGTATCGTATCCCACAGAGATTAGAGATTTACATCATACTTTTGGCGGAGTCTTCAAGAGAGTTCGGGGACTCATCTCAAGTTTAGTTCAGCTTATCATCTGTAGACAGATGGTCAATCGGAATGCACGATCCAAATTCTTGAGGATATGTTACGATCATGTACACTTGACTTTGGTGGTTCATGGGAAGATCACCTACATCTAGTAGAGTTCTCCTACAATAACAGTTTCCAGGCCAGTATTCAAATGAAAACATTTGAGACACTGTATGATAGAAAGTGCAGATCACCTTTAGCCTGGGACGATATAGGCGAGAGACAGATGCTTGGTCTAGAAATTGTTATCCAGACTATCGAGGTGGTCAGACAAGTTAGAGATCATCTTCGAATTGCCCAATATCGTCAGCACAATTAGGTCGATTCTCATCGACGTCCTTTTGAGTTTTCTATCGACGACCACGTATTCCTTAGGATCTTGTCTACCCATGGCGTCATTCGATTCGGCGTACAGGGAAAGCTTAGTCCTAGGTATATAGGGCCGTTTGATATTCTCGAGCGAATAGGTGATGTTTCCTATCATCTCTCTCTTCCGCTGTCGTTACATGAAGTGCATAACGTATTCCATGGATCCTAATTATGACGGTATATCCCGGATCCGAGCCATATCCTTGATCATTCGGAATTGGTGGTTGGTGCCAACCTTTCGTATGAGGAAAGGCCCGTATCCATATTGAACCGAAAGGAGAAGATACTCAAGAATAAGACTATTAGTTTAGTCCGTATCGTTTGGGGTCATCACACTTTGTGTGAGTCAACCTGGGAATATGAGGATGATGTCCGATCATGATATCCATACTCATAAGGTATAATGTCTTTCTTATGCCTTATACCTTGAATTCTTTGCTTGCAAGAATGATTGCTTGATTGACTGCTAGACATAGATTGCCCGTGGTTAGTATAGCTTGCCCTGATACCTCTAGCTTCTTGATTAAATTTCGAGGACAGAATTCTTTTAAGATGGGTAGAGTTGTCACTCACGTTTTTCATTATACGTATTTTTGGTATACATGTACGAATTTCTGACATTTGTTATGTGATCCGTAGTTAGACTTGTCTTGCTTAGCCTTGACCTGGTTTAGTCTTGGTTTGTTCTTGGTTAGTCTTGGTTTGGTTCACCTTGGTTGGGCTGGTTTAACATGACTTGGCTTGATATTTATATCAACTTCTTCTCTCTCCTCTTATTATTTCTTATTAACTCCTCTCCTTCTCTATTACTCCGCCCACCAACCTAAGGCAAGCATAACTTGCTCCATGGAAAGCATGATGGATCTCCATTTTTTATTGTTCTATTCTTTTCCTTGCATGATTCTAATTATCTTTAGAACTTGAAACTTTTGGTCTTGATGGTTATATTTTTGTAGATCTAAGTTTTAAGTTTTTCTTATTTTTCTTGGTTTTGATCTCTAAAAACTTGTTATTTTCAAAAACGAATGGTTCCATGTTGTGAAGAATTTAATTCTACCCAATTTTGGTTTTTGAATCGCATAATTTTGACTTATTTTGAGGAAATTATGGTTGTTCTCGTATTCATGGTCCCCGCACATCTTCGGTGTTGCCGGGACAATGAACAGTGCCGTGTACGTGCTTAGCGTGCCGCGTGTCCCACGTGTGACTTTCTGTCGCGCGTGTGATTCTCTACTGTAGGTCGTGCACAATTCTCTGTCGCACACTGCGCGCGCAATTCTCTAAATGACTGAGTTTGCCTGTTTAAGCTTTTTTGTAGCTAAATCTTATAAAACTCAAACATGAAAGTTGTAGATCTTTGTCTTAGCTTCAAGAATCTTCTTATCTCACTTTAGATGGAGTTTATATGCGACTGATAGTTTCAATCATCTAGAGATGTTAACCATTTTTATGCAAGTTTCTCGTATTTCATGATGTGAAGGTTCTTAATCTTTTTTGCATGTTTTCTGTACTTGGCCTAAATTACGATGACCCGACTTGATAATCTTGAGCTAGTAACTTGAACTTGAACATGATAATATGATCCCATCTTGATAATCTTGATGGTGGCCCGTCGATGCGCACTCGTGATAAGTATTCTTGATATGACAATTAAACCTGACATGACATATATAACTTGATTTGCTGTTGCGACAACTATTTTCTATCATGCTAGTGTAACTCTTGTCTTAACTCCATGTTGTGTTTGTACAAGCTACATGTCTTATCTTACATCATGTCCTGGACATGGATTCCTGGTTACCACGGTCATGGATTCATAATGAATCTGACTATGTTAAACGACTAGATTGATCTAGTAACTCATATAGAAAGATTTTCTAGTTACAGGCGATCCCGTTATCCCGGCCATACCTGTGGACTTGTAGCCTGCTGTCAGGACCCGCACCCTGAGGAAAGGCACGAGAACGTGGGTACGTCCAGTCTACGCTGCAGAATCGGCGGTAGAACGCTGTATAGGTCGTCTATAAAAACTACAAATAGACAAAATATAAAGGTACATGTCATCTCCGTACGGAGGTATAATATGGCATAACTCAATCACAAGACAAACTAGGATAGATAGCACGAAATAGAAATATGATAGAAGGAAAAACTGGAAAAGAGTTCAAGATCCAACACAAGCTTAGAGATATAAACACATCATAGAAACTCAAAATATAATATAAAAACTACAGTCTGAAAACACCAGCTGGATCGCAGTCCAGGCAAGTCTAACTAAGCTATACTAGTCCAGGTGTGCAAAGTCTAGTGGTTCAACCGCCAGGTCACAGTCCTGGCCTAAGTCTTCATCTGCCCCGACCCCATAGTAGGTCGAGCAGTCTGCCTCAGAATCATCTGTAATATATCAACGGTATCCTGTCAGGAAAATGAGCAAGTACAAAATACTGACAGCAGTTCCATGTGAATTGACAAATTCTATAAGAGACAATTATAATAAAATATAAAATAAAATCAACAGAAAATCTATAACAGGATGTGAGTATTGAATATCATAACATGGTGAGAAAAGTATTGAATGTAGAACTGAGTAGGATATATGATGTAATAAAGTAAATATAAAATGTGCCATGAATTATTAGTGCGTTATGTGATCGGCTTAGATCCAGATCAGGCTATTCCATCTGACCGGCTATGAACAGGTGTACAAAAGATCAAGATCAAGCCGGCCACCATGGAAAGCTATGAACAAGTAGGGTCAAGCTTTACCCGTCGTGAGACGAGGGTATAGCTATGAACAAGTAACATGTACAAGTGTGAAGAACAAGTAGGGATTTGATCACACAACCACTAATAACTCACTATCCCCGAATAGTATATGGATCCGGACAAGACACGTCACGAATGGGACTCAAAAGTAGGGGGCCAGCCCACTCCCAAGTCAATGTCTATACAAGTACAGGTAACAAGTCGAGTAATATACTAATATACCAAGTAATCTAGGAACAACATCTTATGACAGGATCCGACGTATACTAGTCCGTGATATCATCGTGTCAGAAATCAAGTAAGACACTACAACTGAATCAGATATAGGAGATATCAAGACAATGAAAACTATCAGTGAATGTACTCGCCTGTAGTCCTGAGCTGATATGGTGAACAGATGCTCAGAGTAATCACAGACCTAAAGATGAGATACCATAAGTTAAAGCAGGGTTTAATAATGAAAGAAAAGCTAATCTAGTCATGATATGCAAGTCAAAGCCAAACTAGGCCAAACTAGGTCACATCAGGCTAAACTATGTCATACTGAGCCAAACTAGGTCATACAGAGTCACACTAGAACAAACAAGGTCACAGGAAGTCAATCCAAGTCAAACTAGGTCAATTTGGGTCAAGGGTTGACTTACAGTTGACTTTTGGCCAACTGGCCAACTCTGGCCAACTCTAGGTCAGCCCTAGGTCAAACTAGGCAAATGTTGACTAGTAGTTGACTTTCAGTCAACTGGTCAACTCTGGTTTGGTTTTGGGTCAATTCTAGGTAAAATGTTGACTCGTAGTTGACTTTGGTCAAAAAAAGTCAACTCTTGGTCAACGGGGGTCAAAACTAGACTAAACTGCCCTTATCTAACCATTACCTACCAAGACAACCTATTTCTAACCCCATCTTAACAATCAAACCCAAATCTTAAACTTTATCCAATATCCTATTTTACCCTTTACAAGGTATTCCCAATACATTGCCCCAATACAAAGTCAACCCCTCCTAATCTTGGTAGACTGACCTTCTTAGGGTAGCTGGACACTAACCTATCTAGATATTACCAACCAAGAAATCTATGTATCTAGCCCATCCAGTCCATCTTATCCCACATGTTGGTCATTCTCAACATACCTTAAGGTATCATGAGATACCCTATGGTATCTTGAGATACCACTCACCAACTCATCTAACCAAGCTCTATCTAACTTCTAACTCACTCTCCTAGTATCTTAGAGTAGCCCCTCACTCAACTCTACTAGGCTACTAACCAACCTCACTTAGGTAGGATACTAACTTATCTAGTATACTCACTAACCCACACTACTAACTCACTCACTAACACTCTAACTAGACCCACAACTCTCACATTCTAACATCTCAATCCTAACTAACACTAACGTATAAGCTAACAATTCTAACTAACAAATATCTAACAACTTGCTAGCAAACTCTATCTAACAAGGGCTAACTAATAAAAGGAAATTGCTAAATGGAAGGGGACTAATTTCTAAAGGAAAAGGGGGTTAAATGGGTTAAAACTAATGGCCAAAAGGACTAAATCTACTGCCATAAGCTGCGGCTGAAAAGCTGCTGCTTATGCTGCTGCTTACTGCTGCTGCTTGTTGCTGCTGCTGAAAGCTGCTTGCTGCTGCTGCTGAAAGCTAGAAAGAGAGAGACACTTAATATAATATATATAAACATAAATATATATTATGATACAATATGATACATGAAGGAAAATGTAAAGATAAGCAATAACACATCTCTAACATATAAAAATCTGAAATTAAAACATGTATTTAAATCATTCAAACATAAGACAAACACAAGTGTGTCCAATATTGGGGGTTTTCCACATGGACACAACAACACATCAAGGACACTCCTAATATCTCCAAATGGACACAAATGGAGACACAACCATGGGAGTGATTCCTATGGGTTCAAAACATTCCTAAATGCATGAGAGTTTGATTTAGAGGATAGATTTTACCTTCCGGGAGGTGAAATCTCAAAGAACTCCTTCCGATACGGCACCGACATGAAGGGATCTCCAAATGGACACAAACCAATGCAAACTCCTCCCAAACTTGGCTAGCACCTCCTCTTGCTTGAGTAGAGAAGAAATGAAGAAGATTGGGTAGAAGAATGGGTTGATTTGGAGATGAAATCAATGGAGGTTCTTCTCAAATTTGGAGAAGAACACAAGTGAGAGAAATTTGTGGCTAAGAATGAAATAAGATGACTCACCCCCTTCCCTCTTGTGGTCGGCCATAAATGGCTTGGTGTCCCATTTTGGTAAAGTCCAAAATGCCCCCCTCTAACTCCTATTGGTTCAACTTAAGTTAGGTTTTGGTTTGGAGCTAAAATAGACTAGTTTGAGTCTCTAATCAACCCAACCTAGTCATGAATATTTAGTATAACCATACTAACTTAAATATTGTCATGTGGGCCATGTCTAACTAATGAATGGGTCACACTAGAGTCAAAGCTACCCCGGGTCTCCGATACAAGTCAGATTGAGTTAAAATTCGAACCCGACTCAAATAACCCCAAAACAATATCATAAATAATAAAATAAATCCAAAAATATTCTAAAATGAAAAATAATGAAAATACTCCTGTTCTTGAAAACTGGGGGTGACACCTGCCGTCGAGTAGGGCGCATTTCCAGCACACTATCATGTGTTGCACTTCTTGTATCATAAGTACTCAAGTATGCCAGTAATCCTGATAACTCTTATAACCTGATAACTTTCGCCTGGATAGCCAGGATGGTCTGCAGGGCTTGTGACTATGGAAATATCTCAACTGCATCTTGTTAGTAACTAGGCATGTGATAACCCTATTTAGCTAATGATAGCAAGCCGTATGACTTGATTGGCCGT
>JANAVB010013597.1:18978750-19213750 GCA_029216955.1 Iris pallida
TGCTTGACAAATGACTCGTAATCCCCCGTGCGCATTTGCAATGTTGCATTACACTAAGGAGGGTAGAACGTGTCGACCTACTGATCGGCATGGATCCTCACTTGGGGTACTCGTACTACGGTACGACATTCTAGGAGGATGATCATGCAGGCCACAGCATGAGGATCCAAGATTTCACATAGGGTTTAAATTAGGCAACTCAATCTATTAGATGCATGGAGAGGGCAGAATCCCGAGATCGTGTTACACCAGCCGCCTTGAGGTATTGCCTCGACGCGCCAGCTGGTCACCACGGATACTGTGCCATCTGCAATGAGTGGATGTCGGTATCCGATTATTTCCTGATATGTTATAAGTTTTGGCAAGGTAGCCCTACGGGGACTTGTGCCTGCAAGGTAGCCTTATGAGGGACCTGTGCTTAATAAATTCTTGACTACGCGGACCCCTGGGTTGGCTAGCCTTGCTGGAAAGATACGATCTGAGGACTCTGATAATTTAATGCGAGGATAACCTCGCCATACTAGAAACTCGTAGACTTGACTGGCCGTGAAAATGACTTGCTTGTATTTTTCTTTTACCTTCCGCGAGTAACTGAGGAAAGCGGACTGTTATGGTGCGTGATCCAACCCATGTTCTTGTTTGATTGTTGGGTTGGTTATCGTACTATGACAGGCTGCGGACCGAAGTTACGAACGGAAGCCTTAATTTGATCGTGATGTGTTACTCCTGTGAATGACTAAGGAACATGGCCCACCGCGGTACGTGATCCAACCCATGTTCTTGTTTGATTGTTGGGTTGGTTATCGTGCTGCGATGGTCTGTCGACCGAAGTCACGACCAGGAGATCTTCTTACTTATATCTGTAAACTTATGTGAAGGTCATAGAGTGCGACGCGTCCCGGCTCCATGTGGCACCTTTTGTCCTTGTTTGGTTGTAAGGGTGCCAGATGGGTCCGACGATGTAGCGCTACCCTATAGCCGCAGCATAAGCTTTATTCTTATCATTATAACTGGGTTTTATCTTAACTCTTGTGCCCCTTTGGCGGTACTTGCTGTTCGGGGCTGACCCCGCTGGTTTTGTTTGGCCAGATCTCGTAGCAGAGCCAGAGGACGCGATCCTTCTTCCTGACATCCATGGTGCATACTAGGAGCATGGCTGGTCGGGGACTCGAGTGGGTTTCTTCTCCACCACTCTTGCTTATACTTTTGTGCGGCGTTCAGCCACCGGCACCTGTTAGCCGGATTACTTGATATTTTGTGTCAGTACATAATTGTAACTAAACAGACTGCAGCTGTGTATAGTTTTGTGCTCATGACTCTCTGAGATAGCTATGTTATAAAGCTAGTCTCTCAAGACCATTATGATGAAGCGTCGGGGACGCCTTACTGCTTTATCTTTAATGTTCATTTAATTGCTGATGTTGTGTTGATTGATTGAGACATAGAACTCTGTGGGACCATAGGAGACTTGATTGTAGCATGTACCCCCTAGTCTCTTGACAGCCACGATCGCCGTATGACGTCACGTACCTCATATGGTGTAGCTGGCCTCGTCCGTCTCCGTATTTCGGTACTGGGGCGTGACAATATATATATATATATATATATATATATATATACGCTGTGTACAGGGGACTTGGGTCGGGCCTGAGGTGGCTTGGGGCCTGGGGGAGCTCTCTGGTTGGGCTGGGACTTCCCCCTTTTTCTTTTATTTTGTTTTTCTTTTTGCTTTTAGTTGTTTTCTTATTATTTATACAAAAATATATCTAATCTATATTCCCATATATATATATATATATATATATATATATATATATATATATATATATATATATATATATATATATATATATATATATATATATATATATATTATATATATTCCCATATATAACTATATATATATATGTGCGAGTGTGTGTGTGTGTGTGTGTGTGTGTATGTATCTCGGCTGGGCTCCTTGTTGTTTGGCTTTTAGTTGTGGGCCAGTGGACCTAATGGCCCGACTGGGATTTTTCCTTTTCCCTTTTTCTATATAAAAACACACATATAAATGATATATATATATATATATATATATATATATATATATATATATATATATATATATATATATAAATGATATATATATATATTTAAAATATATATATATATATACATTGATATGAAATTATTCAAAGAGTCCAGAAAATAAATTATCATAATGTTTTTTCCTAATGTCGGGCTTACACCCATGAATAATTTCATACAATATTTACTCCTAACAAATCACAACGTTCAATAGTAATTGTATTAACTATTTATATCAATAATAATAATGAAGATAAGAACAAGATTCACTAAACCAATAATGGGTGCAAATACAATTTATATATGCAGTCTACTAGTCCCAGATTATATAAGGACATATTTTATAAAATTATCATTGAACGTCGAATAATATTGATATCTATAAGATTTATCGATAAAATACTCAGAAAGCATGCATCAGATCATTTGAGATGAAATACGGCATAACCATACCCAAAATACCTCAATACGAACGTCTTTGGACGTACCGCACGACTACATGGGCTTGGGCTCGGTTTGGGTCTAATTCGGACTAGTTTGGCACAACCGGGTCTTCTATACGTCAATAAATTAATTAATAAATAACTAAGACATATATAGAGATTAAGTCGCAACTCTGGTTTTTCTAGTTAGGACACTCATATGGCTTGGCCTTCTCTAACATAGCTAATACACTAGCTAAAGCACGCAACTGCACTATCTGTGCCACTATTTCTGGTCACCTTGTACTTCAAAACTCAACCATGACTAAAGTCATCTATCGTAAGAACTAACTAAATAATTATTTATAAAATTCTAAAAATTACCATTTAAATCAAATAAATAAATAATATTATATAATATTTCAAAACTTTTCGGAAAGGGAGGCTATTGCAGGGCTTGTGACTGCCGAACATCTCATTGTATCTTACTAGTAACTAGGCTTGTGATAACCCTGATTAGTTAAAGTATCAAGCCGTACTCTTTGCTTGGCCGTGAATGTTGGATGGAGTCCAATCTTGTCTAGTCTTGTCTAGATCCAGTACATGGCTATCTCAGGATATGCTTGCTTACGCTTTACTCTTAGCAATAAATGGCTAGAGACCCAGTTCTGTTCAGGCGAAGGGTTACAATCCCGGTCCTTATTTGGTTTAAAGATTGTAACCTAGCTTCCGGAATAGTTCTTCGTCCTCTCGTCATTTGTTGCCTTATTTGCATTTAATGTCTTCTTGTTATTATTCTTGTTTATGTTCTGACATGCTGGTTTTAGTTCTTAAGTGAAGCCTCCCTTGTGGCACTTGCTCTTTCTGGGGTCTAACCCAGCTGGTTTTTTATGGCCAGATTTTGGAGCATCGCCCGAGGATCTCCCAGCCTTCCAGCCAAATGGTGAACACTAGAAGTAACCCTGGCAACGAGTGGGTTTTATTTTGCTCTCCCTCTCTATTGTAAAATTACTCTTTTGAGGCGTTTAGCCTTCGAACAAGTGTTAGCTCGTATTGAATACTTATATTTCTTGTCTGCCTAAGGGCTGTAACATGATTGACAAATCCTAGGATTGATCATGTATGACTGAAACTCTTGCTAGTCCTTGCATTTTGTACAACTAGATTCATGATCATCTGTATATGAAATGTATGGGACACCTTACTATTGAATATCTGATGATCTAACATCTTGTAACTATTACTACTTGCTTGAGATTGAGGCACTAGGCTTGTTCGTGACCATAAGAGACTGATAGCTTGTAGATAAACCCTCATACATCTAGATAGTCGTGACCGTATATCGAGGTGGTTTACCCTTCTATATATGTAGCTGGCTGTGTCTGCCCCCGCTCACTAGTATTCTGGATTTGTGGCATGACAGGATTGCTTGACGACTTCACCGTTGCAGAGGATGGATCCCTGAGGCACAGAAACCAGTTGTGTGTGCCCAAGGATTTGTGAAAGAAGGTTATGCAGGAGGCTCACCAGTCGCAGTATTCTATTCATCCTGGATCTACCAAGATGTATAAGGATCTGCGGGAGTATGTTTGGTGGTATGGGATGAAACGAGAAGTTGCCAGATTCGTTTATAGATTCCTTGTATGCTAGCAAGTCAAAATAGAGCGGCAGAAAACCAGTGGGATTACTCCAGACTTTACCTATTCCAGAGTGGAAGTGGGAACACATAACCATGGACTTCGTCTCTGGATTACCGCGTACGCCCGGTGGCAAGGATGCTATTTGGGTTATCGTGGACAGATTGACAAAATTCGCTCACTTCATTTCGTTCAAGGTAGGGATGTCGATCGAGAAGCTTGTAGAACTCTACATGCGTCAGATCGTGCATATTCACGGAGTGGCAGTGAGTATCATTTCAGACAGGGACGGTCGCTTCATATCACACTTCTGGAGGAGTATATAGCTGAGTTTGGGTTCACAGTTGAAGTTCAGTACCGCCTATCATCCACATACAGACTGGCAGTCCGAGAGGACCATCCAGACATTGGAGGACATCCTGCAAATTTGTGCACTCAACTTCGGTAGATCATGGGAGGATCACTTACATCTTGTGGAGTTTGCCTATAACAACAGTTATCAGGCTAGCATCGAGATGACACCGTTCGAGGCAGTATATGGATGGAGATGTCGCACACCTTTATCTTGGGGCAACGTCAGCGAGAGGACTTTGCTTGGGCCAGAGATGGTGGAAGACTCAGTCGAGAAGGTCAGACTGATCAGAGAGCATCTCAGAGTTGCACAGGATTGGCAGAAGCACTGGGCGGACAGCAGCAGATGGCCACTGGAGTTTGCAGTTGGAGATAGAGTGTTCCTGAAGATCTCGCCGACCAGAGGCACCATCCGTTTTGGCAGAGGCAGGAAACTCAGCCCCAGATACAACGGGCCTTTCGACGTGATGGCACGGATTGGCAAGGTAGCATATCGACTAGCGCTTCCTGCTAGCTTGAAGGGAGTGCACGACGTCTTTCACGTGTCTCAGCTTCGACGCTACATTTCGGATCGGAGCCATGTGGTGGACCACTCGGAGCTAGAGGTGGGTCCGAGCTTGACCTATGTAGAGCAGCCGGTGGAAATCCTTGATCGGAGGGAGAAACAATTATGGAATCAGACTATACACTTGTCCGAGTCATGTGGAGACACCACTCTCCGAGAGAGTCCACATAGGAGCACTAGGACGAGATGCAGGAGCATTACCCCAGTTTATTTGCTTGATTGTATTTTATGTTTTGAGAATTTCCTTTTTCAATAAAATTTTGTAAGATTTGTGAAAATCATTTTGATTTTTGGATTAATAAACATGTTGTCATTCCTTGAAATTTCGAGGACGAAATTTTTTGAGGGGGGGGAGATTTGTAACCCCACATCCTCGAAATTAGTAAATTTTATAATAAAAATAAAATTATTTAAACCTTTATGTATAGTTATAATTTTGTCATTGGCTAATTAAATTGGTTTAGTATTTTTTATTTTGGGGCTAATTCTCACTTTTGGGCTGTTATGGGCCAAGGGTCCACTGTTGTTTAGCATTCTTTTCTTTGAAGCTAATTCCTTCCTCTCCTTTCTCAACTGACCTTCTCAAAAGGGGAATGGAGATAATTTTGAATTCACATGTCTGTGTAACCGTTTTAAATTAGTGGAGTGATCCCAAATTCTTTCCTTCCCATTTCGTTGAGGAGAACTGCCTTCTTCTCCAACCAATTGTACCAGCTGAGCCATGTGCTCCAACAACTTTCCAAATTTTCATTTTTTTCCCTCCAATTCTTCTAGCAAGTCTATTTAAGAAATCGATCAGCCACCTTCATCCTTACTTTGCAAAACCAAATTCCTGGAGAAGATCACTTTTTCTTCCCCAATCCAAATTTTGACTCCAACCAGGAATTCGCGGCATGGCACTGAAGAAAGTCTCGACAACCTTCGAAACTGGTAATGGAGCTTTTGTTTGTTCTTTCTTGTTCTTCCTTGTTTGACACTCAAATACTTGCACTGATATTGAACGATCAATTTCATTCCAGATTTGTTCTTCGTGTCCTGATCAATTCCTGTTGAAATCATCAACCAATTGACAAGGTGAGGTTATCGATTATGGAGAACAACCTTTGATTCATAGATATATTCTTAATTTCTGTTTTGATTTGAGAATTGGTATAACTCATATCAGATTTTAGATTTGGATTCATCTCCTTCTTCGAATCTCTGTTTGATCGATTAACCCACTTGAAGATCAGGAATCGAAGAGGTAAATCTTAGACCTACAAATGTTTGAATGTGCAACTTTCTCTTCAATAAATTCTTAATGATTCTTTTATCCTAGATCGATTGTTGATTGTGTGTCCTAATCCTTGTTCCTGAACTCTCATTTTTGTCGAATCAGAAGTTCTAAATTCGAATCAAAAGTGAACATTCAAATCCCTTCGTTTTGTTACAATCCATTGCTTAAGTTTTGTTTTTAATGTTGTCGAACTTCTTATTCTCATCTGTAGATAGGATATCTTCAGTTTTGAACTCAAGAACTTTTGATTTCGATTGTGAATTCGAGTTAAGCAAGGTAAATTTCGAAACACTTGCTCCTTGATTTTGAGAACTCTGTTGTTTCAATACAGTAGATAAATTATATTATTTTGTTGCATCGGTTGGTTAATATCAAGACGCGTCACAAACAACTCGTGACTGATTCGAGGCTTGGTATCGAGAGTTTTATTTCTATCAGGTAATTCCTTATCTCTAGGTAAATTGCACTTTTGGTTGTTGATTTTTTTAATATCCTAAATGTGGATTGAATCAAGTTTTGATATTAGTTTGATACTGATATCCCAGTTTGTTGTAGACCTCAGGATTTAGATATCCATCAGTTTTGGTATCCTGACTTGGTTTAACCTTCGAGATGGATTGAGTTGATGATATCTGATCTACTGAAATCTGTCTTTATCGGTTAGCATGTTATTTGGCAAACTAACAACAAGTCTTTCTTTCCTGTCACTTAGATTCAGTTAGATATATCCTTGGCCACTCCATTGTGTTGTTGAACTTACTACTTTGAAGTTTTTCTTTTGCCTTTAGTAACTGAACAATAGTTGTAGGGCTTGTATGGGGCAGTAGGTGGTTTTAATTGATACTTTGGTGACCGAATTCTTGAGGACCAACACTGATACTGGAGGCAGTATCAGTATCAAGTCCGAGAACTTTTGAGTATGCACTCTTTCTTATGTTGTTTAGTTTGGTTGGCTAGCAACTGATTTAGAGCAGATGGCTTTTGTTAGTTTGAGTGGCATGTCAAGTTGAGTGCTGTAATGTACCCTGACTGTGGCTTTGAAGGAGTTAACTTTTGGGGTTGGTGCTTGTAACAGCAATCTTTACTTTACCCTGCCTTCTTCTCAATTGATTGCTCCTCGATTTTGGTAATTAGGTTAACTTAGTGGTCGGGTATAGATTGTAGACCATTTTTGAAGAGTTCTGCTATATGAACTTCTAGTGGTGTAATTGTTTGGAGGAAATGGTTAGCCAAAACAGGTATTGGTTGATGAGAGTAGGTAATGTGAAGATTCAATCTTTCTAAGCCATTACTGTTATAATCTAGACAGGTAGTGTATATTTCTATGAAATCCCAGGATAATGAAACCTATAACTTAGGTGTGGTTATGTTACCTTGATGTAACTTTTCTTATGGCAATTTGTAATTAGGCTTCTATTAGAAGAGAGGTAGTTGGCATTGCATTGTAGTTGTTAAACTAATGGCATAACCATTGATGTAGTATGCTGTGACTGAAATATTTAGACTAACTATGATTTGAAGCTTACTAAACATAGCCATTTAACCACTCATAGTTTTTAATGTGGCCAATCCCTATATTGATAGGTATCTGAAGTAGGATTTTCTTTTTATTAAAGTCCTTAGTTGGAAATAATCTGTTGTATTTATAGGTAGGATTGGTGGTTTTTAAGTTAGACTTTTAAGACAAGTTAAAAAATATAGATGGTTAGAAATTAATCAACTTGTATCAAATCATAACAGGAGGACATCCAGCTCCATTCATTACCCATACTTTCCCGGAGGATGGCAAGTACATTCTATGGTCTTGTGCATTTATATTCATATCTTGTACTTCTCTTGATGACATGATGTGACACAATATCATGTTCTCTTGTACCTTTATGTTCTTGTACTTACTTGTAGTTGGGGAGGAGAAATACACTAGCTATGTGACCAAACCTATGTTCTGATATTCATGTAGATAGCTTAGGCCTCGCACTGTGCACGCGGGCCCTAAGCCGTACCGATATTCATGTACTCCTGTACTTATTCCTGTACTCACCCCAGCCGGTCGCATAGGCTAGTTGTATTTCAAATATTGTGCACATGTCATGTCTTGTACTTCATATTCAGGATTTACTTCATATATTTTATTTTCTGTACTTCCTGTATTTACATTTCTATACTTTTATGTTCTTTTCATGTACTTTACTTTCCATGTTCTCTTGTACTCATTTTATATCATGATGTTCTTGTCCATTACCTAGAACTGTACTTTGCTCTGCTCCTGATTGGATATGTTGTAGGTGAGATGGAGGTGATATGTGACATGTACTATAGCCGTGAGCCTGCTGACGTACTAGAGCCAGCTGGAGCTGCACTAGACCTAGCGGCTGAGGAGGCCTAGTTATCTTTCCTTTTCTGGCAGTTTACTTTCATTGTATTAGAGACTTCGGACTTTATCTTGCTTTCTGGATGAATGTAATAAAATCATAGAATATTGTACTTGGATTTCTGGAATCGTTTATAGAGTTGTTATGATTTGTACTTATTCATATTGCCTTGTAGTTTCCTTGATTGGTACAGCTTACTTCGTCGTGTCTAATGACGAAGGTTGGGCGTGTCCGACTCGTGTACGATTATTCGGGAGCAGGTCGTGACACACGATTACGAGATTATCTACAAAACATTGGTACGAGGCTTACCAGAGATCGCCTTCAAGAAAGACAAGGTATGTAGTGACTGTGAAAAGAATAAAGCTAAAAAATCAACTTTTAAGTCGATTAACGTTGTAAGTACTACTCGACCTGTATAATTATTACATATTGATCTGTTTAGTAGAGTTGCTACTCTAAATGGTAAGCTATATTCCTTTGTAATTGTAGATGATCACTCTAGATACACGTACGTATATTTTCTTGCTCACAAGAATGACGCACTTTTAGAATTTGTCACATTTTATAAAAAGGTACAAAGTGAGAAATGCTTCATGATCACTTGCATTCAAAGCGATCATGGTGGCGAATTCGAGAATGCTAACTTTGAGCAATTTTATGACACACACGGATATATGCATAAATTTTTTGCCCTAGGAATCCGCAACAAAATGGTGTTGTGGAACGTAACAGAACTCTTAGCAAAATGGCTAGAGTTATGTTAAACTAGTTTAGCCTACCTAAATATTTTTGGGCTGAAGCTGTCAATACAACATGCTATGTCTTGAATAGGATTCTAATTCAACCTAAATCGAAAAAGACTCTCTATGAACTATGGTTTAATAGGACCCGCTCTGTTTCTTATTTTAAGATTTTTGGTTGCAAATATTTTGTTTTGAATACAAAAGATAATTTGGGCAAATTTTACTCGAAAGTCGATGAAGACATTTTTTTAGGTTATGCGGCTAAGAGGTTACCGGATCTTCAACAAGAAATTAATGTCAATTGAAGAATCAATCAACGTCACCTTCGATGAGATGAAAGGTCAGACGAACAACGATAATGTCACGACCCGCACCCGCTTTTCGGATACGAAGCGTTTCCAAGCCCAGCTACGTATCGAACGGACTCCAGCCCGACTCGAATACGTAAACGCTGTCAAGGCCATGGTATACTGCCAAATCATGGCAAACAAATCTGTATCTCAATCCACAATAAGAATATGAAACATGAATGAACACCATGGGTCGTGGTCTGCAGCCCACTAGCATATATGTCCGATAAGACTCTAAAAGAAATAACAAGAGTCTACAACTGAAACAAGAAGCAGGATATCTCATGATAAGGAATGAAAAGCACGAGCGGATAATAAACTCAATAACAATACCTGAATCCCGCAATGTATCATCACGTCTGCCATCCAGAACTACTAACTAACTCCATGCAACCGCTAAACCTGAAGAGATCATCAGGTCCTCAGAGGACATAGCAAGATACATAATATACATGCCTATCTAGCAGTTTTATCATGCGCAAAGAAACAAACAAGAAAGAACAAGGACAAGACAAATGACTACGAACACAAACACGAACACGAATACGAACACTAGAACAACTACGTATAAATGAACTGCCGGATGAACGAAACACGAGATCAATGGAAGAAATCAAACCCTTGTCCCGAGTGTGGACTCTCTGGTTTGAACTAAGCGCTAACCCTCGTCCCGAGTGTGGACTCTCTGGCTAGCTCACGGCAAGACACCCTCGTCCCGTGTGTGGACTCTCTGGTGTAATTGGTCAACCCTCGTCCCGAGTGTGGACTCTCTGGTGCCAATTGATCACGACAAACACCCTCGTCCCGTGTGTGGACTCTCTGGTGCACCAAACAACCCTCGTCCCGAGTGTGGACTCTCTGGTTGTGTACAACGAAAATCAAGGCTATGACAGTTCACTACACGCAACCGTTCTATGACACAAATCAAGCAAGGTACTGACGAGAAACTCCAAATGCGAAACACAAGGCCAAAACATGAACATGGCTATAAACAATAAAAACAACTCCACAGAAAATAACACGAAAAGCACATGTCCATAAACAATCAAATGACTGAAAAATGAAAGAAAATGCATGTAAGTAAAACTGTAGAGGAAGGCAAGGTATACTTGCCTGTGGTCCTGCGCTGCTAGCACGGGTCAGACTCCGAATCGAAAACCCCAAAACCTAATTATAGAGCAATGGGATCAATACATCAGAATACAATGAATCTATCTAGAATAGGATCAATACTGTCTATGCCCAAACCTATTTTGTACTATGCAACAGGGTATATTGTGTATCTTAGGGTCATGCCTACACGTTTTCCTATTTTCCTAACTAACTCTGAGTACAGGGAACCTTTGCACTCAACCCTTTCTTATTTGCTAAGTTGTCTTATAAAAGAATAAACTAATTACTTTATGGATCATATAGCCACTGGTCTTATATTAGCCTATTGTTTCTACATCTCGAGTATTAGATTTCTGTCTTGGTATTGATTGTAGGACAGGTATCCAACTCCTATAGGCATTTGGATATGCTATTGCACATCTGTTGATACTCTAAAGTATAAATTGACATCTCTTGTCTTCCTCAGTGCAAGTGCACCATTACATCAAGGCTATCCCATCACTCTCATGTGCCTGTGCAAGTGTACAGAGCTCCTTCTCTATGTTAATCAATGAACTGCCCCTTTATAGCATCCTACAAAAGGCTTGACACAGGCTCCCATGTCCCCCTACTACCTCCTGCATATACCTGCAGCACCCTTGTACTGCCCTGTGCACCATATATGCACTGACACACACATACACACACAGGGGGTATTGCAGTGCAACTACTGTACGATACCCATACAAGCACACATTGGTTTATCTTAACACTCAATCAAAAAGGCTAATTGGTTCATGTTACTGCTGTTATGCCCAGATTAGGCAAGGCAAGCCCTGCTGCAGGCCATACTGCTTATAAACAAGGCCAAGCATGGCAGTCCAGGCAATGTCCTGCTGGCCTGATATTATCTGCCTTCACCTAGACTACTTTCTTCCTACTTTCCAGTATTCGATTAATGGTTTTCCTCATCTCCTCATCTCCACACTCATAACTCTTCCTACAAAACCTGGAATGATACCTCAAGAAGTGAACTGATAAGAACATAAGTGATTAAGCATAGGGAAATAGGCACAGACAGGATATGGCTCGACTGAACATCAAATGGAAGCAGTGAACTAACACTTATATGGGACAGGTCCTATGATACAGGACATATAAAAAATTCGAAAGGGAAGAAGGACAGAATATTAAGATGAGTAAGTAATGGACTGTAGACTGAGGTATAACTGATACCAAAAAGCAGTGAACTAGTATGGCTGGTTACTGTCCATAAATGGAATGACCTGTGAATATTAGATGAACAGTACATGTATCATCTGAACATACATCATAGGGCAGGGGATTGAATGTTGCTTTGAACAATAAAGTAGGTAAGAAGCTTGCACAGTCCAATTTAGGACTGAACAAGAAAGTAGGATTGAATACACTAGCTAAAGCAATGTGAAAGGGGACTGGTACTCCATTGCAGAACTGAATGGTACCTACAGGCACGCTCGAGCCATTCCTTCCTTCACATGCCTGAAGCCTTATGCTTAGATTTCTTTCCGTTTCATATACTCATATAGGAATATCCAGTATTCAGGTGGACTGATCCAATAAGAGTGACTAATCAAATGGGGTTGAACCAAACTGTTACTTACATCCCATGCTCTGCTATTTCCTACACCCCACATCATCATGGTACACACCTTATAGGTATGCAATTATACAGGTTCTTCTTACATCCCAATGACCCAAGCTACCTATGAAACACAACCTCTTAATTTCATATTGGTACAAGAAGTCTCCTCATAACATGGGGTTATTATAGGTGAAACCGACCCCTCATGATATAAGACCAAAAGGGCTGATGTATTAAATGAAAAATGAAACTAGTGTAGGGGTTAAAACCTGAACTGAACATGAAGTTCAGGGCCGGGTATGCAGGTAATGGTGTAGGCCCAAAATGGAAGTTGAACTTTAAAGGAAATTTTGATACCAAGGGACTGAAACAGAGGGCAATGACATCTAACTAAATTAGGGTGTGGTTTAAACAGTGCTATAGGTGGACTGATACCTTCCTATATCTCACGACTTATAGACTAATCTTGCTTCCTGTATTATAGTTTCACTTATCACTGCTCTTGGAAAAACTGACATTAGGATACCCTCTTCTTCTACCTATGACACCTATATCCCCTGGTACTTGTTATTGAACTGTAGGCAATATCTACAAACTCTAATGTTTATTGATCATGTGTACAGGACATTGGCTCTCGCTCATGTACCTGTACACCTTGTCCCCCTCCTTATAGGTGGTCCTCAGTGGTGTGGTGTTTCCCTGGTACTGCAGCCTACCACTCATGCATCCTATCTAGTCTTCATATTCCCTGTACCCAAGGACAGCCACACACGCGCATGCGACTGACACCATGGTTCCTATGCTAATACCTACACAACTCAATATAACCTTCTCCTCATGATGCAACCAATATGAAATCTCCTATATAGGTTTAGTTAGGGCCTGAATGTTTGGTTCATATCCAGAATTCACCTTCAAAACTAAATGGAAGAAATGCCAAAAAGACTGAAAACTGAAACAAAGAAAAACTGAACTTCATGATACCCAAAACCAACTCAAATTCGATACAACCTATTCCAAGATGCAAACTGCTAGGTAACACAAAGGTGAGGTAATGTAGGATTTGCAGGCTTGGTTCTGTCACTGAAATTAACATCAAATCGATGGAAACTAATTAATTTCTGAAACAAAACTGGGAATAGAAGCTGAATAATCCGATACTCAAAGAACCCAAATTCAAACACAAATTCGATTACACCCTTTTCCCTATGATGCAATAGTAAGTAATCTCTTATGTGGGTCAAAAAGGATCTGTGGGTTTGTATAATACATGAATATATATATTAAATATCAGATCAAAAGGAAGACAAGGAACTGAAACAGAGAACTGTTCTCAAGAACCCGATACTCAACATACAACCTATTCATAACCTAAATTATTCGAAAACCTATATAATAATCAAACCCAAAGGTTGGTAATGTGTCCTGGGTCTAAACATGAGGTGTAGGTGCAATCGTGTCCAAGAAAATAGGACACGAAGTGTCCTAAACAGTAATGAACCAAACCGAAACTAGCTCTCGTGCACGCGTGTCACACGATCTAGGGCTCGACACAGAGCAAGGTAGGACACGTGCTTGCTCGTACATGTAGCCCAACTATAGGGCTACACGTCCACGTGCCTGCACTGGACCCTCGCCACGTGTCCGAGTCGCACGAAGTGCGTATCGGACGCGCGTTCTCACGCGCGCGCGACAGGCCGCGATCAATGCCGTGTCGATTTCTCCCTCGACGCTCCACGAAATCCCACGAAAATTTACGAGCATGCTGTCAGTCGTGGTTCCTCCCTACTGACCAAAATTCTCACGTTGAATCGCCGTGTCCATTGAGAACGGACACAGCAGCAGCAGGACACGCGCGCGGTTCTCGTGCTGCGCGTGCGTGTCCAGTTTTGGACAAGAAAACGTGTCGATTCAAGCAAGAACCTAGGGTTTGGGAATCCCTACACCTAGGGCTATAAATTCGTGAAGTTAGATTACAAAAATAACAATAATGAATTTTAAGACGAATTTCATCAAACACGTGAAACCCTAAACTGATACGTGTCGACACGCCTATCAAACAGACACGAAACTTAACCAAACTTCATGGGTGGGTCTAGGGTACCTAGATGCATGCTACTATGAAGAAAAATCAGGAGAAACTATGGAGTTTAGGTGTTTACCTATTGCGAGTTGAAAAATTAAGAAACTGACTCCTCGATCGATGAGACGACCAGTTTCCACCGAGCAAACGCCTCCAACTTCTTGCTAGCAATGCTCCAGCAGGATCTCCTCCTTCCCACGATCACAACGTACTTCGTTTGAGGTAAAACGGAGGTCGGATGAGAAAGTTAGGATTTTGGAGAGCTGGAAACTAGGGTTTTGTAAAGGGGTGTCCATACTAATGCAATGCTTATATAGGAAGTGGGGGTTTCCTGTTTTGGCCGGCCATATGAGTCCTACTAGGGTTAGGGTTGGTTCATGGGCCCCTCTCTACTATTTAAGTTGAGTTTAAGCCCATTTAACAAAAGGCTAAAAGGCCAATTAATTAAATAGCCTAAAAATGGTCAAAAGGCTTCCTAAATTAAACCAAAGTATAAAATAAATTCTAAATAGCTAGATGATCATCATATGACATGGTTAGTCTCTACTGTGGGTTTTCTAAAGTTAAACCAAAGGCTAAATCAATCACAAGCCAAAAATATCTAGAAAATCATAAAATGACTAAAATGACTTAAATGACTAAAGTACCCTTATTTCAAAAAGTGGGTGCTACAAGTCTACCCACCTTAAAAATAATTTCGTCCTCGAAATCCTAATTCGTAACTATTCTTAAAATTCAAGAAGAAAGTCTACCTTAACCTTAATCTCCTCAAATTTAATTCCTCGAAATATTTCATGACTTTCTTTAGTTATTTTATAATTCCGAGTACTTGACGACTTCTACCCACCTTTGGTCATACTACTCCTCAAATTACGGTCACTAAACTTTATAACCTCCCAACTAGTTGCTAACAATTCTACCGGCAGATATCTAGGCAGATGGCAACTATAATACCTCATGTCTATAAGCAACCAAATATTCAATAGTCAAGCAATATTATACAATAACTTGGAATCTCTGATGAATCATAGACAGCACGATCGTTCGTCCCCTCGAAATAAAAGGGACGAGAATCAATAGTGCGGAAGCAAGGAAGTATAATCGAGAGCAAATGTGGAGTTTTCAAGGACGTAGAGAATTTCTAGGAGAATTTTCAAGGCAGAGTGGATTGAGATTTCTAAGGTCTAGTCAAGGTCGCAGGCTCGTACCAGTACAGTTACGTAACCGATACGATATGCTCTGACCTGCATGGGCCACCAAAGATAATGACGATGAGGACCATGGTACACCAAGAAAAGCACCTACCGAAACGAAACCCGGAACCAGCTACTTGGAGAGTCTGCCAAAGAAGATGAAATTCCTGGCTGACCACCCCCAAAGACTTGGTAATTGGTGAGATTACAAAAGGTGTAAGTACTCATTCATCTACTAGAGATTAGCTTCTAGTGTAGCTTTTATTTCACAACTAGAGCCTAAAAACATAGAAGAAGCTTGTAGTGATAATTATTGGTTAGATGTTATGCAAGAGGAATTGAACCAATTTGAATGAAATCAAGTTTGGAAACTTGTTTCCAAGCCCATTGATCATCCAGTAATTGGCACCTGATAGGTATTTCGAAATAAACTTAATGAGAATGTTTTAGTTACACGTAACAAGTCTCGACTCGTAGCTCAGGGATACAACCAAGAGGAAGATATCAACTACGATGAAACATAAGCTCCAGTTGCGCATTTAGAATCTATTCACATGTTATGTGCTTCTGCATGTTTTTATAATTTCAAACTGTTTTAAATGGATGTTTGTCATGACCCGCTCCCGAATAATCGGATACGAGTCGGACATGCCCAACCTACGTTGTAGACTCAACATAGTAAGTTGTACTAAGTATCTAAATAACTTCACCAGATAAGATAAAATTATTGATACTCGCTAGAATCATTTAATATATATCTACTAGACAAGAAATTCTTAATAGGATAACAATAATTATAAAACACTAATAAACTATATACTAGCAAATATTAAACTAAAATATTTAGCAATATCAAAATATCACTAAGACTAACCAACATTTATTAAGAAAAATATTTATAAAATTGGGAAATTAGGTTTTCTATTTAGTCGAAACATTTATATTTTGAAATACGTTAAAACGTTATTTAGTAAATATAACTCTTGGTAAAATGTATTATAATAAATAGTATATCTACTCAAAATATTACTACTTACTAATAGTACAAATATTTGTACATACATATACTATTAAATACTTATACCAGTTATTATACATATAAATGCAATACATATATATATATATATATATATATATATATATATATATATATATATATATATATATATATATATATATATATATATATATATATATATTATCTAAACTGGGCTTTAAGCCTCAGCCTAGAAATAACCTAAATAATTATTCCAAAATAATCCATAGAGGCTGGAAGCCCAAAACCCATAGCTATATAATATATATACACAACATAATTCAAGTAATTGGGCTATGATCCCAGTCCACAGAAAATATCTAAAGAATATACAAGAATTAGAATGGGCTTGAAACCCAAGCTCGCAGAGAAAACTTGAAAATCAAACATTTTTGTTTGCCGGGCTTGAAGCCCAAGCCCGAACCACTTAGGGTTTTTAACCCAAGAGTTCTCTCTTCTCATCAGAAAAAAAAGAGAAATGGCAGCCACTCTTCACGAGAGAGGAACAATAAAATTAGTAAAAGGTAGAGAGAAAATGAGAGATCGGGGTGGAGGGAAGAGGAAGGCTCACCGAGGGTCGTCGAGTTTTGGTAGAGAAAAAATAGGAGATCGAGGTAGAGGGAAGAGGAAGGCTCACCGAGGGTCGTCGAGGTCGACGGCGAAACGCACAGCACGACGCTACTAGAGTGGCACATGCCAGATTTGGCCGGCGAGCTTAACCGGCGTCAGGAGGTAGCGACGACTAGATCCATCTCCCATGGCACAGATCTGAGCACGGAAGACGGCGGATCAACGTCAGATCTGACTCGAGCAGGCGAGCTTCCAGTGAAGACTCGGAGAGGGTAGCTCGAGAAGCTCAGCTCGCTGGCGGCGAGTGGGGTAGCGGTTTGAGACGGTTACTCGTCGAAGTTCGACGAGGTGACTAGGGACGAAGATCTGGCCGACGACACAGATCTGATATGCACGGTGGCGAGGAAGTCTTGACGACTGAATTGGTCGTAAACAAAGCAGATCTGATCGACCCAAGTCGATAGATCACGGCGATCATCATGGCGGCTCCGCAAGGTCGAGGAGGCTGACAACCACCCAGGTGCGTAGATCTGTGTGTTGGTGGTAATGATAGTGATGTTGTGGTGGTTGGGATGTTGGATTTGGGTTGGTTGTTGGCGTCAGTGAACAATTGTGGAGGCAGGAAGGAGAATGGAGGTGCTGGAGTCATGGGGGACTGGCTGGGGTTGGGATATGGCTTGTGTGTGTCAGAGATGACGTGTTGGTGTTAGACGGAGAGGACCGAAGTTAGGTCGGGTGGAGTATTGGAAGTGGTTGTGGTTGGAGGTTGTCGGCGCGGTGGGCGTAGGTCCAGTGGCTAGAGCGACGAAGTAGCTGATAGCGGTGGTGATGGACAGGAAGGATAGGCGGACTTGCTGGGCTTGGGTGTAGGCACGATGGTGTTGGTGAGTCAGAGAAGGAGGGAAAGCATGGAAGAATCGGGGTCTGCGACGACGAGGTTCGCCGGAGCTCGGTCGGGTCGGGCATGGCGGCGGGTGGCGGAGGACAGCGACGATCAGCCGGACAGGAGAAAGAGTGAAAGAATATAATAAACTGTTACAAAATATTGGGAGTCCCAATATTTAAATAGGTAGAGTAATAGAGTGTGGAGTGCTCCACAAGCCAAGTGGAACTATATAAATTGTAATAAATCTAAGGACAATTAGTGAAGGCTACTAACTAACTAACCACTAACACTAAATAATCCATAACTAATCAGGTAATTAGTAACTAATTCTTAATTAGAAATAACTAACACTCAATTAAGCTAATTAACCCATTAGTTAGCAACTAATCTATTAATTAGTAATTAACCAATAATTAGGACTAATAGCTAACTAACTAAATAATTAATTACTCTCCAATCCAAAACCCATAGGCCCACAATTCAAGTCCAAGACTTGGTAAGCAATTAGAATAGCTAGCCCAAAATTCAAACCCAAGGCTTGGTAGGCTCACTAATAATTAAATGATAAAATAATTCTGAATTAAAATTAATTAACTAGATAATAATAATCAGTATTAGAAATAAACTAATAAATCTGAAAATGATTTTATAAATTTCCAAAATCATAATATTAGTTTTCAAAAATAGAATTTTAAAACAAAAAAAAGAATTTTATAACTCAAAAATTTTAAAAGTAGAAATTCGAAATCTAGGTAGTTACAATGTTAAATGTGCTTTTTTAAATGGTTTTATAAAAGAAAAAGTTTATGTCGCTCAACCTCCTGCTTTTACTGATTTCAAAAATCATGAATATGTTTTCAAAAAGGTTTTTCAAAAGGCAAGGTTGATACAACACTTTTCATAAAATCTTTGAATAATCATCTTTTATTAGTACAAATTTATGTTGACGATATTATTTTCGGTTCTACTGATGAATCTCTCTGTCAAGACATTTCCAAGTGTATGCAGAGTGAGTTTGAAATGAGCATGATGGGAGAGTTGAAGTTCTTCCTTGGACTGCAAATCAAGCAAACCACAAATGGAACGTTCATCAACCAAGTCAAGTACACAAAGGATCTGCTAAAAATGTTTGATTTGGAGTCAGACAAACCTTTTGGAACTCTGATGGCAACTTCAACTAAGCTTGACGTAGATGAACAAGGCAAACCAGTCGACATACGTAAGTATCAAGGTATGATCGTTAGTTTATTATATCTAACTGCCAGTCGTCCTGATATAATGTTTAGTGTTTGTTTATGTGTACAATTCTAAGCTAACCCTAAGGAATCACACTTGCATGTTGTTAAGCGTATCTTCTGATACCTTAAAAGCACTTCTTCTGTCGACTTGTGGTATCCTAAACTACGTCCTTTGACCTAACGGATTATTTGGATGCTGATTTTGCTGGATGCAAAGTGGATAAAAAAAAGTACTAGCAACACGTGTCATTTCCTAGGCAAAGCCTCGGTCTCTTGGGTTAGAAAGAAGTTAAATTTTGTTGCATTATCGATTACTAAGGCCGAGTATATCGCACATTCCCTAAAAGACTACAACTTGCAATATTCACACATTCCCATATTCTGTGACAACACTAGCACGATCAAGTTGACTAAGAATCATGTATGTCAATCATGCACCAAGCATATTGAGATATGACATCACTTTCTTAAAGATCATAAATTAAATGGAGACATCAATTTAGGATATTTTGACACAGAACATCAACTAGCTGATATATTTACTAAACCTTTGCAGAAGATAGGTTCAACTATTTACGTCAAAAATTAAAAAAATTAGATATCAATAATATTAGTTAACTTTATTTATTGAATTAATTCCAATATGTAATGATTGTGTTAGAGACAAGCCTACAAAGGATCTGTCTGTCACCAAGGCGATAAGAGCTTAAGCGAAACGGAACTTAAGCATCATTCGTGGATCTCCGCTAGCTGGGACAATATCCCTACACCTCATCTGAGATAATCAATACATAACAAAAATTAATTTGTTAAATAATTTTATTTATATTAATTAAAATTTAAAAATAATAATTTTTGAATTAAAAAGTTGAAAGGAATTGATAAATTTGCAAAAGTGAACATTATTTCAGTTGCAAACTAGCCAAAATAGAGTTCAGCAGAGTTCAGGCCGAACTTGGGCTGAACTCTGTTGGTTAAGTTTCAGTAGACCCAGTGGGCCCCACTTCTCCTATTTATCATCTTCTTCTATCTCCTTCCCTCTTCCACGAACAACAACGAACAAACCCACCAAAACCCTAACTCTAATTCAATTTTCTCCCCCATTCTACTTGGTATTCCAACTCCAAACTTCGAATTCGGCGATCATCATGGCGGCTTTGCAAGGTCGAGGAGGCTGGCAACCACCCAGGTGCGTAGATCTGTGTGTTGGTGGTAATGATAGTGATGTTGTGGTGGTTGGGATGTTGGATTTGGGTTGGTTGTTAGCGTCAGTGAACAATTGTGGAGGAAGGAAGGAGAATGGAGGTGCTGGAGTCATGGGGGACTGGCTGGGGTTGGGATATGGCTTGTGTGTGTCAGAGATGACGTGTTGGTGTTAGACGGAGAGGACCGAAGTTAGGTCGGGTGGAGTATTGGAAGTGGTTGTGGTTGGAGGTAGTCGGCGCGGTGGGCGTAGGTCCAGTGGCTAGAGCGACGAAGTAGCTGATGGCGGTGGTGATGGACAGGAAGGATAGGCGGACTTGCTGGGCTTGGGTGTAGGCACGATGGTGTTGGTGAGTCAGACAAGGAGGGAAAGCATGGAGGAATCGGGGTCTGCGACAATGAGGTTCGCCGAAGCTCGGCCGGGTCGGGCATGGCGGCGGGTGGCGGAGGACAGCGACGATCAGCCGGACAGGAGAAAGAGTGAAAGAATATAATAAACTGTTACAAAATATTGGGAGTCCCAATATTTAAATAGGTAGAGTAATAGAGTGTGGAGTGCTCCACAAGCCAAGTGGAACTATATAAATTGTAATAAATCTAAGGACAATTAGTGAAGGCTACTAACTAACTAACCACTAACACTAAATAATCCATAACTAATCAGGTAATTAGTAACTAATTCTTAATTAGAAATAACTAACACTCAATTAAGCTAATTAACCCATTAGTTAGCAACTAATCTATTAATTAGTAATTAACCAATAATTAGGACTAATAGCTAACTAAATAATTAATTACTCTCCAATCCAAAACCCATAGGCCCACAATTCAAGTCCAAGACTTGGTAAGCAATTAGAATAGCTAGCCCAAAATTCAAACCCAAGGCTTGGTAGGCTCACCAATAATTAAATGATAAAATAATTCTAAAATAAAATTAATTAACTAGATAATAATAATCAGTATTAGAAATAAATTAATAAATTTGAAAATGATTTTATAAATTCCCAAAATTATAATATTAGTTTTCAAAAATAGAATTTTAAAACCGAGAAAAGAATTTTATAACTCAAAAATTTCAAAAGTAGAAATTCGAAATCTAGGTAGTTACAATGTTAAATGTGCTTTTTTAAATGGTTTTATAAAAGAAAAAGTTTATGTCGCTCAACCTCCTCGTTTTACTGATTTCAAAAATCATGAATATGTTTTCAAAAAGATTTTTCAAAAGGCAAGGTTGATACAACACTTTTTATAAAATCTTTGAATAATCATCTTTTATTAGTACAAATTTATGTTGACGATATTATTTTCGGTTCTACTGATGAATCTCTCTGTCAAGACTTTTCCAAGTGTATGCAGAGTGAATTTGAGATGAGCATGATGGGAGATTTGAAGTTCTTCCTTGGACTGCAAATCAAGCAAACCGCAAATGGAACGTTCATCAACCAAGCCAAGTACACAAAGGATCTGCTAAAAAAGTTCAATCTGGAGTCAGCCAAACCTTTTAGAACTCCGATGGCAACTTCAACTAAGCTTGACTTAGATGAACAATGCAAACCAGTTGACATACGTAAGTATCAAGGTATGATCGGTAGTTTATTATATCTAACTGTCAGTCGTCCTGATATAATGTTTAGTGTTTGTTTATGTACACAATTCTAAGCTAACCCTAAGGAATCACACTTGCATGTTGTTAAGCGTATCTTCTGATACCTTAAGAGCACTTCTTTTGTCGACTTGCGGTATCCTAAACTACGTCCTTTGACCTAACGGATTATTTGGATGCTGATTTTGCTGGATGCAAAGTGGATAAAAAAAAAGTACTAGCAACACATGTCATTTCCTAGGAAAAGCCTCGGTCTCTTGGTTTAGAAAGAAGTAAAATTTTGTTGCATTATCGATTACTGAGGTCGAGTATATCGCACGTTCCCTAAAAGACTACAACTTGCAATATTCACACATTCCCATATTATGTGACAACACTAGCACGATCAAGTTGACTAAGAATCATGTATGTCAATCATGCACCAAGCATATTGAGATACGACATCACTTTCTTAAAGATCATAAATTAAATGGAGACATCAATTTAGAATATTTTGACATAGAACATCAACTAGCTGATATCTTTACTAAACCTTTGGCAGAAGATAGGTTCAACTATTTACGTCCAAAATTAAAAAATTTAGATATCAATAATATTAATTAACTTTATTTATTGAATTAATTTTAATATGTAATGATTGTGTTAGAGACAAGCCTACAAAGGATCTGTCTGTCACCAAGGCGATAAGAGCTTAAGCGAAATGGAACTTAAGCACATTCGTGGATCTCCGCTAGCTGGGACAATATCCCTACAACTAATATGAGATAATCAATGCGTAACAAAAATGAATTTGTTAAATAATTTTAGTTATATTAATTAAAATTTAAAAATAATAATTTTTGAATTAAAAAATTGGAATTGATAAATTTGTAAAAGTGAACATTATTTCAATTACAAACTAGCCAAAACAGAGTTCAGCAAAGTTCAGGCTGAACTCGGGCTGAACTCTGTTTGTTAAGTTTCAGCAGACCCAGTGGGCCCCACTTCTCCTATTTATCATCTTCTTCTATCTTCTCCCCTCTTCCACGAACAACAGCGAACAAACCCACCAAAACCCTAACTCTAATTCAATTTTCTCTCCCATTCTACTTGGAATTTCAACTCCAAACTTCGAATTCGGGATCTCGGGTTCGTTCTCCACAACATACTCAATTTTTGGAAGGTATAATCCATATTTTCTTTCCGTTCTCAATTTAAATTTTTAGATACTTTACTTTCCAATGGCCCCTAAGCTCTTTAAAGAAAATGAAGAGTAATGAAGGATCCTCATCCTCTCAACGGCCTTCACTTTTCTCTCCAGTCCAACTGGACGACGGTTCATTTTGCGGATTCTCTTTTACGAATCTAGACCAATCCAAAGAGTGGTTTAGTGATTTTTATGACTATACCATTTGTGTCGGAGCTCCGATTAATTTCAATATCTTTTCGGACCATCTCGGAGCTTTTCAGCTTCTATAACTCAATGACTTAGTAGCAATATTTTTTCCTATCGCACTTAATGCTATTAGGTTATTTTACTGCAACATGACTTATGACTCTGGAGTTATCTCTTCCTATGTCGGGGAAATATATATTAAATTTGACACGGAAGTCTTAGCGGTGATCCTTCGAGTACCCAACAAAAGAGAAGCGCTAACCGACCTCTCCAAATTTAGTTTTCCTCCTGACATGTCTTTGAACACTTTCAAAGCCTCTATCTGCCACCTCGGACCTTGTTCCGTTGGCAAACTTAAGGCTAAATACTTGAGTTTGTATTTCTACAACCTCCACAAAAATCATCTTCTCTGCTATCCTTCCAAAGCAGACTTCCACAGATGATATCACTGCTCTTGAGATGTCTGCCACCTACCATATTTAATTTGGGATTTTCTTTCATTCCCAAAGCCTATGATCGAGATAATGGTACGTGCTCGCATGAACAAGAGAAATTTTGCTTACGCGATGTACTTGCCACTTGTCTTTCGGCACTTTGATATCGATTTAGATGAGTGCAACATCCTTGTTGAACCCACACATCCTATTACAGCTAGGCGTTCTAAGATTTCTGCTATTCCTTCTCTTGTTGCTCCATCTTCTGCTCCAACACCTACCACCCTAGCTCCTGTCGTCCCATCCACTGATTATCTATAGACTATTGAGGGTCTCAACCATATAATAAGAGATCACATGTAGCTGACCCAAGCTCAACATCAGGCTACCCTTGATCGAGTTAGTGCCTTAGAGACTCGCTGGACTGAACGGTTGATGGATTATGACTACCGTGATGTCATTCGCACTCAGGCGATCTCTAACGCACTATATGACCTCCGCCTTGCTCTGTCTCATCAGCTTGGCGACCCTGGCTTCTTTTCCAAAAATCTTACTTTTTTCGGCTACCGTGTTGAGGATTAGGAAGTACGCCAATACGTCAATCCTGCTGGCACTTTTGATTGGTTCAGATCTTCTGGTGAGCCTGCTCACACTTCTAGTGGTAATGCCGATGCTGTTAATCAGGACATAGGCAAGGATTGATGATATCTAGCTGTCACTATCTTTAGCTTAGATATCATGTTTAGTAGATTTTCTATATATTGTCATCATGTCTTAGAAATGTGTTACATTCTGAGAACATATAGTAGTAATTTATGCAGTTTATTTTCACTAGTTGCTTGTATGGATTAAAACTCTTTCAGTTTCATCTGTACTTAGTGGATGTTTTTCTTTATGGAAGCTAGTAGTTTTTATTCGTATTCTCTTTCTTTTGGCAATATGCACATAATTCATGTTTCGTAGTTTAGCTTTGATACAACTTTTTCAATATAATTGCTCTGTGAAATATCTAATTTATCTCTTTCTTATAGTTTGTCTTTTTGTACGCACTAATTGCGGGGGAGCATTTTGGTAAATGACAACGGGGGAGAAAATACAACACTTGTCAAGAGGAGAGGGTACAACTATTGAAGGATTTTTCTGACCTGATTTGATCAAGATGTTATATCGGTCAAGGTTTGTCAATTATCAAAATGGGGAAGATTGCTTGCCCATTGGTTATGGTCGAACTGATTTTGATAATTGTTTAAACTCGGACTTGATATACGGGCTACTCGCAACGAATTATGACAACCAGTGCTGCTACCGTTCAAGATTTGCTCAGTCGTCGCGTCTGTATTTATTTTTATTCTTAAATATATTTTACATAATTTTATTGAGTTTAGGAGAAATGTAAACCGAGTCGTAATGGAAAATAGGCTTAACCCAAAATATTTTTCAAACTACCCAATCTTATTTACATATTAACTTTTAAAACAGCCCAAAATCTATATTTGAAAAACAGCCCGAAAAGACCAAAACTCATTCTAAACCTGAATTTTGGCCTAAATAAGAATACCAGAGTTTGGACATAGTTCGGCTCGAACTCGGGTGCCTCAAGTAGTAAAACCTATAAACATGTTCTTCTTGTAGACTCGGCTTGGCATCCGAATTCAGCCAGAACTCGGTTTCAAAAATCCTATAAATAGATAAGAGTTTTTCATTTTAATTCACTCATTCACTTTCTATCTTCTCTTCCTCAGCTATTCAAAGCTTTTATTTTCAAATTCAATGCCTGTTTTACAACCTCTAGTCTACTTGTCAGTATGGTATGGTCTAGAAGTTTTAGAGCGTTGTAATCAGAGGCTTAATCAAGAAGTTCACACTTCACAATTGAAGTTGGTCGAGTACTTCGAATTAAAGCTCGATGTTCTAAGAAGTTGACAAGCACTTCGGATAAAAGTTTGTGTTTCCAATTGTGGATTTCAACTCAGAGCAAGAGTCCTCATGCCTGAATTAGTTCTCACAAGAGGAAGACCAGGATATTGTGTTTACATCTGCTATTTGTCTCTCTTATTTTCTGCTTTTACATAACTGTAACATAGCCACTATGACATGATAGTGATATAGTAGTAATTTTGTTTTAATTGCTAATATTTCGCTGCACACTCTATTCACACCCTCTAGAGTATATATTGCTTAGTATATCGGTCCTACAGTCCTAACTATAGTTAGGACTGTCATAATTCTGACAATCCTAAGATATAAAATTGTCTCTTAGGACTATTAAAATTATAACAGTTCTAATTGTAGAATGTAGTTAAGACTATCAGAATTTTTGTAGTTCTTCATCGCCCAAATTTGATTATTTCGATTTTTAAAGCTTCTAGATCCTAAAAATAGTGTTCAAAACTACTAATAGTGTTGTTCGAAAGAATAATTTCCAACATACATTAATTAAAATCTAAAAAGAAAAAATTCTAAAAATTGTTGTGTTAAATTTTATTTGGAAAACTCTAGAAAATATACATTGAAATGAAGAAAGAAAGAAGAAGAATAACATTTATCTTGTTATCTTCGATTAGGATTGTAAGAAGAAGAGATTGTAGGAGGAAGAGGAAGAGGAATTTGTAGGAGGAAGATTGTAAGCCCCCTGATTTTTGGAAAACTACCGTAGCTTTGATTTTTGAAGCACAATAAATATTATTTTCTCAAATCCAATTCCATATTTGAATTCTAGACTCATCCACCTTCAGTTTGATATATCATGTCCCATTCAAATTTACTTTTCAACATTCTTTTGACTTCGCGCAACTTCGGGCCAACTTGGGCCAATTTGAGCCATTGATGTAATTTTAAGCCAACTTCTAATTTGCTTTTGGGACTTGACATAGATCGAAACCGTATGACCCAATATATAGTTTTGACCCATGTTGAGTCTACAATGCATATTCCTAGGGTGCACCATCCAATCGAGTTCCCATGTGCTACTTATTTGCAAATGGCACATGAGACTCATTAAATTGATTTTCGCGTCCAATTTGACTAGTAATGCTACTCGGACCCTAACCTAGTCAACCCTACTAGTTAGAGCGTAACTAGGAGTACCAAAACCAAGTATACATATATTTAAGGTAATTTTAGAGGTTTAATTGCAGCCATATGCAACATTTTCTTATATATTTGGCTTGGTCAAACATCTAACCAAAATAGGAAACCTATTAATAATAGTATGATTTGGAGAACCAAATTAGATCAAACCAAAGCCCATGTCCTAATAATATAAATACAAACCCAACCCTAACATTTTCCTCTCTCTTCATAACTACCAATACCCCACGTAGCCCCTACTTGCACGCAGCCACAACCTCCCAACCCGAAACCCTAGTCGACCCCCCTTTCTTCACAAAATATTTTTTTTTCTTGATTTCTATGCCAACCACCACTCTTGCAACCCTCTCGATGTTCTCTTCCACCCTAGAAACTGTAGGAGTAACCTTGCGGCTATTAGAGAGGTGCACGACGCGATACTTGGGCCGAAACTCCGTCGAATCGAAGTCTGAAATGTCACAGCAGGTTAGTCGACTTGTAGATAATGTTTCACCAACTTTTTCTCATCTGTTTCTTCTCAAAAAAATTTGAGACTTACCTTTGTATATCTACTCCAACCTATGATCGCCAGATCCCCTAGTTCCAAGCAGTTTGCCCGTGGCATCGATTCTACGATAGGGTATCCAGAACTGATGAATTCTGTTGTGGGCCACTTTTTGCTTATCAAAGGTCAGTTTATAGCATTTTTATACTTTTATTAATAATCTAGACATCGATACCTTTTCGACGCATATCTAAAAGTTAGATTTCGCATCCGTTTACTATTTTTAAAATTTTAAGACATTTGCCGTGTCACCAAACTCCGAAAAATTCTGCTTTACTTGTGTCCAAAAGTGTCAAAACTCCATGGATCCATATTAAACTTTATGTTGTGCAAGGTTTATCATTATAAATACTATTTTAACTAATTTTTATAATTTTTACAGAATTTATTAATTTCATTTTATCATGGTTTCGGAACTAAATTAATGGGTCGATTTGAGGAAGTCATATGTGGCATTGACATAAGACCTCTTGTGAAAGGGTTTTCCTATTGAAAATAGCATTATATCAATATATAAATATTTGCAGATAAATTTTAGAATTTAAATATATTATTTTGTTATAATTGTAAAATATTTACGAGAGGTTTTGTTATCTATATGTACTTATATAATAGATGCAGTGTCGTAACAACGTTATGGCAACTAGGAGGCGTAGATACTCATATAATTTATATATGGTGTGTTGATATAGAATATTAAATATAGTGTATTATTATAGGTGAGCTTGGGAGGATCGACAAGGACATCGGAGTTGGACAGGCCTACCTGCAGACAGCAGTTACAGGCAAGCGTGTCTTGCCTTCGTTACAGATTATTCTTTTCTGTCTTGTTGTTTTTTAGCATTCCATGAGTAGGACATTGATACTTAGTGTCCGTTTATAGACGGATGCCGATGTCATGATAGTGACATCGAGTATTGACATTAGGCATTACGTACATACTGATGTGTCCATTGACACAATTGACCACAGGACACCGACACATTTATGGTGTGAGATTTACATGACTATTCATGGTATTGACCTGGTATTAGCATTCTAGATTTCTTTATTAGTATTGCTTTTACTTTCGAGATGATTGTACAGACTTGACATTGCTAGATTCTAGACATGGGTATTGGGGAGAACTTGACTCCAATATCAAACCTATTATCGTGTGGCCCATTGTTTAGTGACATTTATCTCTGTAGCAGAGTAAAGGATTACCACTGTCAAGAATTGATTGTCCTTGGTGCCACGACACAGGTACTGGGGACAACACCCTGCTGAGGTGCTAGTGAGCCTTAGTGGAAGGGGTCTCGTATTCTAGAAAAGTATCTCACTTGTATAGCACATAGACGGATACGGTAGATTGCCTTAGTTCATATTTTTATTTCTGTACATTGGCATGTATATTATGCACCTTGCTAGTCCTCTGAGGACCTGGCTATTTCCCAGGCTTAGACGAAGCTGAAGACTACCCAGAGGTTTACGGTTCGGGAGCTGAGACCGGAGGCGTACCAGCACAGGAGGATAAGATAGTGCCACAGGATTTCTCATGATCATGTTACCTTTATATTTAGTTTTGCTACATTATTCCATTTTCTTTTCATCAGACTTGTAGTTGATTTGTACTTTGTTTTTATCTCTGTGGTTTCGAGATGTTTTACCCGCACAGACTTTATTACTTTTATTGATGGATATTTGAGATATTTTCTTATTTATTCTTGATCTCTTTGTGGACTCTGTGGATGTGATTAGATGTATATACATGTGGACTGTGTTGTATTTCTGGACGTTATCATGATTTACAGCTTAAGTATTTTGCTAATGGGCTTGTTGTGTAGCTTGGCCCATTGGTGAAGTGCTGCTGGCATGTATTCGTATACATGGTCCTACATATTTTGGGACTGGGGCGTTACAAAGATAGAATAGGAAATGGGTACGTGGGGTGTGTGATGTCTCATAATAAATTATACGATGCCCCTTAATACTTTTACAACTTAAAGGTGATGCTCCTATCATGTGATTTCCCCTATCACTTTTGGTGGTGCCTTAGTACTTCCAAAAAAATAATATTTACCCTAAGAATTCGAAGAACTAGTGTCACAACATCCAAAGGGAGAATGCTTTCGAATTTATGTCTCGCTTCTCCTCAACTAATGCAATCAACTACGCCCCCTCCCCCCCCCCCCCCCCCCCCCCCCCGCACTACCACCCACACACGAAAAAAAACTACTTTGGCATAGCTATATAAAATAAAGAATTGCTATATGACCAAATGTATCCAGATCTGTGCTCCAAAAAAACCCATGGAACAACATCAAAACCTTATTCAACAACCCAAACCCCAATCCCTTGGTTCCATTGTGCTTCCGCCGAGGCACCTCCAACAATCGTCCCTTTCTTCAGAAAACCTAGAAGAACCGTACAGAGCATCTATAATGATATACACGATACACAAGCAAATTGATATATATCGTATCATGTATCATATGATATATGATATAGTAAGTCTAAAAGTCTTGGTCTATACTTCTCAGGCCATGTAGGAATATTAGGAACCTATTTAAATATAATTTTTTATAAATATTTTATTTTGTGTTTCTCTCTCTCTCTCTCTCTCTCTCTCTCTCTCTCTCTAGTGCCAAATCCGATTGGGTTATTTAGTAGTAGGTCATATAATATGTGACATTAGAGTTTTGGTCTCTAAATTGTTTGTCATTAGAGTTTGAGTCTTATTTTTACTGTTCATGTTACCAATTTTGAACCATGTAACTCTAATACAGGACAATTTGGAGACCTAAATCCTAGTATCACATATCGAAAGTCCTTAATTTGTTCCGAATTTTCGTCCAAGTCTATTTTTTAGGCAAATTATAAGAGCACATCATTTCTTACCTTGGACTAGCTCAAATTTTATTTGGTTTTGTCACGACCCGCTCCCGAATAATTGGGTACGTGTAGGACACGCCCAGCCTTCATTGATAGACACAACGAAGCAAGTTGTATAATCTAAGAAAAACTCCAAGTCACAATATAATATAATCATCCACCGCATCTATAAACGTCCAAGAAAAGATCACCACAATTTGCCAAGTCATTTTTGTACAATATCATCCGGATACTAGGGTTTAGAATTGGGGGTTAGGGCTTGAGCCTTCTTCTCCAATTCCTTCTTTCTCCTCCTTCAAGTTTTTTTTCTTCTTCTTCTTCTTCTTCTTCTTCTTCTTCTTCATTTTTCTTTTTGAAGAAAAGGGGGGTTTGGGTTTAGGTTTTGATGTTGGTGGTGATGATGATGATGATGATGGAGGTGACGGCTGGCCAGGAGGGAGGCCGGCGGCCGGAGACGCACAACAGTGGGGTCGATGAATGGTGGATGGCAGTACCGCGGGCTTGAGTCCGGGCATGGTGATCGCGGCCGCGGATGAGAGGGGAAATGAGAGAGATGATATAGAGTGAGATAGAGAGGTGATTGAGAGAAGGGAATGTATACAGGGTGAGGGGGGAAGGAAACGTGAGGGAGTGGGAGAGGGTTTGAGAGAAGGGATGCTCTCTCTCTCTCTCTCTCTCTCTCTCTCTCTCTCTCTCTCTCTCTCTCTCCCCCTTCCTTTTAAGTTTTTTTTAAAGTCATCGTTAAAGGGGACAAGAATAAGATTACTAATTTGCCCTCCGCTTCCATGCTTGAAGACATGTGTGCATGAGGTATCCAAGGTAAAATATGAAATTACAAAATTAAATCTAAGGATTCAAATGAAAATAAAAAAAAATCATATAACATTTATATATATATATATATATATATATATATATATATATATATATATATATATATATATATATATATATATAATTTCTTCTTTTAAAAGAATCCAATAATTTGTCAAAATAAAAAAATATTCTAGAAATGTTTAAAATAAAAATGTATTATGGAGTACGGCTATTACACTCATCTTACGAAAATTTCGTTCTCAAAATTTAAATTTTAAAGATAAGCTTTTCAAACAAATATGAGATAAACAAGATATTCTACCCACCTTACAGAGATGAAGTAGTAATCTATTACATTATAAAATGAAATACTTTGAAACATATTTATCAACAGACAATTCGAAGATACTTGAAATCATCAATATTCTTAAAATTTCATATAATCAAATAAAATGGTTAGATGCAATGTTGTTTCAACCCATAACCATGTATGATCTTTGAATTCAAAATCATATTTGTTATTCTCATTGCGTGGCATGAAATAGTAATCTTGTGTCTCACCATTGCGCATATGGCTGCAATCAAGATACCATTTCACTATCAGGGTTCATGCCTGCAGATTTTTGCTTTCCTTGATATCCATAGAATGAGTAGGAATTATGATTGTGAAGTAACCTTACATGTTAGGGTATCCTTGGTAATTCGTAAGATGTTCAATACCCAGTACTTAAAAATCATTTTTTTCCAAAATGTATATAAGTATCATAGAACTATATAATATCGTAATATAAATCTTTTGACAAAACTTAGTAAGGAAATCTCATATAACTATATTATCAAAAATTGATGAATATCATTTCAAGTTAAAGATTTTCAAATCCAAATTGAGATAAAACGAAATTGATTTTTGAATATCAAGCATGAAAACAAATTACAAAATTACAGCCTAGATTCCCCAAATTATACTTAATTCATGAACCACGTTTTGAAAATATTAGTGCCTCGCCAGTCTGGATGGCTGCAACAACTTCTCATTTTACGATTCAATTGATTGACTGCAGTTCTTACTGCACATCAAATTATTTGAAGGATTTTCGAGTTCTTGGCATAAATAAATAAATATTCATTCACAGAAAATTTTGTTACAGGAAGTCCAAGAAAAATATTGTTTCACAAGAAATCCAATGAACAATCAATGAGAAATGCAAATCTAGGTATTTAGATGGAAAACGATTCCCAAAAATCAAGAATACTACTAGAACGAAATTGGATTGAAAAGATCGAGGATACAATTCTAGATTTTTTTTTCCAATGAACTTTGGATAAAACAAAGGAATTGAGAAATTTCAAGAAAATCGAATTTGCTAAATAATTAGATAACATGAAACTCAACAAGGAAAGTGTCACTCCCATTTTTCGTTATACGTATTTCCAGTATATGTGTATGAATTTCTGATGTTTGTCAGGTGACCTGTATTTTGACTTGTCCGGTTTAGCCTAGTCTTGGTTTAATTTGCCCTTGGTTCGGTTTGGTTCGGTTCGGTTTGGCTTGGTTTGTTTTGGTTTGGGTTGAGATGGATAGGTTGGTATATAAACCAACATCTTCTCTTACCTCTCGTTATTTCTCATTAACTCTTCTTCTTCTTCTCCATTACTCCTTCCACCGACCAAACCCTAGGCAAGTGCAACTTAATTCTTGATGGATCTCAGATTTTATTGTTCCATTGCTTCATTGCTTGCTTCTAAGCCTCTTTAGAACTTGGAGTTTTTTGTTTTGATGATTACATTTTTGTAGATCTAAGTTTATACTTTTTCTCATTTTTCTTGGTTTTGATCTCTTTAAGTTTGTTATTTCCTAGATCTAATGGTTCTATGTTGTGGGAAATTCAATTCTACCCAATTTTAGCTTTTGAACCGCTTGATTTCAACTTCGTATGAATAAGTTATTGTATTTTTGTGTTCATGGGTTCCTGCACATCTTCGGTGCTGTCGGGACGTTGAACAATGCCGCGCGCACTTCGCGTACCGTGCGCTCCCGGGCGTCGTGCCTCCGCGCCATGCATGCCGTGCACTCGCACACTGCGGTTCGTGAGTCGCACGCCCGTGCGATTTTCTATCACGCGTCGTGCCTTCGCGCCAGACGCGTCGTGCACCCACGCTGCGCGCTTCGCGTGCCGCATGCATGCACGATTTTCTGCCGCGCGCCCGTGGACCGTGCCTTCGCGCCATGTGCTCCGTGCACTCGCATGCTGCGAGTTTCGTGCACCGCACACCCGCGCAATTTTCTGTCGCGTGCCGTGCCTCCGCACCATGCGCGCCATGCGCGCCATGCACCCGCTGCGTGTTTCGCGTGCCGCACGCCCGCATAATTTTCTGCCGTGCGCCCGTGTGCCGTTAACCTGCGCGCTGCACGTTTCGCTTTCCGTGCGTCTGCACAATTCGTTGGCCTCGCTCCAGGCGTCGTGCTTGCGCGATCCTCGCGTCATGGGCAATTTTTTCGCTCATGTAGCGTGCCCGTGCGCGAATGGCTGTTTTTGCCCGTTTGAACTGTTTTGTAGCTAGAATCTCGTAAAAACATGAAAGTTGTAGATCTTTGTCTTGGCTTCAAGAATCTTCTTGTCTCACTTTAACTGGAGTTCATATGCGCCTGATAGTTTCAATTACCCATGGATGTCCTCGATCTTTTTTGCATGTTTTCTATACTTGACCTAAATTGCGACGACCCGACTTGACAACTTGGTAATCTTGAGCTAGTAACTTAAACTTGAACTTGAACATGATAATGTGATCCCGTCTTGATAATCTTGCTTGTGGCCTGTCGAGGCGCACTCCTGACAGGTACTCTTGACATGACAAGTAAACCTGACATGACATGTATAATCTTGATTGCTGTTGCGACAACTATTCATGTCTTGCTAGTGTAACTCTTGCCTTGACTCCGTGGTTGATTGTGTATGTACAAGCTACATGTCTCGTCTTGCATCATGTCTAGGACATGGATTTCTAGTTACTACGGTCAGGTATTCATAACGAATCTAACTAGGCTAATGACTAGATTGATCAAGTAGTTCATATAGAGAGATTTCCCAGTTACAGGCGATCCCGTTATCCCGACCATACTTGTAGACTTGTAGCCTGCCGACGAGTAGGACATATTTCCAGTACACTGTCATGTGTTGCACTTCTTGAATCATAAGTATTAAAGTACACCAGTAATCTTGCTAACTCTTGTAACCCGCTTGGATAACCTGGATAGTCTGCAGGACTTGTGACTGCGGGAACATCTCATTGCATCTTATTAGTAACTAGGCCTATGATAACCCTAGTTAGCTAATGATAGCAAGCCGTAGGACTTGATTGGCCGTGCCTGAATGGTTGTATCATGATTAGCTTGGGAATTATATTACACCTCATGTTTTCTTAATGCAAGCTAGTATATTCTTTAAAGCATGTCTTTTATGTTATTTAATTATGCTCTTTTATCAGTTCTTCTATTCATTTATGCTAGTTTTAGTTCCTAAGTGGAACCTCCCTTGTGGCACTTGCTCTTTCTGGGGTCTGACCCAGCTGGTTTTTTATGGTCAGATTTTGGAGTAGCACCCGGGGATCTACCTGCCTTTCAGCCAGATAGTGAACACCAGGCATAACCCTGGCAATGAGTGGGTTTCTTATTTTTGCTCTCCCACTCTATTGTAAATTATTCTTTTGAGGCGTTAAGCCGTCGAGCAAGTGTTAGATCATGTTGAAACTTAATTATGTCTGCCTAAGGCTTGTTACATGATTGGCAAATCCTAGGGTTGATAATGTATGACTTAACTCTTGCCAGTCTTCATATTTTGTATGACTAGCTTCATGATCATCTGAATATGTAATATTTAGGACACCTTACTTTGTATGTCTGATGATCTAACATCTTGTAACAATTATCTGCTTGCTTGAGATTGAGACACTAGGCTTGTTCTTGACCATAAGTGACTGATGGATTATAGATAAACCCTCATATATCTAGACAGCCGTGATCGTATTGTGAGGTGGATTGCACTTTAATGTACATAGCTGGTTGTGTATGTCCCCCGCTCTCCAGTATTCTGGTTCTCGGGTGTGATACAGTTTAAGTGGTGGCCCATGCAGGTCTTGTAAATCAAGATGTGTGAGGATTTTACTAAATATATGTCTCAATCAGCATTTGCCCTTGATCCCTACTCGTACTTTCTAATCTTCCTGAATCTTGACCTGATAAGGTTCTTTATCCTTGTTCTATCTTTCCTGGTCCTACCGATCAGTCGGGTGGAGCACCTCCAGAGAACCAGCAACAACAAGTGAACCAGCCGCAACCTGGGGACCAAACCCAGCACTCGGGGACAGCATCCCGAGTCATGCCTTCCGAGGATCCAGAGCCACCAGTACAGCCAGTCCAGCCTACAGAGCCTAACAATAGAGCCCTGATGGGACTCATCCAAGACTTGCTTGTATCACAAGATCGTTGGGGCGATGCCCTACAGCAGACAGTACAAGAAGCTATGGACAAAGTTGGTTATCAAGGAAATAATGCGGCTAACAGCTTCAAGCGGCTGAACCCTTCTTTCTTTGACGGCAGTAAAGATGCTATTGCTGCTGACACATGGCTTTAGGATATAGAGGTCATTCTGGAGGCAGCTAGGATTCCAGAGGAAGTGAAGGTGGTCATTGTGCACTATAATTATTGGACTTAGCCCGCAGCTGGTGGGCGATGCTAGCAATTGGTTTGGTGACGCCTGTCTTATGGGTGGTATTCAGTGACAAATTCCAGATAAAGTACTTTGATGCAGTAGCTCGGTATGATCTGCAGACAAGGTTTAGCAGTCTCAAGCAGATGGGAAGGACGGTCGATAGTTATGGGGCCGAGTTTTCAAGACTTAGTCGGTTTGCTCCCACCTTGGTGGCGACCGAATTGGACCGAGTACAGCGATTTTAGCAGGGACTCCACCTAGAGATCATTCTAGCAGTGGAGCATTTTGAGCACCAGACCTTTGATGCTGTATTGAGAGCAGCTAGGAGGCATGAATATACATCACAGAGGATAGTAGATCGAACTAGAGGACGAAAGAGGCCTCATAGACAGTTGTCTTAGTCATCAACACCAGCCCCAACAGCTAGGGCATTGACCATTGGAGCTCCTAGGAGGGCGATCACAGTTTTGTTAGTTCAGCACTCGACTCTGACGTACCATCAACAACAGAAGCAGAAGCAACCTTTCGCAATAGGCTGCTCTCATTGTGGGAAGCCAGGGCACGTAGTTTCAGAGTATCGTAGAGCATAGGGATTGTGCTTGGCTTGTGGGGCACCAGATCACATAATTGGGTCATGTCCACATAGAGCCAGTTCATCTTCGTCAACCCTAACTAGTCCATCGGTTAAGGGACCAGCACCAATGCAGTAGCAGCAGCAACACCAGCCTCCGAGGTCGTTACCACCTCAGGCTCAACAGTATATTCAGACCCAAGCTCAGATTCAGAGCAGACAGAAAGGTAACCAGCAGAGGGGACCAGCACCAAGAGGATAGGGTCAAGCTATAGCTTTGACCGTGGCATAAGAATTGGCATAAGATGAGGTGGTGGTAGGTACCATTCTTGTTAACTCTTTTCCAGCATCAGTATTATTTGATTCGGGTGCATTGCATTCATTTATGTTTGCACGATTCATAACACGGATAGGACTGGAGCCCAAGTCATTATCAGTAAGGCTCAATATACTTACTTGTAACGGTCTTGTGGGAGTAGATAGAGTCTTTTTCTCGTATCGAATCGTAGTTAGCGGTAGAGAGTTTTACGCTAAATTGATAGAATTTCCGATGGCCGACTATGATGTGGTCCTAGGAATGGATTGGTTGAATGATCAATATGCAAGAATAGACTGCCATGTTGGCAGGATTATTTTTAGTATTCTCGGTGAAGAAGAGTTTTCGTTTTCCAGAGGCGAAGTAGAACCTTCTCCACCAATCTTGCGGATGGCAGTAGCAGAAGCAGTTTAGTTTCCCAGAGTAGTTGAAGAATTTCCTGACGTATTTCTCAAAGAGTTTCCAGACATGCCACCAGAGAAAGAGATAGAGTTCACCATTTATTTGATTCCAGGGACGATGCCAGTATCAGAGAGTGTCTACAGAATGGCACCATCAGAATTGGAGATCCTGTACAAGATCATTAAATAACTCAGAACCAAGGGATTCATTTGTGCTAGTGGATCACCTTGGAGAGCCCTGATGCTTCTTGTGAAGAAGAATGATGGTACATCAAGATTATATGTTGATTATCGTACCTTGAATTCTGTAACAATCAAGAACTGTGAGGACCCTGATTTTTGGGAATTATTTTTTATTTTATAGTATTTCTAATTATTAGGTTATATTGTATATTTCATTAGGATTTTATATGTACTTTTTTGTGTCTTTAATTTTTGGAGCACAAGACATGTCCATCTCTCGAAACGTCCTTCATAATTTTTGTAGTAGACAGGATGACCTTCAATTTGGTATATCATGTCCCATCCAAATTTGTCTCCTAGCATCCTTTTGACTTTGCGCAACTTCGGGTCAAATTTAGGTAATTAGATTATTTACCATAATTTCAGACCCAACTTCCCACGTGAGTTCGGAACTCGAGATAGATCAAAACCATTTGACCCAATAAATGGTTTTGACCCATTTTGAGACTACGACATACATGCCAGGGGTGTGCCACTCAATCGGATTCCCTTGTGCTATTTATTTGTGAATGGCACGAGAGACTAATGGTTGACTTTTCAAATTCTATTCTGACATATAATTAGCCCCTAACCTAATCGATCCCACCTGGTAGGAAGTCATGTTAGGTTTCCATGACTTAGTAGGATTATTATGGATTTATTTTGGGATGTTATACAATAAATAGATTTAAATACAATTTTGTATATATATGATTATACTTATAATAGCCTAAATAATGTGTATATATATATATATATATATATATATATATATATATATATATATATATATATATATATATATATATATGGCCCTAGTCATGGTTAAGTTTTGAGATGCATATCGACTAGAAATTTTAGCACGGATAGTGTAGTCGTGTACTTTGACTAGTCTATTAGTCATGTTAGGGAAGGTCGAGCCATATGTGTGTCTCAACTAGAAAAACCAGTCAAAGTTGCGACTTGACCCCTATAAATAATGTAATTAGTTATTTATGAAGATTACTGACTTGTAGGAGACCCGGCGAGACCAAACTATCCCGGATTGGACCCGAACCAAGCCCAAGCCAATGTAGGCAATTAGTACATCCAAGAACCAATGTAGACATATTTATGTATGTACAGGTATTATGCATTATGAATATTAGTTATACATATAATATAGATATTGGTAATACCAAAGGGAGTTTTAGAATATTGGTATGATTTTCTGGAGCCAAATAAAGAGGGTGGATGATGAGTTCACAAAGAATTATTATATCTTCTATTGGTTCATTTTTAGTTGATTATCAGGACTCATATTATTATTATTACTATATTGTTGTTATTAAATAAAATTATTTATTATTTTTGGTTATTAATTTCATGGTCAAATAAATTTACATACATGTATGTACAAGTGTATACAAAAATAGATGCTATGCTAGATAAATACAATATTGAGAATTAATAAAGATTTATTATATATATAAATACATGTATGTAATAATTTAAATAAAAAAGAAAAGAAAAAAACCAAAATCTCGCGAGATAGAATCCTCCCCAAAACCCGACAGATCCCCAGACCCGAGCCCCAACTCCCCCAGAGCCGAGCCCGCTCGCTTATATATTAATAGAAAGAGAGACTCCTCTCTACAAAACCCTAACCCGTTGGACCACCCTAGATCAATGGGCGACCACCCCCAACGACCGCGAGCCGCCCTGGGTCACCGTAGGCCGGCCATCTGCCGACGAATAGTGGCTGCGCGCACGCACAACGCAAAATAGGACGGCAACAACAGCAGCAGTCGCATGCCGACACCCCATGTTCCAGGTTCGATTACTTATTCCTCATTGATTTGTTTCATGAACCGATTTTTTTATGGATGCACCACATAACCCTCTACTGAACCCTTCAATTAGTTTAGATCAATTCATCCTATATTTCTCATGAAAATTCATGGAAAATCGATAAAAAATTGTTCTTGACAGTTCGAAAACTGTTGCATGTACCCTATTTTGGAAGACGACTAATCGCCAATCCAATAATTATTTTAGAAAACTATTTGAACATTTTTAAAGACAACATGACCAGGATCAAAACCCTACTGTTACTTTTAATTTTAGTTATTTGTATAATAAGATAAATTGATTTGAAAACTGAGAAAAACTTGGCAAAATCTGTTTCCAAAACTTAAAAATCCATCGACATGGGGTCCGTCCCGACAATCCGGGCGACGTGGTCGCGAACCGAAAGCATTGAAAGGTGCATATCGACTTTATGGACGTGTGGGCTTTGACGGAATTCAAATTGGTCGCGTGTGCGCGACGAATTTGATACGTATCCGTCGAAATTCACCGTATCGACCTTTTCCAAAATTTTCCAATTACTTTGTGCATGTTTGTCAAATCGAGACAAAACTTACGCCAGCAAGATCGTATTATTTTTCTGGTCCTGTATGCCAAGTGGTCCGAATCTGAGGCAGTTGACCGGATCGCCGTTTTGTGGGCCCCACGATCCAACTCAACGAACGAATTTGTGCACAGTCCACCGGAATCCAACCTTGGACATACCGTTGGGTTCATCTCGTCAAAATGAATTTGTAGACATATAGTTTGACGACTTTAGAGACCATTGACTCTGGCACACTTTTCGGTGCAAAGCGGGTCCAACGGCGGACACCGTTTTGACCCAAAATTATCGTTTTGCCCCTGTGTCCAGAATTGGACTTAAGGACAGGCAATCCTAGCTAATTTGACTAATCTGGAAACGTTGGTAACATCTAGTACATCTTCTGGAGGCAATTGCGAGACTTGGACTTTCTGACTTGTTGATTGGCGATATATTGTTGATTCTTCGTGCTACCACCAGGCAAGTATACCTTGCCAGCTTGTACAGTATATTTTATATGCATGTTCTTTACTACTTTATTGTTCCTTTTCCTCATATAGTTATATCCATGATTGCTTTACCTTGTGTCTAGTTGCTTATCTTATTTCCAGTTTCACTCTATCATATATTTAGCGTACATTCACGTTCTTGATTCTGTTATACATTCATTATATGTTATTTTGCTTTCGTTTCACTCATGTTCCGTGATAGAGTCGTCTAGTCCTATACCACTAATTTTTCTGACTTGACTTGACTTGACTGGACTTGACATGACTTGAGTAGGACTTGACTTTGACATTCTATAGATTGGGAGTGCTTACCTTGACTACGGTCTATAGGATTATTTTACTAGGAATGGCTACCGTCTCGATTGGAGTGCTTACCTTGACTGTGATTGAGACACTACAGATTGGGAGTACTTGTCTTGACTACAGTCTATAGATTTGACCTATTAGCCACGACTAGTATGGCATGCTAGTGTCTTAGGTTCCTTATATCTTAGATCTTAGTGTCTTAGTCCATTGTGCCTCAATTGACTTTTCCTTGATTATTTTTTATTTCTCTGCATATGTTGTACTGCTACATTTTGGCTTGTATATTATGTATCTTGCTAGTCCTCTGAGGACCTGGTGATCTCTCCAAGTATTAGATGAAGTGATCGAGGTAGAATACATTGGAGAATTGGTGATTGTTTCTCAGGAATTTCAGGTATATTTAGTTCATATCTTTTCATACTCGTCCTATATTATATTATTTTGACATTGCTGCTGTATAGTCTAGTTTTACCAGCTTTATCTTTCATTAGAAGCTTGTTCAAGATAATTGCATTAGAGTCTGGTCCACTTTATTGTATATTATCTTTTTTTATTACTTGTAGTAATCGGTTTGCTAATGTTTGACCAGCATTAGTTTACTTGGTTTATACAAGAGTTTATCTTCAGTGGATTAGTATATTTGTAGTTGAATGGATAGATTGTTTTAGAAAACCAGACAGCTTATACGTATTCGAGCTGGGCTGGAGTCCTCTCGATGTGTAGCTGGCATATATATGTATCCTAGTCCTACGTATTTTGGAACTGGGGCATTACAAGAACAAATATCCCCTACCAAGGATAGATGACTTATTCGATCAACTCAGTGGAGCAGCAGTATTCTCGAAGATTTACTTACGGTCAGGGTACCATCAGATCAGAGTCAGAGAGCAAGACATCCCGAAGACGGCATTCAGATCTAGATATGGATATTAGAAGTTTCTCGTTATGCCATTCGAGGCGACCAATGCGCCAGTAGTATTCATGGATCTTATGAATCATATCTTCATGCCCTATTTGGATCAGTTTGTGATAGTATTTATAGATGATATCTTGGTCTATAGCAAGAGCGAAGCGGAACATGAGCAGCATCTCCAAGTAGTCCTTCAGATTCTCAGAGAGCACCAGTTGTATGCGAAGTTCAGTAAATACAAATTTTAGCTTGATCACATTTCATACTTAGGTTACATCATGTCACGACCCGCACCCGGTTTTCCGACGCGAGCTCGTGAGCAAGCCAGCTACGTATCGAGCAGACTCCAGCCCGACTCGAGTACGTATAAGCTGTCCAGAGTAGGGGTATCATGTCTAATCTAAACTGTATCTTAATCTACAAGAATATATGAAACATGAATGAACAGGTATGTGTCATGGTCTGCAGCCCATTAGCATATTGTTCGATTAGACTCCAAGAATGATATGAGTCTATAAATGAGCAGAATATATCATGGTACGAAATATAAAGCACGAGAGGCTAATAAAGAAATATCACAAGCAAATACTTGTATCCCTGCAGGTGTAATCACTACCATCATGAGCCGCTAACTAACTCCACGCAGTCGCTAAACCTGAAGAGATCATCAGGTCCTCAGAGGACTAGCAAGATACATAATATACAAGCCAACATGTAACAGTACAAATATCTAAAGGAGTAAGAAACAATCAAGGATATCCAACGAGGCAAAGTGAACTAAGACACAAGATCTAAACACAAGGATCCTAAGACACTGGTATGCCATACTAGAAATGGCTAATAGGTCAAGGCTATAGACTGCAGTCAAGGCAAATACTCATAATCTATAGTGTCTCAATCGCAGTCAAGGCAAGTACTCACAACCAAGACGGTAGCCAATCCTAGTATAAAAATCCTATAGACCGTAGTCAAGGTAAGTACTCACAATCTATAAAATGTCAAAGTCAAGTCCTACTCAAGTCATGTCAAGTCAAGTCAAGTTATAATCAAGTCGAGAGAATCGTGGTGTAGGACTAGACGACTCTATCAAGGAATATATATGAAACTAACACAGTGTAACAGATAGAACTATCATAGCAGAAAGGAACAAGAATGTGCAGGCAACTAAAACATGTAAAGTAAAACTATAACAGGATGAGCGTACTAGACATGGAATAAAGCAATCACGAATGTAAGAAAAAGAACAATAGCGAGGTAATGAACATGCATATACATTATATTATACAAGTTGGCAAGGTATACTTGTCTGGTGGTAGCACGAAGAGCCAACAGTAAACCGTCAACCGGTAAGCCAAATAAGTCTGAATCTCACAACTATCTCCGAAAGCTGAAATAAACATTACCAATATTCTTAGAATGGACAAATTAGCTAGAATTGCTTGTCCTTAAGTCCAATTCTGAACACAGGGGTAAAACGGTAATTTTGGACAAAAACGGTATCCGTCGTTGGACCCGCTTTGCACCGAAAAACGTGCCAGAGTCAATGATCTCTAAAGTCATCAAACTATATGTCAACATATTCGTTTTTCCGATACGAACCCAACCGTATGTCCAAAGTTGGATTCCGGCGGGCCGTGCACAAAATCGCATGTTGAGTCGGACCGTGGGGTCCGCAAAACGGCGATCCGATCAACTGTCTTAGAATCGGACCAAACTTGGCATACAGGATCAGAAAAACGATACGGTCCTGTTGGAGCAAGTTTTGTCTCGATCTGACGAACGTGCACAAAGTAATTGGGAAACTTGCACAGAGGCCGATACGGTGAATTTCGACGGATACGCATCAAATTCGTCGCGCACACGCGACCAATTTGAATTCCTTCAAAGCCCACACGACCACGAAGCCGTTACGCACCTTTCGATGCTTTCGGTTCGCGACCACGTCGCCCGGATTGGCGGGATGCACGTCGTATCGAAGGTTTTCTAGATTTTCGAAAACTGTTTTTACAGTTTTTCCTCGGTTTTTAAACTGATTTAATTTACTGGATACAAGACTATAAATTAAACTAATAATGGGGTTTATATCTCGGTTATATTGTCTTCAATTCTATTCAAATGGTTTTCGAAATTGTTCGAGGATCCGATAGAAATCAGCCTTCCAAATCGAGGATCTGGGACTGAATAACTGTTCTGTTTTGGCAGGATTTTGCCGATCTTCGGGCTCGTTTTTCGATGCACATGACGTAAAACAAATTAAAATATTTGAAGGGAATCAGAGTGGGTTATGTTGCTGACATACCAGAGAAATCGGCACGCAAAATGATCGATCGTGGCGGCAGAAAACTACTCGTAAAGTATGTGCTTCACTGCAAGGGCGGCTGTCCTTTCCCGCGCATGTACGTGCGTTCCAGCTCTCGGCCGGCCGGCGATCGGCCGCGCGCTGCGATGGCACGCAAGGCGGCGCGCAGGGGAGGGGCGCGGCTAGGGCTTAGGGTTTGGCTCTCGAGAGAGAACTCTCTCGATATGTTTTCGTATCATCCGTTAACAGCCGGGGAAGGGTCGGGGCTTATACTGATAATGTGGGGATCTTCTCGGGCCGGGTCTGGGCTTGCACTGCTCGGTTGAGCATGGGCTGTTTGCTGGGTTTGTTGGCCTGGGGCTGTTTGCTGGGTTTGCTAACTGCTTCTTTCTTTTATTCATTTCCTTTTTCTTTTTCTTTTTATTTAAATTATCTAAGGGTGTTATATATACACACACACAAACACTTAAATGTGTGTAACATACTTATACGTAGATATATACAATGCACATAAATATATATAATATATTTATATATATGTATACAATGCACATAAATACAACAATAATATTTATTTCACAAATAATCTAGAATACTAAATAGTATATTTTATTATTATAAATCTAATAATAATATAAAAAACAATAATAATGATACTAATAAGAAAAATCTATAATAAATGTACAGACAAAATATGTAGTCTAAATATCCCAACATGCATAAGGGTAATTAGGAAGGTATTTATCCTATTTCTAAAAATAGAATATTAATTCAGTAATAATAAATTATATAAATCTTTTATATACGAAATGCCTATTTAAAAATCAGAAATAATAAATGCAATATGTACGTCTACATGGACGTCGTTGATCATACTGCATTGACTACATGGGCTTGGCTCAGTTCGGTTCCAGTCCAGACTGGTTTGGTACAACCGGGTCTTCCACAAGTCAATAAACCTTAATAATAAATAATAAATAATAAATAAAATCTTCGGTAAGGGTTAAGTCGCCACTTGGCCTGGTTTTCTTAGTTAGGACGTCACTATGGCTCGGCCTTCCCTACCAGGGCTAATACACTAGTCAAAGCACGCCACTGCACTATCCGTACCATGATTCCTAGTCACCTTGTACTCCATAACTCAACTATGACTTAAAACATTATATCGTAATAATTAACTAATTAATTAATTCTAAAATTCTAAAGATCACCTTTTAAATCAAATAAATAATAAATAAAAAATAATTCAAAATTTTCGGGAAGGGGAGCTACACATCATCACCAGAGGTAGAGTGGAAGTAGACCCCCAGAAGATAGTAGCTATTGAGACATGGCCAGTACCCAGTACCGTCGCAGAAGTTTATAATTTTCTAGGATTGGCAAACTATTACCGGCGATTTGTATCAGACTTTGCTCAAATTTCAGCACCATTGACGCAGTTAACCCGCAAGGATGTGCAGTTTGCTTGGACAACAGAGTGTCAGAGTTTATTCGAGAAGTTGAAGCAAGGATTAATGACGGTACCCATTCTCACGCTTCCAGATGGGACTGGAGGATTTTCAGTTTATTGTGGCACTTCAAGCAGAGGATTAGGATGCATCTTGATGCAACATGGCAAGGTAATACCTTATGCATCACGTCAGCTTCGTAATCATGAGAGAAATTATCCAACCCATGACTTGGAGTTAGCAGAAGTGGTTTTTGCACTTAAGCTTTGGAGGCATTATTTGTATGAAGATCGAGTAGAGATTTTCATCGACCACAAGAGTCTTAAGTATGTGTTTACCCAGAAGGATCTTAACATGCGTCTGTAAAACCCCTAAATTTTCTATTATTATTATTTATTTATTTATTTATTTATTTATTTATTTATTTATTATTTATATAATTTAGGAAATTATTTATATAATTTACTTAGATTGACATTTAGTTAATCAACTTAAATAGTTAATATTAAAGATAAAGGGTATTGGCTATTATACATATAACATAGAGTTTTATATATTGTTGTAAGTTTATATATATAGTTTTTTTTTAACAATTTTTACTGGATTTTAGAAATTGTTATTGCAATTTTTGGTGTTGTTATATAGGTTAGGTCCAAATACACAAGTGTATATAGGCAAACTATATTAAAAAAACATTAATTGCTACTGTTCCTAGTGAACAGTAGCTATAATAGGCCGACCCCCCCCCCCAATGTCTATTTTCGCAAGGAAAGGAGGAAAAGCCCAAGCCGCAAGCTCCCAACTCAAACAATTCTCAATCAAATCTTTTCGAATTTGAACCTCCTTAACCCCTATCCAATTCTCCATGGGATAACCCAAATCCTAGTAGAATTTGTGATGTAATTCAATAGGTAATTTGAATCTAAAATCGATCAAAATATAGTTTTAAAAGCCATATATATGCGTTCGGGTTGGGAGTCTCTCAAAAGATTTCCATCAAAACCTAGCAAGTCTTCGACACAGAGCATCCCCACCTCTCCCCTAGCACCAAACGACCTTGCTCGACGACTACAGCCGCCTGTAACAGCCGCATGCTCGTCGGAGAGCTGCCAACACACAGCCGAACCCGACAGCAAACAGAGCCCCAAACTCTGTTCACAGACCGCCAGGTACCATGATTCATAGCTTGGTTTCTTCATGCGCTTTTTATTAAATTTTGATCTACGAATTCGTTTAGACAGTCAATATAACCCTCTTCGAGTCCCTTCAAAGAGATTTGGATTTAACCCTCTATATCGATGTAGAACTCGATGCGAAGTCGGCCAAAAACTGCTCGAAAAATAGAGCAAAGAGGCTATCCAAACCCCCAACTTGGAAGCCAGTTTCTGAACCATATAATAGGGTTTTTGATAAACTAATTAAGAACAGTCGAAGACAATATATATAAGATTAAGATGCACTGTCTGGAATTACTTTTCACCTAGCATGCATGAAGTTATACATGGTTGAAGATTCAAGAAAAACTGACTTTTCTACTAGAAACTTTGGAAAATTTTCCGATACAGCGTGCGTCCCGACAAATCGGACAACGTAATCGCAACCCATAAGCATCAAAATGTGCATATGGATGTTGTCGACGTGTGGGAATTGACGGAACTCGATTTTGTTGCGTGTGCGCGACAAAATCAGTGCGTACCGTCAAGATACTCCCATATCGAGCTTTTGCAAACTAGGTTATAACTTCGTGTACAGTCATCGGTTCGAGATGAAACTTACGCCAATAGGACCGAATTGATTTTCTGGTCCTGTGTGACAAGTTTGGTACGATTCTGAGAAGGTCGACCGAAATGCCTATTCGGCGGGCCCGCGACCCGCTCCAACGGACGAAATTGTGTACGGCCCATCAGAATCCAACTTTGGACATAAGATTGGATTCGTCTCCTCAAATTGGATCCATAGACATGTTGTTTGACGACTTTAGAGACCATAGATGCTGGCACACGTTTTGGTACAAAACGAGTACAACGACGGACATCGTTTTGACCCAAAATTATGATTTTGCCCCTGCGTCCAAAATTAGACTTTTGGACAGGCATTTCTTGGACATGTATTTTATACCAGGAACATTCTTGATGTTTGTTTCAGCATCCGGAGCCGTTTGCGGATTGTGACTTTCTTTTGCTGACGCTTGTGACTGTTGGATTTGCCATCCTCGCACCACAGGCAAGATACCTTGCCACCATACTCTGTAATTACTTTACTTTATTTTTTAGTTATTTATATTCAATTTTATTTAACTGTATGGATTATATCATTGTGCGTCCAAGTCACACTTGGGTGCAAGCGACTGTATCGGTCGTTTTACTTGCTTTTGTTCTATTTTCTTGTATTGACTTAGCCTAGTGACCACCCATTGATGATGAGGTATTGATATATCTCATAAGGCCTTGACACATGCTTTATCATGAGTTGTGAGACACATGTAGGACACGTACTCGCGTAGTCGGGTGGCCACTGATACGTATGAGGCATACGACGGTTAGGAGTAACTGCCAATATAATTGTATGCTAGTAGACTTGGCAGTTACTAGAGGTTCATATGAGTCATGGAGATGACGATACTAGGCATTGGGTGGGGAGAATAATACCTAACATATGGGCTACTATTACATTTTTTCTTGTAACCCAGAAGCTCGGCTGGAGATATGGGTATGATTATCCACTCAGGTTGGCTACTGACGTTGTTGAACGTTATGTGCTTGGTCACTGGTGCCCGAGAGGAAACTATACCAGATCCTGTTATCAGCCAGGGCTCATGCGTCGAAGGATTGTATCTCAACTGCATGTTCACAGTAGAACGGTTAGGAACCCTATTCCATGCATCACTCTTTTTACTTATTATATATCACAGTTTATTTGGCATGTTGTTTTCTTATATCCTGTTACGTCCCTCCGAGGACTTGGTGATCTATCCAGAATTAGACGATTTCCCACAGGAGTACGGCGCAGCATTGGATCCATCTTTCGTGGACGAAGAGGCATTCCCTTCTGACATTTATCTCTATCCTTGCTTTGAGATTTATTGAGACTATGTAGTGGACATCTTTACATTTCTTTTCTTTCTATTTTGCGGAGGTTGGACTCCGATCATTTGAGACTATTTTTCATAGCCGTTTGGAGTGGGTTTGTCCACACGGCTATCTCTTTAACTCACTTATTTATTCTGGATTCTTATATCTTCTATGTTAAGCTGTGGATGAGATGTAGTTTATTTATATTCTGGCCTGTGATTATTATTATTTACAGCTTATGTACATATACGAGAATTCCATATATTGGAGTATTCTTCGTATTTGTGCAGCTGGCATGTCTACGTACTTGGTCCTAAGTATTTTAGGACTTCGGTAGCTCATTTTAGTTGAAGATATGTTACGATCACTGTACACTTGACTTCGGTGGTTCATGGGAAGATCACCTACACTTAGTAGAGTTTTCCTATAATAACAGCTTTCAGGCCAGTATCCAGATGACACCATTTGAGGCACTATATGGCAAAAAGTGCAAATCACCTTTAGCTTGGGACGACATCGGTGAAAGGCAAATGATTGGTCCAAAAATGGTTACTCGGACTATCGAAGTGGTCAGACAAGTTAGAGATCATCTTCGAGTTGCCCAAGATCATCAGTGCCAATGTGCCGATTCTCATCGGCGTCCTCTTGAGTTTTCTATCGGTGACCACGTATTCCTTAGGATCTCGCATACCTATTGCGTCATTCGATTCGACGTAGGGGGAAAGCTTGGTCCTAGGTATATAGGGTCGTTTGATATTCTCGAGCGAGTAGGTGATGTGTCCTATCATCTCGCTCTTCTACCGTCATTATGAGAGGTACATGATGTATTCTATGTATGCCAATTGTGACGGTACATTCGGATTCGAGCCATATCCTTGATCATATAGAATTTGTTATTGGTACCAACCTTTCGTAAAGGCCCATATCCATATTGGACTGAAGGAAGAAGATACTCAAGAACAAGACTATTAGTTTAGTCCATATTGCTTGGGGTCATCACTCTTTAGGTGAGTCAACTTGGGAACGTGAGGATGATATCCGATCGTGATATCCACACATGTTTGACTCATGAGGTATAATGTCTTCCTCATGCCTTATGCTTTTAAATCCTTGTTTGTATGAATGATTGCTTGATTAACTACTAGTCGTAGATTGCCTGTAGTTAGTATAGCTTTTCCCGACACCTCTAGCCTCTTGATTAAATTTCGAGGACAAAATTCTTTTAAGGTGGGTAGAGTTGTCATTCCTGTTTTTCGTTATACGTATTTCCAGTATACGTGTACGGATTTTTGACGTTTGTCAGGTGATCCATATTTTGACTTATCTTATTTAGCCTAGTCTTGGTTTAATTTGCCCTTGGTTCGGTTCGGTTTGGCTTGGTTTGTTTTGATTTGGGTTGAGATGGATAGGTTGGTATATAAACCAACATCTTCTCTCTCCTCTCATTATTTCTCATTAACTCTTCTTCTTCTTCTCTATTACTCCTTCCACCTACCAAACCCTAGGCAAGTACAACTTGCTTCATGATGGACCTCAGATTTTATTGTTCTATTGTCTTCCTTGCTTGATTCTAAGTCTCTTAAAAAATTGGAGTTTTGGTTTTGATGGTCACATTTTTGTAGATCTAAGTTTGTACTTTTTCTCATTTTTCTTGGTTTTGATCTCTTTAAGTTTGTTATTTCTTAGATGTAATGGTTTCATGTTGTGAGGAATTCAATTCTACCCAATTTTGGCTTTAAACCGTTTGATTTCGACTTCATATGAAAAAGCTATTATATTTTTGTGTTCATGGGTTCCGGCACATCTTTGATGTTGTCGGGACGATAAACAGTATCGTGCACGCCCGTGCGCCGTACCTCCGTGCCATGCACGCTGTGCACCCGTGTGCTGTCACGCCCCGCTCCCGCAGGAGCGATCGTCCTCGCTAAGACGTGATGCCGCACGAGCCTAGATTGCGCTCGTGCAAGGCGGGTTCCATAACGGCCGATTTCAGCGGCTGCGACGGGATCGTCGCACAGAAGTCCCAAGCAGAGACATTGAATGATAGCAGCGGAAAGTAGAACCAAACACAAGTTATACAAAGAAGCTCTTTATTGATATTGAAACAACGGTTACATTGAGGGCGCAAGGCCAAGATTACAATTCTCTCAAGCTCACTCTTCTCACATTACAAGTCACTCAGCTCTCTCTCATCTCTCAATTACAAGTCTTGATCCAGCGGAAGCTTCGGAAGGCGATGTCCATACATTATGTCCCTTATAAGTCTTGTCTCCATGCGGCCGCACGCTTCGAGTCGCCAAGGAACTCCATGCCTCGACGCATCCAAGCGAGCTCCGCGCCACGAGCTTCTACCTGTGCCTGCACATGAAACACTATGTGGGTGTCAGTACCACTGTACTGGCGGAGTGAGCTCCTCGCCCACCCATACAAAACCAACACATTTCATTTACTTTGTGCAACATAAACCCTTTTACGATTGTCTTTCTATTCTTGCCTTAGGATCAGTTTTAGGACCGGCGCCTTAGCGCAACTTGTGTATCGGAACCATCCCGTGCTTGCAATGTCAACGTTAACTCATAAATTGCAATCTAGACCACTCCTCGTGCCAACAGCGTTAACCTATCAAGTCGTGTCCGCCTTACGGCCATAATCAGAGACGCAACTACACGATTTAGCTCCAGTTTCCGTGTGACCGTGCTACAAACCCTTGCTGAGGCCGTGCCTCGCAGTTTAGTGAGACTTAACCATATCGCCGCCTCGCGGCCCTGCCGCCTAGCGGCCCTTGCTACTTTGACCACCAACTGATCCAAATCAAAACTTGTGAATCTTAGTGTCACTCAAACAACTTTGCCTTGCGGCGGTTTCTTTTCCAACTCAACAACTCAACCAACTGAAACTACTTATATGCCGACCACTCGAGACTTGACGCCACATCCCGTGCCGAAGCACGACGCCTATGTTTAAACCCAATCTTAGGCCCAAACTTTGTGTTCTAACTGTACACTCCTTCAGCTCAACTCAATCCAAAGGCATACACGCGGTTAGCCGCTATTTGCCGACATCTATATGAACTTGGCCACCAGCATCACAAGCTGTACCTTGACGTATAGTTTTGTTAATCGGGATCCTTTCGACGCAAGGTAGCTAGCCCCGTCGCAAGTCCCCGCTTAACCTGTGCCAAAACCTTACGCACGACTATACCCTGTTCCCTCCTAGGCCGAGTCGGCCCCCATGGCCCAGGGGTTACCGCTCGAGGGTTCATCGCCCTTGTCGACAAGTTGTCAAATGACCATGCAAGACTCGACACAAACTGACGTCTCACACAGTCATTCCTTTACCAAAACCAAGCTTTTATCCTTGAGACCCCTCGACGACCCACGGTCGCGAGCATTCCTTTCCTTGAGACCCCTCGACGACCCAAGGTCGCGAGCATTTCCTTCCTTGTTACCCTATCATTTGGTTCAACTCATAAATGCCTATTTGATATCCCTTTCTTAAAACTCACCTTGAATCATAGTCCTTGCCTTAGACACTAAGCCCGTGCATCGTGCCTTAAGCCAATCGTGCTCTACGTGATACTCTTGCCCAAGTCGACGGGCCTTGAGATCGCGGGACTACTTAACTTGACAACCGCAGAATGGGCGGGACAGCACTTGGAACGACTTAGGTCGACCGGCATAACTTTGTCTAACTTACTCAAGCCTACGACTTAACCCGAGGGACGAGCAAAGGCTATGCCAAGCCTTGCTCAATGGAACCGTGCACGCTTTATCAAGCGTTCATGTGGGCGACGCCTATGACTTAGGCTAACTCTTAGCTTTCGCACCGAAGAACAACATTCCTTCTCCCAAGCCACGAGACGAAGGGCCGAGTGTCATTTTCAAAGCACGCCGTGCACCAACTCTAAGCCGACCGTTGGACCTTTTTCCATGTTCTAACTCATTTCGGCCCGTCGGGATTATTCCCTTTTGCTATGTGGATTCATCTCTTTTATTATTAAGCCTACTTGTGCAAGTTGAAAACATACGTATTATTATGTGAAGGCAAAGATGAGGCAAGTTCACCGAAACTACCCCACCTGAGCGAGCGGTCGCCTTGACCGAGCGATGTCTCCAGCAGCCGTTGCAAGGCTAAGGCCGAATGCTGTCGGCGTTTCGATTCCTCCGATTGACTGAGCGGGACGGGGCACTACATCATACACCACTCAGAAAAAGTTTCGTCCTCGAAACTAACTGAGTACACTTATCGACTTGTCACTTTACTCAACATTCAAGACTCTCGCACACAATTCTCCTATGCCTTTCCCAAACCCGAGCCACGCTCGTGGTACCCACAATCCATTCTTCAAAACTTACGATCTCAAAATCCTCGACACTTTCCCGTTCCTCCAGTCTCACTTGATTCAACGTATCACTTAGTATGGATCGTGCACATATCTTAGGCGTCCCCAAAATACATGCATTTCAACCAAGCCTCGTGATAGCAAATCCCGCCATCACCACTCGAGTTGGATCGTGCGCATATTCGGGCGTCCCTGATATACGTGTATGTCAACCGATATTCGTGAGTGGTGCCTTCACCATTCCTATCGCTCCGCACCAGAACGTCTGCCTAACTGCTAGGCTATGTCTTTCCGTCAGTATTGGAATCATAGTTCCCAAACAACGATATCAACACTGACCCCATCCTAAGGTCAAACCAAGTTGATAGTACGGGGTTTTCTACCCAAGCTCGCATCACTCTGATTTCTAAACATCAAGCATCGATTTCCTACGCACATCCCAACATTTCGTCGCACGGGGTACGAGTCCTTTAGCAAAGCCATCCTACTTCAACTTACGTTCAGCCAAATCCCACGACGTATCAATATCACTCGTTCAACAAACCATCTTGTACAGTCTATCCCTCGCACACGTTCGACATAATCTACCTATCAATCCTTTATAAGTCAAGCACGCCACGACACAATCCATCGCTAGACCATAATTCACATTTTACATTCCTTAAGTCATTCATCCCAATTCACGTATTCGATCATGAGGTCGTCTAGCTTAACAATATGTTGCGCCCCGATCTCACGCAATTCAGATTATCCACGGTGGGCATGAATCACCATGTCAACGCTCACGCGAAACGATCGCCCCAAATCCGACGCAACGCATGTGCGAGGCTAGAGTTGCGCTCGCGCAAGACAAGATCGTCGACGTTGTGGCTATCAACGTAACCATCAAGACACGATCATTTTCATCCAACATTCATCTCGATCAAAATCCTAAGTATCGCATCCGACCGAACAATAACACTTGCACGATCGTCATTCGCCGAGTCAGAGTACCCCCGAGTTATCGCATATCGATCTTTGATACGCCTCAATACCATCGACGATATGCGTAACCTGACGATCTTCCTTTGCAACTAATTTCGAGTCGTGCGAATGATGCCATCGTCCGACTGGATACTTTCCTCGACATTCAAATTCAAGTTCGATCATTATCCCTCGATCTCATTCACAACATCTATTTCCTCGAACCAAACTCGCGTATCGTTCATCCGTCCATCTTAAGTCATCGACCAACGTACTTCCTCAATTCGCATCAATCCTTTGCTAACTCAATCATCGAGCAACATTCAATCCAATCCTTAGAGTCATTCGCGTAACTTCAAAATCAAAACTTTCATGCACGCTATCCACCTGTCGCGCTAACTTTTCGTATACGATCCGTATCAATTTCCTCGATTAAGTCATCCATTCGTACACCCTAACATTCCTCGATTCGATTTCACCTACTCAATCGTTTTCGCGTTTCATACTCACACCATCCTCAATCCCGTGCACGTTCTGTGCGCGTCAATTTCTAGGTTGTTCGAATCGGCTCGTCAAATCTCAAGACCACAACTTATTCAATAATACTCGCTCTACGGCTTTGCATAACGCGACGCTTGCTGATAGACTCACCGACACTCCGAATCCTCAATCGATCGATCGACGTTCCTGAGCCTATCGCATACACCACTCAGGAATGAAGTCATTCAACAAATTCTCAAAACTATCCTTTGAATCAAAATCGACTTTTCGAATCCCGTTCGAACCATTCCTCAATTTCCAAGCACGACCATCTATATCGCACCGACTTATATCGTCGCTCAATAGCACCCCTATCGACAGTCATCCCACTTACTCAACTAAGTCTAACCCATCCTTGTTCGAAACATTATGAATCCCGCACTCGACTTTGCTAAGGTCGACGCAATCCTTGGTGTATATGCCCAGCCCGACTTAGCCAATCGTGCTTACGCGAACCATCCTTTTTGTTTTATTGAAAACTGTTCACCTACCTTTTGCAAAATAGATAGACTTATTGTATGGACATCCCGTGGGACATTTGAGAGAGAGCGCACCAACGACATCAACTTTGCGGAAGCAACAGAGTTTGCGGAAACAACGAGTTAAAGAATTTAATCGATAGTCCAAGGACGTAAAGCCGTGCTCTGATACCATTATGTCACGCCCCGCTCCCGCAGGAGCGATCGTCCTCGCTAAGACGTGATACCGTACGAGCCTAGATTGCGCTCGTGCAAGGCGGGTTCCATAACGGCCGATTTCAGCGGCTGCGACGGGATCGTCGCACAGAAGTCCCAAGCAGAGACATTGAATGATAGCAGCGGAAAGTAGAACCAAACACAAGTTATACAAAGAAGCTCTTTATTGATATTGAAACAACGGTTACATTGAGGGCGCAAGGCCAAGATTACAATTCTCTCAAGCTCACTCTTCTCACATTACAAGTCACTCAGCTCTCTTTCATCTCTCAATTACAAGTCTTGATCCAGCGGAAGCTTCGGAAGGCGATGTCCATACATTATGTCCCTTATAAGTCTTGTCTCCATGCGGCCGCACGCTTCGAGTCGCCAAGGAACTCCATGCCTCGACGCATCCAAGCGAGCTCCGCGCCACGAGCTTCTACCTGTGCCTGCACATGAAACACTATGTGGGTGTCAGTACCACTGTACTGGCGGAGTGAGCTCCTCGCCCACCCATACAAAACCAACACGTTTCATTTACTTTGTGCAACATAAACCCTTTTACGATTGTCTTTCTATTCTTGCCTTAGGATCAGTTTTAGGACCGGCGCCTTAGCGCAACTTGTGTATCGGAACCATCCCGTGCTTGCAATGTCAATGTTAACTCATAAATTGCAATCTAGACCACTCCTCGTGCCAACAGCGTTAACCTATCAAGTCGTGTCCGCCTTACGGCCATAATCAGAGACGCAACTACGCGATTTAGCTCCAGTTTCCGTGTGACCGTGCTACAAACTCTTGCTGAGGCCGTGCCTCGCAGTTTAGTGAGACTTAACCATATCGCCGCCTCGCGGCCCTGCCGCCTAGCGGCCCTTGCTACTTTGACCACCAACTGACCCAAATAAAAACTTGTGAATCTTAGTGTCACTCAAACAACTTTGCCTTGCGGCGGTTTCTTTTCCAACTCAACAACTCAACAAACTGAAACTACTTATATGCCGACCACTCGAGACTTGACGCCACATCCCGTGCCGAAGCACGACGCCTATGTTTAAACCCAATCTTAGGCCCAAACTTTGTGTTCTAACTGTACACTCCTTCAGCTCAACTCAATCCAAAGGCATACACGCGGTTAGCCGCTATTTGCCGACATCTATATGAACTTGGCCACCAGCATCACAAGCTGTACCTTGACGTATAGTTTTGTTAATCGGGATCCTTTCGACGCAAGGTAGCTAGCCCCGTCGCAAGTCCCCGCTTAACCTGTGCCAAAACCTTACGCACGACTATACCCTGTTCCCTCCTAGGCCGAGTCGGCCCCCATGGCCCAGGGGTTACCGCTCGAGGGTTCATCGCCCTTGTCGACAAGTTGTCAAATGACCATGCAAGACTCGACACAAACTGACATCTCACACAGTCATTCCTTTACCAAAACCAAGCTTTTATCCTTGAGACCCCTCGACGACCCACGGTCGCGAGCATTCCTTTCCTTGAGACCCCTCGACGACCCAAGGTCGCGAGCATTTCCTTCCTTGTTACCCTATCATTTGGTTCAACTCATAAATGCCTATTTGATATCCCTTTCTTAAAACTCACCTTGAATCATAGTCCTTGCCTTAGACACTAAGCCCGTGCATCGTGCCTTAAGCCAATCGTGCTCTACGTGATACTCCTGTCCAAGTCGACGGGCCTTGAGATCGCGGGACTACTTAACTTGACAACCGCAGAATGGGCGGGACAGCACTTGGAATGACTTAGGTCGACCGGCATAACTTTGCCTAACTTACTCAAGCCTACGACTTAACCCGAGGGACGAGCAAAGGCTATGCCAAGCCTTGCTCAATGGAACCGTGCACGCTTTATCAAGCGTTCATGTGGGCGACGCCTATGACTTAGGCTAACTCTTAGCTTTCGCACCGAAGAACAACATTCCTTCTCCCAAGCCACGGGACGAAGGGCCGAGTGTCATTTTCAAAGCACGCCGTGCACCAACTCTAAGCCGACCGTTGGACCTTTTTCCATGTTCTAACCCATTTCGACCCGTCGGGATTATTCCCTTTTGCTATGTGGATTCATCTCTTTTATTATTAAGCCTACTTGTGCAAGTTGAAAACATACGTATTATTATGTGAAGGCAAAGATGAGTCAAGTTCACCGAAACTACCCCACCTGAGCGAGCGGTCGCCTTGACCGAGCGATGTCTCCAGCAGCCGTTGCAAGGCTAAGGCCGAACGCTGTCGGCGTTTCGATTCCTCCGATTGACTGAGCGGGACGGGGCACTACATGTGCTGCGTGTTTCGTACGTCGCACGCCCGAGCGATTTTCTGTCGTGCGCACGTGCCCGTGCCTCCGCACCATGCGCGCCATGCACCCGCGCGTTGCGCGTTTCATGCGCCGTATGCCTGCACAATTTTCTGTCGCGTGTCTTGCCTCCGTGTTATGCGCGTCGTGCACCTGCGCGCTGTGTGCTGCACGTTTCGCTTGTCGCGCACCTATGCGATTCGTTGGCCGCGCGCCAGGCGCCGTGCTTGTGCGATCCGTGCCGTGGGCAATTTTGTCCGAGCGCGCAGCGTGCCCGTACGTGAATGGTTGTTTTTGCCCGTTTGAGCTGTTTTATAGCTAGAATTTCATGAAACTCAAAACATAAAAGTTGTATATCTTTGTCTTAGTTTCAAGAATCTTCTTGTCTCACTTTAACTGGAGTTTATATGCGACTGATAGTTTCAATCACCCATGGATGTCCTCGATCTTCTTTGTATGTTTTTTATACTTGACCTAAATTGTGATGACCCGCCTTGACAACTTGGTAATCTTGAGCTAGTAACTTGAACTTGAACATGATAATGTGATCCCGTCTTGATAATCTTGATAGTGGCCCGTCAGGCATACTCCTGACAAGTACTTTTGATATGACAAGTAAACCTGACATGAATGTATAATCTTGATTGCTGTTGCGACAACTATTCATGTCTTACTAGTGTAACTCTTGCCTTGACTCCGTAGTTGATTGTGCCTGTATAAGCTACCTGTCTCGTCTTGTATCATGTCCAGGACATGGATTCCTGGTTACCACGGTCAGGAATTCATAATGAATCTGACTAGGCTAATGACTAGATTGATCAAGTAGTTCATATAGAGAGATTTCCCAGTTATAGACGATCCCGTTATCCCGGCCACACCTGTGGACTTGTAGCCTGCCGACGAGTAGGACACATTTCTAGCACACTGTCATGTGTTGCACTTCTTGAATTATAAGTACTAAAGTACACCAGTAATCTTGCTAACTCTTGTAACCACGCCTGGATAACATTGATAGTCTGCAGGGCTTGTGACTGCGGGAACATCTCATTGTATCTTGTTAGTAATTAGGCCTGTGATAATCCTAGTTAGCTAATGATAGCAAGCCGTAGGACTTGATTGGCCGTGCCTGAATGATTGTATCATGATTAGCTTGGAAATTATATTCCACCTCATGTTTTCTTAATGCAAGCTAGTATATTCTTTAAAGCATGTCTTTTATGTTATTTAATTATGCTCTTTTATCAGTTCTTTTATTCATTTATGCTGGTTTTAGTTCCTAAGTGGAGCCTCCCTTGTGGCACTTGCTCTTTCTGGGGTCTGACCTAGATGGTTTTGTATGGCCAGATTTCGTAGTAGCACCCGGTGATCTACCTGCCTTCCAGCTAGATGGTGAACACCAGGCGTAATCCTGACAACGAGTGGGTTTCTTTTTTTTGCTCTCCTACTCTATTGTAAATTATTTTTTGAGGCCTTTAGCTATCGAGCAAGTGTTAGCTCATGTTGAAACTTAATTCTGTCTGCCTAAGGGCTGTTACATGATTGGCAAATCCTAGGGTTGATCATGTATGACTTAACTCTTGCCAGTCTTCGCATTTTGTATGACTAGATTCATGAGCATATGAATATGTAGTATTTGAGACGCCTTACTTTGTATGTCTGATGATCTAACATCTTGTAACAATTATTTGCTTGCTTGAGATTGAGACATTAGGCTTGTTCTTGACCATAAAAGAGTGATGGATTATAGATAAACCCTCATGCATCTAGACAGCCGTGACCGTATTGCGAGGTGGGTTACACTTCAATGTACGTAGCTGGCTTTGTCTGTCCCCCGCTCTCCATTATTCTAGTTCTGGGGTGTGACAGAAAGAGGAGATGATTCAGGATTTAAGCACAGATAAAATCAAGACGTCGAGGAGTCAAACTCTCAATAAGCTACATTTTATATTTATTATACATATTTCTTAAACAGATACTGTCACGACCCGCACCCTGTATAGGGGCACGAGAAGTGGTTACGTCCAGCCTACGCCGCAGTGTCGGCGGTAGTAAGCTGTCCTAGGTTGCTAACTAATCTCATGCAGTGAATCTAAAAAGTACTTGTCCAGATATCAGCTCCGAATGGAGGGCAAGTAAAGGGTATGATCTACTCAAACACAGTCTAAACACGAAAAGATAACACAGAAGTTATACCTAAGGAATTAAAGACAACAACAACTAACTACTAAAATAATACACCAATATCTAAAACCAACTTAATACAGACTCAAAATCTTAACTTTAATACAACAAGCCAAAACATGAAAGCTAAAGTAGTCTACTAGCTAATCTCCTGAATCACTCCCGAGAGTCGGGACCAAAGGTAGCTAATCCCTCGCCAGGTCCATGGGAAGTAGGGCATGTGTCCTCAGGATTATCATCTATAATATTTTCAACAGGTCCAATCAGGACGGAAACGAGTACAACTCATCTAGAAAAACCCAAGTAAATGACAAAGAACTATAAAGCAGTTATAGACAGTTTTATTGATGAGCATGGCAGTTTTATACAGGTAATGATGGCATAGAGAAACAGTAAGATACAAGAAAAGAAAGGTAACTAAAACAAGAGAAGAATCATGGCAATGAAGACTGTAATAAAAGCTAACTGAACTAGAATATCATGTGTGAGTCCAGACAGTACGATATAAGTCTAATGTAATCCCAGTGTGAGTCCAGTCCATATAATCTGATACCAGATAATTTCCGGTACAAGATGATTCCAACAGTGATCAATGAATCCAGGGTGAGTCCAACTATGATCTAACAGTGTATTTTAAAATACCGAGGTCGACATGCAAACGGCTGTAGGTATCAGGCACATCTCTTACGGATCAGGCAAGAGATGGCTATGCTTCCAGTAGATTCCAGTTGGAGATTCCAGATTTGGGGTATGTCTACATGTCTTACTCAATATTTCCCCGCCCAGCAAGTGAATCCAAAATCGACAAAAAGAATCGAGATGAGTCTGGCCAATACGTGATGATTCCAGAAATGATTCCGGAATGATACCAATGACTCCAGTAATAGAGGCCAGTAAGTAAGGTATGTGTCGATACATGAATCCAGAAATATCCATACGTGTTGATACATAGAATCACATAGAACTAACTAGAACTGAAATACAGTAATCGACAAATAAATGAGAGAACTATCAGAGAATGTACTCGCCTGATACTCTAGAAAGAGTAATATAATATCAGATGTCTGTACCAGGGTCACAATGTCCTAAAGTAGAGCAATACAGTTATGACATGTCCAAAATAAAGGTAAATGAAATCTACAATGCAATCTATATGAATTCTAAGCCAATCTAGGTCAAAGTTAAACTTGGTCAACTCTACAGTCAAACTAAGTCACAGGAAGTCATACTAGGTCACAGGAAATCAACTAAGTCAATTAGAGCCAAACAAGGTCAATCAAGTCAAGTTTAGTCAAATCTAGGTTAAAGTCAACTCTTGGTCAATATTCTAATCAAACTAGTCAAATACTAGTCAACATGATCAATCTGGGTCAAATCTAGGTCAAACTTAGACCAACTAAGGTTTTGGTTAATCACAGACTAGTCAATAAGATAATTAGGTCAATGGTCAACTCTATAAGGCTAACTCAAAACCAAACATAGGCTACATGTCTTAGAATGCCTAAGATACTATACTACAATTTCCTATACAAAGTATACCAACACATAAATACATATAGTACAATACCAACCTTAATCCTATGATCAAGCTAATCCCATACTCCAACTCAAGTCATGACTCAACTCTAAGTATCTCACTTAACCCCATACATATCTTCATCTATATAGGATTACCCTCATAATCCATATGGTCAACCTAATCATCTAGTTAGGGTTTAGTCAAATAGTCCTTCTATGTTCATCCAAGTCATTTCTAGGTCAATTAGGTCATAGTTTGACCTATAGTTGACTTTGGTCAACAAGGGTCAACAAGGGTCAACTTGCTAGTTAAACTAGGTCTACTAGACCTATTGGCCAATCCTAACTTGCTACTAACCATAGGCTAGTGAATCTAGGGCACTAACACATATAGGTATATATATATATATATCCCACTATGTATATAACATATATATACTCTCAATATATATCTAATACAAATATATATAATACATACTCTATATATATACCAACTATATATATAGATAACCAAATATATATATAATACATATATATATATACATATATAGATAGCTAACATATATATACACACACACACACACACACACACACATATATATATATATATATATATATATATATATATATATATATATATATATATATATATATATATATATATATATATATATATATATATATAATATATATATATATATATATATATATATATAATACCCTAATCTATACATAACATATATATATACACATATATAACATATATACATATATAGGTATATAGGTAGAGAGAGAGAGAGTGAAAGGAGAGTGAGAGGGTGTGTGTGTGAAGGGGGGTCATGGGAAGGCAGTGGTGTGTGTGTGTGTGTAGACAGCAGGGGGGGGTTTGATCTCAGAAAACTGAGATGGGGGGACACACAAACACACACATGCATATATATACATATATACATACATACCTATATCTATACCTACACACACATATATACACTCACATACTCACATACACACCCACATACATATATACATATGTATACAATATATATACACCCAAAAATACGTATACATATTCATAAAAATCAATTTGAAATTCAATTTAAATACTGAAAAATAACAGTAAATACTGTTCATAACTGAACAGTGGGATAAATCTCAAAACTGACACAAAACCTAGCTAATACCCTAATCCAAGGGTTGGTAATCGAGCCCCTAGGTGTACACGTGTCGTGTGTGTCCATGGGAGTCCACCACGACACGACACGGCGTGTCCAGGAGTCTAAAACCTAAATCGGGTAAATTACAGTGCACTGGAATTGCACTGTATCGTGCACGTGTTCACGTGTCTCGTGCTCACGACACAGGACACGTGAGGTATCGTGCTCGTGTCCCTAGGTTCGCCTAGGGTTACTCTAAGTGTCCAGCACCCTGAATTGAGTCGGGGTCGTGTCGTGTCCGAGTAAGAGAGGCGTATCAAAGAGGGTCTGTGCGCGTGTTAGCACAGTGCACGAATCAGTGCAGAGCTAACTACGTGTCCGATACGACACGAGAAGTTGTGAGACTCGAGGGGGGGCTTGTCAGAGGGTGCCCCCACCTCTGTGCCAAGTGGCACGTGTCCACGTGTCTCGTGCAGCGAGCACGAGATGTGCAGCAGCAGGGGAGCCGTACGCAGTGCCGTGCTGCGTCGTGCACGTGTGTCGACCAGTCTAGGGCCACGTGTGTGCAACCTATGGTGTCGTGGTCGTGTCCTAGGATAGGTGGGGTGTCAGGGCATGTGTCCAAGTTCCTGTATCGTATCCACGACACGTGTGGACACGACACGAAGTGTCAAACAGTGGGGTTTAACCGTGTGCACAGTGTGGTTTAAACAGTGTGTTCGTGTCCTATTTTGGACACGGACACAACTCGAAGTGTGCTCAGACAACTAGGGTTGTGTCCTACATGTCTAGGGCTACACAAAAATGTAATTTGTTTTGGAAAAACACAAAAACCAATCCTTTGTGGCATTTCATCAAACGAGGGTTTCTATCTTAGGATACGTGTCCGATACGGACACCAAACCAACTCTAAATCCTACCAAACTTGACCCACAGTTCCAAGGTACCTATATGCATGCAATTATGAAGAGAAATTACAATATTAACAAGGTTTAGGGACAATTACCTATGAGTGCAAAACTCAATGAAAACAAGGTTTTGGGGGGGGGGGTGTCCTCTTCACTTGATGGTGCCCAAAATGCTATGCAACCTAGCTAGCTAGCTCCCCTTAGCATCCTCAATAGTAGGGGGTTCCAATGCAAGAAGTTTGGCTCAATTTGGAGCTAAAATGGCTAAATGGTGAGGGTGTGAAGGTAGAGGGAAAAACTAGGTTTTTAAGTGTAATGAAAAATGGCATGAATGATAAGGGGATGTGATTATATAGGATGGGGGTGGGGTGTGGCTGCCATGGGGGGGGGGGGGGGGGGTAGCGGGTAGATATTTAGGGTTCATCCACCTAGCAAAACTTAGCTCCTAAGTATTTGACTAAGGGGATAGATATTTTAGGTTTCTAAAATATCTAAAAGTAAAATATCTAGATATTATCAAACCTAGATATTTACACATAGGTTAACATCTAACATTAGCCTCCTAGGTTACTGACTAATCTCTAGGTTAGGATAAACTAGGTTAGGGACTAATCATGGTACTTAACAATAATTAAATAATATTAAATCACATAATACAAATAATTCCAAATAAATCCTAGAAAATTACCAAAATACCCTTTAGGCTAAAAAGCCCTAATTTGATGTTCTAAACCTATGGCTAGGCTCACATGATCATGGTTGGTCTCTAAGACAAGTAATCTCTAGGGTTTACACTAGGGTTATACTAGTAAAATCACAAAGTCATAAGCCATGACTTAGAAAATAGTTTTAAATTAACTAAAATCACCAAAAATCATATCATGACTAAAATACCATTAATAAATAATAAAAATAATAATTTTTCAAAAATATCCCAATTTCAGAAAACTGGGTGTTACAGATACTACTATAACTCACTTGCCCAATAGTTTTTCCAAGTTACCCTTATATCTATGCGCATCCCACAAAATATACTACATACAATCTAAATAAAGCCTTAGATCATATCTGGCCTATTGGCTATGTGATCGTTATTCCCTTACCATTTCAATCTATATAATATATAAATAAAGCCAAACCCCATGTTTACTAAGGGTACAAAGTTCAAGATCCTTGGGGAACTTTCTGCAATCCTTCACTGGGCTACTCTAGTAGGAATACTTATCTAATTCTCTCTGAATTATTTGATCTAGAATTCGAGTCATATTTATCCTTACTACCCATGATTTCTTGAATATCATCTATTCCTTTAATAACAATCTTATGTTAGGATTCTTAACTACATAGGATAACTATAGTATATCCATTAAGCAAGCATCTACGAAACATAATAAAATACAGACAACCCTATGGGTATTCTCTATTATAAGGTTCCATGTAAACTTTTCCTAAGAACATATCTTAGGTTTTATAGCTAAACCTATATAGGTCTACTCAAAAGCTTAACCATAATCCTATCCTAGGTTTTCTATTTTTTCGATACCTGCATGTGCCACCACTAAAAGAACGTGTCACGCCCCGCTCCAAAAATACGACGAGCCGTGAACGTAACACCATCCCCAGACTATGCGACATATGAATACTCCAGTACCCATATTCGTGATTGTCGCCCGTAAGGTTCTATGATAGGTTGATCACAAGTCACATGATGCATAACATAATAAATAGCAGTTTGATTAAAGGATATTCTAAATTATAAATAGAAAATTTTGTTATTCTACCCGATTACAACCATTAACCCAATACATATAATACATAACCAGCTACAAAATACTACTAGTTGATGCCCAATGTCGACCTCCTCTTTGTCTTATTCATTAAGATCATCTTCAGTGTACATTGGCATTCCCTCCTGACCTTCATCAAAAACCTAGTGAACAAAACTAGGTTGTCAATACGACGAGCAAGCCCTCGGTCAAGGAATGAGATAAGTAAGGTAAGGTGATAAATTTTTTGAGATTAGTTCAGAAAAAAGATAATTAAGAATAAATTTTACTAAATTAAAATCTACTTATGACATTAATAGCTCTCTGAAAAACATTTATGACTACAGTTGTAATATACGAACGTGTAGAGCCTTTAACAAGTCTTATATCCAAAATGCAGCATTTAGAGAAACACTTCTGGATCACACAACACCTAATATCTTGGCAATAATCTCATTTACCAGGGATCAGGTTTATACTTAATAGGCGGTGCTTATATTTATCCATCCCATTAGTATCAGGAATCACATAATAGTATGATATAATCAGGATAACACATGAGTTATTTTCCGAGTTATCGGAATCAAGTGTTATAACAATTGTCGTATGACTTGAAATTTTCAAGAATATCGAAACCAGGCTACATTGGACATTACAGGGCCGAATTCGGGGATTCGAAATCCAATGAAAAACAAAAAATAGAAAAGTAAGCTAAGCCTCACCTCGAACATTGTATGGCCGTACGGATGTCGATAATAGGTACTGTTAGCTTTTAAAATATAATATTGCTAAGAGTTCGAAGGTGTAATCCAATGGTTTCTCTCCCACCCGATGCAATTCTAACTTACAACGAAACCTAGGTTAATGTTTATCCTCGATTTGTACCTCGTTCATCGAGTGATAGGAAAACACATACTAAACGGAAAAATGGATAAGCAGGGAATTCCGTCTTAGCAGGATAAAATGTTAAACTAGAATTTGTGTGCCTAAGGCAACACTTCCAAGGATTCCAGGATCAGAATTGTATTAGAAATTAAATAAAAATATTAGGAATTAGGTTTTGATTATTTTAATTTCCAAAAATGGCTAACTTTGGAATTTCTCAAAAATTTCGGCAGAGTCTCCTTTGTATTTTGGAGTTCAAAGTTTTCACAAAAGTAATAAAACACACCCGGAGCAGCCCCTCTGTAGAATTTTTGGGTACGTCGGCCCCTTCGGTGGAGCAACTCTTAACCGAAAATCGCACACAAGTATAAATATATAGAATTCAAAATAGAAAGTTCCTTACCTTGACAAGCATGCTATTTATTTTAGCTATTGCAATCGCCAAAAATAAATGCTATGTCAAATTTCCAAGGAAACATCAGGGTTAAAACAAAGATATACAAGCCAAATCCTAATAATCCATACAAACTAAAAGAATTCACACAACTATAAATCATTTGTAAGATATTGATCATTAAACTAGTCTAGGTATTAAATCCTTGTGTGAAATCAAAATTTAACAAAACTTGTTAAAGAACTCATTAATAATTCCTAGGTCTTAGAAATTTCTACTTTTGATAAAGCGTATTTAATAATTGGATACAATTTTGTATTGAAAAAATAACTAATAAGACTGAATTTCCTAGAATTCCAAATCTACTATGACTTAGTTTAACAATGTCTCATTTTCAAATGAATACCCTAAAATTCATCCCTTGACTCCTAATATACATACGAAATGATTGTAGAGCCACAAATTAAAATGAGTGTATTATAGACAATTTTTCGGAGATCATAATATGTATATCTTAAAAATTGACCCTAAGGTTACCCCATTGTCCGATGTCCGTAATTACTTATTTTAGCTAGTACAAATAATAACTTACACTAATTAAGTGTATTCTAAAATTTGGACAGAATTGAATATATGTCAAACTTGTATGTAAATGCTAGTTTTTCCCCATTAATATCTAAAATATAGGCTAACTCAAATGTGGTTTAATCATACAAGGTATCAAGAGCTAAATATCATGACACAAATTTTCGAAACCATTATTTCTTATTTCTTTTGATTGACTATCAAAAACTATGGTTCAAGAAACTTATTTCCTTTAAATTGACTATCAAAATTATGGTTAAAACATACTAGTGAGGCATGCATTTGTCTTTCTTTCTTGAGAAAATTTGAGTGGCACCCCCACTTTATTTATCCATATTTAAGGTGCACCCTACACAATTACAAGAATGTATGACACCCTTCACTTTTGACGAAAAACGTCTATCGCTAACGGTCAACTCCTTTGACCATTTATTTTGGACAAAAATGCCGTCGTTATCTTTTTCCCTTTCCTATGCCCCTACCCAAACCCTGCGACCCCCTCCCCCATCGCTGCCGCCGGCAGCCCTCCTTCCCGCCGCTGTCGGGGTCTGCCCCTCTGGGAGTCCCCCTCCTTGCAAAGCCCCCTCCACCGCCACCCCCTCCCCACCACTACTGTTGTCGCCGTAAAATGCTGCTACTGCTGCTGCTACCCCCTTCCTTGCCGTGACCGCCCCCTCCCGCCCCGCCGCATCCCCCTCTGCGCCCTCCTCCGCCCTCCGCCGAAAACCCAGCCACCCCACCGTCTCCCCCCTCCTCCCCTCCTCGCCTCCCTTCGCCCCTCCGCGCCCCCCTCCACCCTCCGCCGCAAGCCGAGCCGCCCCGTCCCGTCCCCCCTCCGCCGCAAGCCCAACCGTCCCGCCGCGTCCCCCGTCCGCCCTTCCACTCCCCCTCCGCCCTTCCGTGCCCCCCTTCGCCCCTCCGTGCCCCTCTCTGCCCCTCCCTGCGCCTATCCTCCACCGCAACCTCCAGCCGCAGAACCCCCCTCCGTCCCGCCGTATCCCCCTCCGCCCCCGACAGCAGCAATGGGCAGGGAGGGGCACGCGATTGGGTGATTGCAGTGCGACAAGGGAGGGGGCAGCACGGCGAAGAGGGGGGCAGTGAGCTCCGGCTAGGGGGGAAGGGGGAGGCAGTGCTGGTCACGGCCGGTGGGGGAGGGGGGCGATGATGGTCGGGACTGGTGTGTCGAGGTGGGTGGGGTGGGGGGTGGGGGAAGACAATGAAGGAGGGTATTTTGGTCACAAAAATTCGGTCAAAGGAGTTGAACGTTAGCGTGTGACGTTTTCCGTCAAAAGTGGGGGGTGTTGTACATTCTTGTCATTATGTGGAGTGCACCTTAAATATGGATAAAAAGTAGGGTGCCACTTAAATTTTCTCTTCTTTCTTTTTCTCTTTTTGAACCTTATGCATGTGTGTGTGTGTGTGTGTGTGTGTGTGTGTGTGTGTGTGTGTGTATGATTTAAATACTGATTACTAGGCATTGTCACATGATCAAGCAAATTAAGTAGACGAAATATGTCATCATTATTCAATACATAACTGAAATTACGGAATAAAATAAAAAAACATGAGTTTTGTAGAACTCTTCTAGTCTAGAAGTGAGCTCCCTTCCTTGAGGAACATGAAGACGCATCCCTCTTCTCCTTTTGATATCCTAAGGTTCTCATCCAAGTAGGTTGTTTGTAGGATACAAAGAGGATAATATCACAAAAGAAGGATATTTGATTTAGTGGACTGAATAAACAACTTTGTTTTCTTGCTTGATTTTTTTCACTCCAACCATTTGCTTACATAGCTATTTATAGGACTCAAGATACATTAAGATGCATTAACAACAATGAACATGACTCTTAGGTTTTATAGATTCATTTATGCATGCAACAATGAACTTTGACTCTTCCTAATGAATTTGACATTCTAGATACATCCATGCATGACAAATTTGGTTTACATCTCCAACAATGCCTCCCGTAAACCAAATTTGCTTTTGACTCCTAAAGCATCGATATTTTTCTTGAAGGCTTGTCCTCCTAGAGATTTTGTAAACACATCTGCAAGTTGTTCTTCAGTTCTGCAATATTCGATGTTAATTCTCCTTCATGAACAAGCTCCCTTAGGAAGTGAAATCGCATGCGAATGTGTTTTGTCCTTCCATGTAGTACTGGATCCTTTGAGACAGAGATAGCAGATTTGTTGTCACAACAAATTGTTGTTGGTCCTTCTTGCTTGAACTTCATGCTTTCTAGAATACCTTTTAGCCAAATACTTTGGCAAGCTGTAGAAGATGCAGCAATATACTTCGCTTCTGTGGTAGAAAGTGTGACAATTGGTTGCTTCTTTGAACTCCATGAAATTGCTCCGCTGCCAAGATTGAAGACATAACCAGAAGTACTTCGAGAATCATCAATACTTCCTCCCAAATCACTGTCAGTATAACCGACAAGTTTAACAGGAACATTATCTTGATAGAAAATGTCATAGTCAACTGTTCCCTTGACGAACCGTAGTATTCTTTTGGCCGTTTCCCAATGATTAGAATAAGGCTTCTCCATGAATCGACTTATCAGACTTACTTCATACACAATATCTGGTCTTGTGGTAGTCAAGTACATCAAATTTCCAACTAAACTTCGGAACATAGTGGAATTAACAAGCTTGCCTTCACCATCTTTACTTAATTTTATTCCTGCTAGGCATGGAGAGGAGACTGGATTTTCATTCTCCATCTTAAACTTCTTCAAGATTTTTTTTTGCATAACTTTCTTGTGAAATGAAGATACCTTTCTTGTATTGATGAGCCTCAATACCAAGAAAATGGTGTAGTTCTCCCAAATCAGTCATTTCAAATTCTTTCATCATGGAAAGCTTGAATTCCTTCAACATTTCCATATTATTTCCTGTGAAGATAAGATCATCAACATAAAGAATTACTATAATAAAGCTTCCATCTGATCTTTCTTTTGTGTAAAGAGTGTGCTCATATGGACACTTCTGAAATCCATGCTTCTCAAAGTATAAGTTGATACGACTGTACCAAGCCCTTGGAGATTGTTTAAGGCCATATAATGTTTTCTTCAATTTTTAGACTGTCTTCTTCTCCTTTCTTCACAAAACCAAGAGGTTGCTCAAGATAAACCTCTTCTTCAAGGATGCCATTTAAGAATGTTGACTTCACATCCATTTGGAATATTTTCCAACTGTTTTGAGCTGCAAGAGATATCATTAGTCTAACAGTTTCAATTCTTGAAACAGGTGCAAAGACTTCTGTGTAGTCTTCTCCTTCCTTCTGCTTGTATCCTTTTGCTACAAGCCTTGCTTTGTACTTGTTGGTTGAGCCATCGGGATTCTTCTTGAGTTTGTACACCCATTTCACACCAATGGGTATCTTGTGTGGTGGAAGATCTGTGAGCTCCCACGTATCATTCTTCTTAATAGATTTTATCTCCTCCTTCATTGCTTGCCTCCAAGTTTCTTTCTTATTTGCATCTTCAAATGAAATTGGATCTTCTCCTGCAAAGAAAGCAAAATAGACAGTATCATTTTATTCTACTTGCTCAGTTGAGTCATAAAGTTCTTGTATACTTCTCATTTTTTTAGGAGGTCTTTGATGCACATCTTCTCTTAGTGGAGTTGGGGATGCACTTTCGGTTTGAAAGTCAACTTCTTTACCGTCTTCTATAAGAGTATGAGTTTTACTTGTATCACCTTCATAGGTTGAAGCTTCGTCAAATCGAACATCTCGACTGATTATTCTTCTTTGTTGCTGGATTGTATAACTTATAGGCTTTGCTTCTTTCACTATAGCCAACAAATATAAACTTTTCTGCTTTGTCATTGAGCTTGGACCTTATAGCATCAGGAATGTGTGGATAGGCAATGCTCCCAAAGATTCTTAAGTGTTGAACACTTAGCTTTACTCCGTACCATGCTTCATTGTTAGCCCAATGATTATATCATGTTTTTGCATATGGCTAATCAATTAAGTTTAACATAATGACATCACTAATATTCATGTAATCACTATCATGTTGCTACTTAAACTTAGCATTGTCCTCAATGTTCACTATTTCAATATTGTTGAGCTACATAAGCTTGTATCATATTGTTTTATTTGTCTAACATGTACTTGTAGACATGCAGTAAGCATGATCAAGCTTTGTCAAACCAGGACATATGCAATAGAGAATTATTGATGGGCCAAAGACGGCGTTATACAAGAAGATTTCTCTGAACCGCCTAACGACCTATCCGGGGCCTCGCATCGGGGGTTCCGCTGCCCGGTCAGTGGACAGGGGTCGAGGGGGCAGCGCCCCCCCCTCCCCCGTCAGGGGTTCGGAGGCGAAGCCCCCGAAAGGTATTCAGATTTCCAGATATGTTTATCTTTGGACGATTGCCGTCAAGTGAAAAAGACGTCTTCAAGTCTGCTCAAATATTTGAAGAAAGGCGTCATCAAAGGGCTCTTGGTTTTCCTATTTCATCAATGTATTTTCCATATTTATTGAGTCTAGGAATACGATGTAAACTGTATCGTACTGGCAAATAGGCTACCCAAGAAACGTTTTCAAAATACCCTTTCATTTTGAAAACAAGCCCACTTACAAAAGCCCAAACTACTTCCTAACTGTTTGACTTTTCAAAAAGCCCAAAAACTAATTTGCAAAAACCCTGACAGAACTCTAACAGAACTCGGCCAGAGTTCGGCCCAAATTCGACCAGAGTTCGGCCAGAGTTCGGTTAGTGAACGTTGCTTTTTGAACTTGGTCTTCCTGCAGTTACGGATCCCAACGAGATTTTCTCATAGAGTTCTGCCCGAATTCTGTCCGAATTCTGTCAGAATTCTGCCTTTGGAAAAACTATAAATAGAGAAGGATTTCGATTATTTCAACTCACTCACCAATTCACTTTCATATCTCTTCTCTATAAGCCTACTACTTCTTCCAAAGTGTTCTGAGCTATTTATTTTCAAATCCCAAGCCTGTTACAATCCTCTAGTCGATTTGCCAGTGCGGTACGGTCTAGAAGTTTCAGAGTGATTGTAATCAGAGGCTTGATTGAAGTTAGACACTTCACAATTGAAGTTGGTCGAGTACTTCGGATCAAAGCTCGCGTTGTAGAAGTTGCAAGAACTTCGGATGAAAACTTGTGGTGATTTTCCATAGTGGATTCAACTGGAAGCTAGAGTTCTTCCGACTGGACTAGTCCTCACAAGAGGGAAACCAGTATACATCATTGTATTTGCGTTTGCTTTCTACTCTCTATTTTTCATTTACATATCTGTGATATATATTATGTGATCTTGTTACTAACATTTTTAAATAGTTAATTTCCGCTGCCTACTCTATTCACCCCCTCTCTAGAGTATTGTGCTTTACAAGTCGTTCCTACAATCGGTCCTACATTCATGAGGTATGATGTTCTGTAAACTCTTCGTAGGTGATCTGTTTATTAAGTAAACAGCACACGAAATAGCTTCTGCCCATAGAGCTTTGTCCACCTTCTTTCTACTGAACATGCATCTCACCATGTCCATAATGGTGCGATTATTTCTTTCACAAACACCATTTCGTTGTGGTGTATATCTGGCAGTTAGTTGATGTTTTATTCCATGATTTCTACAAAACTTTTTTAATTCATTTGAAATATATTCACCACCACGATCAGTTCTCAAAGTTTGTATATGAAGGCCAGAAAAATTTTCAAACTTCAACTTTGAAATCTTTAAAGGCTTGAAAAGCATCAGATTTTTCATTGAGAAAATAAGTCCATACTTTTCTTGAGTAATCATCAATGAAGGAGAGGAAATATCGATTACCTCCATGAGATGTAACTTGCATTGGTCCACATAAGTCTGAGTGAACAAGTTGAAGTGGTTTCTTGGCTCGACAAGTGGATTACAACGGAAATGTAGATCTATGAAGCTTCCCAATTTGACAATCTTCACAAACATCATCCGAGGAATAGATTTGAGGCAGCCCTTTGACCATCTTCTTTGCCACTAACTGCTTCAAGCTTTCATAATTCAAATGACCAAACCTGTCATGCCATAGTTTGGAGCTTCTACCATCAATGCTACTGAAACATGACAAGTTAGTGGTCTGTAGTGTTAGAGGAAACATATTATTTTCTGCAATAGCAATCTTTGCAACAAGTTGACTGTTCTTCGACAAGAAAAAAGCATTGTTTCTGAAGTGAATATCAAACCCTTTTCTTAAGAGATGACCTGCACTTAGAATATTGCTTTTTAGTCCTGGGATGTAGTATACATCTCCCATCTTCTCGATACTTCCAGATCTTGTTTTGAAAGCAATTTCACCAACGCCTTCTATTTTGTATGCTCTGTCATCACCAATCTTTACTTGGCCACGGTCAGCTTTTGTTAAGCTTGTAAATAAATTCTTATTTTCTGTCATATGCTTGCTAGCACCGCTATCAAGATACCACAAATTATCCAGGTTATCACCATGACAACCAAGCAACAAAGTGTCTTGATGGTTACCTTGTTCTTTATGAACGTAGCCTGCTTCTTTTTTCTAGCATTCATTGATAGTGTGGCCTGGTTTGTGGCAATGATAGCATTCAAAGTAGCCATGACCTCTTCCTCTTTGATGACCACGACCTCGTCCTCTTTGTGAGGTGTACAGAAGATCCATTTGCCATCGAGGAGAATGTAGGAATAACTCAGAATGTGATGTGTACAGAAGATCCATTTGCCATCGAGGAGATCGTGGGCCTTGGTAGGAGCCGGAGTGGGGTTGTTGGCTTCGATCTGGGTGATGAGCTTGAGGATCTCCGTCCTCTTCTCCTCAGTCCCCTGCCGGTCTCCTTCAGAGAGTCCTCCAGCTTCATCTTCAGCTCCCCGACCGGCAACGTCGCCTGGTCCACCGCTGTTGTCGCCCCCGCCTCCTTCTTCTTCCCGTCCACCGCGACCGCGTTGTCTCCTTCTCCCTTCCCTTTCCCCAACTTGTTGTCGCTGGCGATTGCGCAAGCGACGAAGGAAGGCTGCTGGGGCTTGAGGAGGGCCGGTGGAGCTCCTTTCTCCGTGAGCCATGGCAAAGTCATGGAGGTTGATGGGGGCAGTTGGCTGTTGTTGCACCGGACAGTTGCTTTTTATGCTGAAGAGGCTGAAAGAAGCCGATATTGCCATTGTTTTCTTGTGTCGACTAGTAGTCGTAGATAAAGCAAAAGCAAAGCAAAGACTCTTTTCAGTATTTTCAAGGAGATATAATATATATATATATATATATATATATATATATATATATATATATATATAAAACGTTGATCATCGTCGTTCTTAACCGAGACTCAGGTTAAGCACCATCTCGGAACCTTTCGGACCATGCAGGACGTTTTATTCATTCAATATGGGCTATAGACCAGAAAGGATAGTGACGATGTAAGAATATTTTTCAGCAAAAAGTCTTCAGTCATCTCTATGTAACCAATTTTATACACATACATGCATATCATATAAAAAATTTAATCTTTTCTTCCTTAGGCTCATATTTGTTTCTAATCATATAATTTAAACAAAATTATATAAATCTAATGGAGATAAAGCTAACTAAATAAATAATCCATATTTGAAAATAGAAATTGGATTATATAAAAGAATTTGGAAGGAGGGCTTGCCTTGCTTTGATTTCCAAATTGATACTAGGATTTGGAATTGGGGGTTAGTGCTTGAGCCTTCTTCTCCAATTTCTCCTTCTTCCTCCTCCTTCAAATTCTTCTTCTTCTTCATTTTTCTTTTTGAGGAAAAGGGGGGTTTGGGTTTAGGTTTTGATAGTGGTGGTGATGATGAAGAAGAAGAAGAAGATGATGATGATGATGGAGGTGACGGCGGCGGCCGGAGGCGCGCGGCAGTGGGGCCGGTGAACGGCGGATGGCGGTGTCGCGGGCTCGGGTCCGGGCATGGTAGTCGCGGCCGCGGGTGAGAGAAAAAAAATGAGAGAGATAATATAGTGAGATGGAGAGGTGATTGAGAGAATGGATGCTCTCTCCCCCCCTTCCTTTTAAGTTTTTTTTTAAAAGTCATCATTAAAGGGGACAAGAATAAGATTACCAATTTGTCCTCCTCTTCCATGCATGAAGACATGTGTGCATGAGGTGTCCAAGGTAAAATATGAAATTACAAAATTAAATCTAAGGACTCAAATGAAAATAAATAAAAAATTTCATATAACATATATATATATATATATATATATATATATATATATATATATATATATATATATATATATATATATATATATATATATATTCTTTTAAAAGAATCCAATAATTTATCAAAATAAAATATATTTTTATATTCTAGAAATGTTTAAAATAAAATTTTATTATAGAGTACGGCTATTACAAAAGTTCTTCTAAAGTGGGCTAGTCCCAATCATGAGCAAAAAATGATGTACTTTTTTAAGTTGCATTTTTTAAAAGGAAAACCCTCAACATTTGAAAAAGTAAGAGTCTACTTGGCAATTGTAGGGTAGCGGTTATGAGGTGTTTTTAGAGTACCAGTTATGAGCGATTATGAGTGGTCCGATTTTGGGTGGTTTTTTAAGTAGCGGTTTTTAAACCAGTATAATTCATGCTTGGTAATTCACTAACTAGCGGTTCTGAAAAAAAATTTACACGAATAAAATTAAATAGGGAAGGGTATTAGTAGCTATAATTATATATTTTTTGTGAGGATATAAATAAAATAAAATAAAATACTAAAAATCCTTAAAACTCATCGATTTGAGGTGTTTATAAAACTATCCAAAATTATATTACACCGATTTTAAAAAGTTAAGGTTTTCATAAACGGTCAGTTCAAAAACATTCCAGAACCGGTGAAAACACCGTTGCCAACAGACCCTAAAAGAAGGCTTTTTCTAAGGGCACCCCAACTATTACTAGGGGCTATCACTTACTAGGGGACAGCCCAGGTTTGAGGAACTTTTACTGGGGACGTCCCGAAAATTACTTGGGGCTATCCCACCCCCCCCCCCCCCCCAAATTCTCTCTTTCATTTCATTTTCATAAAAAATTTCTCTCTCTTCAAAACCCTCTCTCCAAAACCCTACTCTCCAAAACCCTACTCTCATTCTCCCCAACTCCAATCCAAACTCATAACCCTAGTTTTCTTCTACATTTCTTATGATAAATTAGGTTAGAACAATTTTTTGTTTGTCAAAGTATTTTTCGAACTCAGAAAATCTCAGTTTTTTCGTTTAAACCTAACCCTAGAACACGAAATGGCCGTTCGGCTGCTGCTCGTGGGCGTCATCTCTGAGGAGTGCCGAAGAACGGGCAGTCCTACTGCCAAAGTGGACTGCCATGTTCCAGGCAGTCCTATTATAAAACAGGACTGCAGGAAGCCTGACAGTCCTTTTATAAAACATGACTGCCATCTCTTCTGCAGTCCTGAAAGAATGATGGACTGCCAGGAACATGGCAGTCCTTAAGGAAAACTGAAACTCTGTCACAGAATTTTATAAATAGGACTGCCACCCCCTGGCAGTCCTACACTTATAGGACTGCCAGGAGGGTGGCAGTCCTATTTATAAAACTCTGTGATGAGCTCCTCAAACTGAAACTCTGTCACAGAGACTTATAAATAGGACTGCCAGCACCCTGGCAGTCCTACTTAAGTGTAGGACTGCCAGAGTGCTGGCAGTCCTAATTGATACTTGCTGTAACAGCAAGTTTCAATTACGACTGCCACCACCCTGACAGTCTTCATTTTGTATAGGACTGCCAGGGGGTGGCAATCCTAATTGAAACTCTTTGTGATAGAGAGTTTCAAAACTCTCATCACAGAGACTTACAAATAGGACTGCCACCCCCCTGGCAGTCCTAAATTACACGGAGAATGACCATTCTCCTACGTTCTAACACGGAGAATGGCAACCCTTATGCGAAATTAACATTCTTCGTGTTCTAACACGGAGAATGACCATTCTCCTGCATTTTATGGTTAGTTAAAACTTTGAAGGGCCATAACTTTTGACTAGAAGGTCGAAACGAGACCCGGTTTGTCGCAAAATGAGCGTATCTTCGAGGGGCCCGAGATTAACAGTTTTTTCGTTAGACGGCCTTCCGAAATTTTAGAATCGCAAAAAAATGATGTTTGGACCTCCGTTTTAGCACTTTTAAGTTTCCCAAAATAACTATTATTTTCTTTGGGTGAAAAATTAGTATTTTATTTTCTTGTTGTTGTGGTGGTAATTTTCTTCTGATTCTTGGAGAGACGGCAATGGAGGAGATGTGTTTGTTGAGCTCTGTGCTGGGTTTTGTTGGATTCGGAGTTGAAATCTTTGTTGGAATTGTGATTGGCTATTTTCTCTTCATTTACTTCCAGCCCACTGATGTCAAGGTACTATTCTAGAAAAATTTAAAAATGTGAAGGAGGAGAAGAAAAGAGTAGAGGGAGAAAGAGTAGAAGAAGAGGAAGAGGAAGAGGAAGAGGAAGAGAGGAAATGAAATGAAGTTGCTGAGCTAGCCCCAAGTAAAAAAAATTGATGGCAAACTTGTAATATTTTTGAACATTTTTTGGATAGCCCCTAGTAATTTGTGTGGTGCCCTTAGAAAAAGCCTAAAAGAAACGAGATGGTTGTTATACTCGGAGCAGCGTGCTGCGGCGACGGAATTGGCGACGGACGGGAGCACGGGGATGGGGTCTGGAGCGGCCGCCATGACCTTCCTCTTCCCGCCAAAAAGTCGCCAGCTTCGTCGTCTTCCTCGTGGCCTGATGGATCCGGTCACGCCGAACGGAGAAAGCGGACGCTTTCAAAATCTCGGATCCGACCCGGATGCGACCCGTTAACGGCCCGCCAACGGAAAAGAGGTTAAAGGAAAAAAAAGTGAAACCTTAGCCATTTGAAGAACTAATGGCTGCAGCTACTTCCCCTCCACTTCCCCTCCTCTGTTGCTTGAAATCCGGAGTAACCCACTTCCGGATCCACTTCCCTCCCACTTCTTCATTACTCTCAATTACTTCCAGCAATGTTTTGTTGAAGAAGAAGAGGAGCAAAGAAAGATTCCCCTACACCACAAGAACATCTTCAGAAGGTTCTCTCTACATAATTTGTTTACCCCAACTTTGTACGTTACGTATTTTTTATATTATTTATTTATGCATTTAGGTGTAGCCTATGATGGATATTATGAGGATTTCGAGTCGAACATCGAATTTGGTGTATTTTAGGATTAGTTTTCCGGATTTGGATTTCCCAGTCAATATCTCGTAGGTGAAGGGATGGTTAAGTGGGGTGTGTTTAATAACTCTTGCTTTTGGATCGGAGGTTTTGAGTGAGAGGAGAATTAATAAGAATACAATAGTTATCAAACTATTCTTATTATATGTGCCATAAAATTGCACAAAAAGGTGGTCACCAACTCAACGGACACGTAAAATATATGTGGTCATCGACTATCTCTTCTCCAATTTTTTGACGCACAAGGACGAATTTTTTTATGTATCAAATATATGTGATCATCAACTCAACAAATGAATAAAAATCATAGCTGTCGATTTTTTATTTTTTCTTCTTATAATTTTCAACGATGAGTAATAAGAGAAAGCGAGAAGAGACGACGCACCTGGACGACAATAGGTTGAAAGCTAGGAAGACGGAACAACATGTTGGAAGCAAAAAAAATGGAGAAGAATGTCATGATATTTTATATGACAAAAAATTATTATTTATGACATCTTAAACAACAACTCCTAACTTTTTATTGTTAACCCCCTGATTTGGGATTTAAAATGTAGACTAGAGAAGGTTAAACTAGCCCTTACTTAAACCTCTATGACTTCCCCTCCTAAACCTCCACTCCCAAACCAAGCACGATTTTTTTCCCTCACTTAACTCTCTTCACACTCAATCCAAGCAAACCCGTAATTTACCCTAAAGTCAATGCAAACATAGGGGAGTGCATATGAGATATTGGTGAAATTGTCGATATCTCTTCGTCTATTTGAGATATGCTTATGCTAATTTACCCTTCTCTAATATAGTACTAACAAATTTACGGATATTAATGAGTGATAACAGATGGCATGTTTTAGGTGTTCCAAGTGAGTTAGTTGAAGATTCCAAATTTGTTCCTTTGAATGCGGATGATCCTGTATATGGTCCACCAGTAAGTTTCTTGTCCTTGACATATAATACACGACGTTATTGTGTTTTCTAAAGTTTCTTGCTATAACTTATGGTAGAAGTCTGAAACTCATCGATCAGTCTTATGGAAATTTGAGAATATACCTATAATAGATCACTTACCGATCTTTGATCCAACAAAAAAAATGACAGAAGAATAGGATATACAGATTTACCCTGTACAAACCATCAATCAATGCTCATTGAGGAGACGGTGGCATAGATGGAAAAAAAATGGGGGATGAACGAAAGAGGTGTGTGGCTGAGGGGAGGAGAGAAGGAATGTATGGCTTGACAGCACCTTCTGCGAAGGTTCGAGAATCTATGATAGAAAGGACATTCCATGCTAAGGTTATGAAATAAATCAATGTGAACCCTTTCCTATCCCCGTGGAATTGTGCTAAATGATATAGTATAGTGCATTTTATTTTGATAAAATTTCTACTAATTTTGACTAATTGTGAATATAATTTATAGTGATTGTAAGCTGATGGGGGATTATTACTTTCTTTACAAGTTAGATGAAGACATACTCTTCTTTTAATTTTTTTTAATAAACTTTGTGTTTTAATAGGCTTTATTGCTAATGGGATTTGATGCAGAGGAAACAGATAAGGTAATTCTTGTTCCATTTCCAAAGATTTTTTTTTAAAAAATCTAGCAATGCTCTTTCCTCCCTATCTGAGTAACGCTTTCTTAGTTCAAATAAGCATTTTAGTGACTTTTTTTTTATAAAAAAGAAGTTCTCTTTCACTGGTAACCTATAGAAAGTTCGAGACTCCTCTGATTATAAATGCATATGTATCGCGTGTGCAGATTCAGAAATTTTTAAGAGAGTTTGATGGCGAGTTTCTAAAGGTAACTACCAGGATTTCTGTACATTCATTCTTGTTCTCCTTGAGAATTTGTTTTCTTCTCAATGCACCAGCATGTCATTGTATGCCATTTTCCAGTATGTACCAGAAATTTTTATTTCTAGTTAATATGTTATAGTTGTAAGAATATATCAGATGTTTGTACACATTGTGAATTCTCAATATTTTCTGACAGAGCTTATAAAGCATGTTGAGGCAAAATGGATGATTTTATTGAACTCACAAAGAAATGATGTGTACAAAGTTTAATTAAAACACTCACACACTAAACTTTTGTACTCTCACTAGGACACTCACACACTGACAATACTACACCACACAAGACACTCTGCTGGGATGATCCCAAATGGGGTAGCCATGTCCCTATATAGCTAGAGAAGGAAAAGTCTAGATCATAGAACGTTCTATAGATAGAAGAGATGGGAGATTGCTTGGGAATGGAGGAGAAAAATCTGAAAAGAGAGAGATTTCTTGGATTTTGTTTTCATTGTCTAGTCGTCCTTCTGAGCATTGTTATGTTATTCTCAGCCTATTGCTGATTAGGCCGATCTTCCTCTAGAATTTTACGATGAACATTAGTTCTCCATAGATCTTTATATATAGGAGATTCTAAGGCCGCATGCTCTTCGTCAACAACCGGTTCTTCTATGATCTCAGGTTCTTGCTGCAACTCTCGTCTTTGCGGTTCCTCTTCTCATTTTTCTTGTAATTATTCTTCCAAATTCTTCGTATCGGGAAGTACCACCTCTTGTAGTGACCACCAAGATGACGATTCATCAAAGACTACATTTTTTGGATGTGCAGTACCGATTTGTTATGGGATCGCAACATTTTTATCATTTTCTTTCACTGTTATATCCACAAAGATGCACTAAATCGCCTTCTTGTCGAATTTGCTTCGCAAATGATCGAACACAAACACATAAGATACACATCAAAACACTAGAAAGTCACTCATCGTAGATTTCATGCTCCATAACATCTGGAAAGGAGAGACAAACCTCAACCTAGCTTGAGGTAATTTGTTGATCACGTGTGTTGCTGTCTTCATACACTCGACCCAGAATCAGCTCGGCACGTTCTTGGCATATAACATACTTCGACAAATTTTTGCAATGTGTCGGTTCTTCCTCTCAGCGACACCATTTTATTGTGGAGTGCTAGGACACGTTAGCTGTCGTATGATTATCCATTCTCTAAGATAGTTTGATAATTCATCAAACGTATACTCCTTCCCATTACCTGTACACAAACATCTAATCTTCCTTGTGACATCTCCTTTAACTTCTTTATAAACTCTTTGAATTTAGAGAGAACTTCTGATTTTTGTTTGAGAAATTAAACCTCCATGTACCTCGAGAAGTCGATAATGAATGTCAACATGTAGCACATTCCACTAATCGATGCTTGCTTCGCCGGGCCAAACACATCAGAGTGAACAAGCTCTAAGGAGGGATCTTTAGCTCAAAACTTTGACTCGTCATAAGGAAGTTGATGTGCTTTACCATAATGGTAACCTGCACAAAACTATCTCACAGGATGTCTAGTTGAGGAAGACTCTTGAGCATAAACTAGTTCATCATAATCTTCAACTTATGAAATCTTACATGGGCTAGTCGTGAGTGCCAAGATCCATACTACATAATTTCCCGAGATTGTCAATTATGATATTGAAGATATTCTTCTTCAGTCCTGGCACGTTGTATATATTCTGCAGCTGAAGATAATGAGGACTAAAGTGATGAAAAATTACAGTGTTACCGATACGAGTGATTGACAACTTAGAATTGTTCGCAATCACCACGACTTTGCCTCCTTTATACTTTGACATACTCGATAACTTCTCCTTATCGCCAGTCATGTAATTGGAGCGTCATGCGTCCACTATGCAATCATCCTGGTATATGAAAAGCTTTGAATCTGAGACGACTGCAAATGTAGCTTCCTCCGCTCCAACTGTGATAGAATTCAAAGCTACTAGTCCAATGATTAATTTGCATTTTTTGTTATAGTTAATCGATTAAATTTAGTACTATAAAATTACTAATGATCATGCAATCACAATATTGTTAATATTTAAAGTTAGCATAGTCCTACTGTGCTTTAATGTTATCATCTTGCTACCAAGTATATTTCTCTGTTCATCTAACATTTATTTGTAGAACAATAATAAACAAGATAAATCGACTTATGCAAATAAAGAAATCATGATGGGCCAAATGCATATTAGCTCAATAATTTATCTGAATCGTTCACGATAACTTCCGGTACATGAACAAGATTTTGGGAGTTCTGCTGCCTGGTCAGCGGACGAAGGTCGAGGGAACAGCACCACCATTAGGGTTTGGGGGCGAAGCTCCCGAAAGCTAATCAAATATGTTTTTCTTTGGGCAATTACAATCATGATAAACAAAGTTGAAGAAGTCAAGCTATCAAGTGCTCGAGTTCAGTGTAATATTTTTGTATATTTATTCTCTAGGAGACATTGTAACTAAATAGGTAAATGCAAAATAAAAGCTAAACCAAAACCCTAAGCCAAAACTTCAATACCTTAAAATCAGTATCAGCCTGTAGGAATACAAATTTCATCTAGCAAGTCCAGCAACACAAATTTGTTACCACGGTATACCGACGATATACCGTCTTGGAGCTATTTGTTCAACAATTAATAGTGCAACGGTAAGAAAACTAGTAGTTTTATAGTCGTTACTATGAGAGCGGTATACCGTATGCAGTGTAACGACTCTAGTTCTAGAGGATGTTTTGTGTGCTATAAAAGAACCCATTTTCTCTCATTTGTTTCCATTTCTTTGGGCCTCAAATTCCTAGCATATATAAACTCTTCATATATACAAGGGCTTTCATTTGCCAAATATATTTGAGATAGTGTTTTAATTGATTTGTAAAGTACGAACTTCAAATTGTTATGAGAAGATCACCATCATTCTTATAGGATATTGAAGTCCACAAGCCTTTGTATCAAAGCTTGTATATAAGTCTGCGTGCTCTTTGCAAAACTTGTGTAAGAAGTCGTTGAGGCATTCGAATCAAAGATCACAAGTGCAACTATTTTTTTAATAATTGATTAAAGCCGGAGAGAGTTCTGGGATGAGTGTCTCACGGAGGATACATCAACTGTTCTTATTATTGCCTCATTTCTAGCACATATTTTAAAATAACCTATTAGCATTCTTAATTGTGCTTAATTATTAATTAAATCTTATTCACCCCTCCCCTTCTAGGGTGCCGTCGAAAGCCACTTCACTTGTCTCAGAAGTAGACTATTTTTCGAAGTCCATCTCTTCTATTGGTTCGATCATCGCATACGATGCCCGAAAGTCCCACTCTTCTTTATTGTTCTCCTGGGGACTAGTAGACGTCACCATGTTGCCTTCTGCAAACTTTTTCCATAATCTCCAATATCTAGTAAAGTGACCATTTTTTCACAGTTGTGGCAGTTTCTATTCCGTCGCCTAAATCCCTTCTTGTTTTGTGGAGCTCCCCCAATATAATAACTTCTTTCTTGTTGTCTTTATCTTTTTTCTTCTCATTGGCAACATTCTGCCGTTTAGGTCAACCTCTTTTGTTATTGATGGAAAGAACCTTATCTTCATTCTTTAATAAAACACCGACCATTTGTTGGGCCAAAGTTTCTTGATTGGTCAACAAGTTCTCTAACTCTACAAGAGAAGGTTGAGTTAATAAATCTACTATATTCGGATCTTACACCACGAGTAATAATTCTTCTCATCCTTTGTTCACTAAATTTAGAATTTGGATCTAACTGAAAACTTTTACGCCATAAGTTCTTTATTCTCATAGAGTACTGGTTGATAGTCATACCTTTTATGTGGTGGTCATTACCTCGTTCTCTAAGAATTGAAACCGAGCATTATTTTTCTTAGAGAATATAGTTGCGAAAGTACTCCATGTCGTTTGAGGTGTATCTGCATCTTTAATGTGTTCCAGCAACTCGTCCTCGATTCTCGTCTTGAGCACGGATATGGCCTTTCCATTCTTGATTTTCAATTTCCTGAATGCCTCAATGTTCTCCTTTGCGAGTGGTGTGGTCTCAGTACCACCGACAATTTTTCACAAATCCCGGCCTTCAAGGTAAGATTTGATGCGACTCTGTCAATTCTTATACTTGTGGTGGTTGAGCTTTGCAATCCTACTAATGGTGTTCACTAGATCTGTCATCGTGGTCCCAGACAGATAGCGTCACGGTCCTTAACTGTATTGATCACGAACACACTGAACACCATTTCACAAACGGTCCTTGACCGCCTTGCTCTGATACCATATTGTTGAGTAAAAATGGATGATTTTATTGAACTTAAAATAACTTATGTGTATAAAGTTTAATTACAACACTCTTACTGGGACACTCACACACTAACAATACACCACACAACACTCTTTACACTTCACTTTGATACACTATGTTGGGATGATCCCAAATGGGGTGGTCATGCCCCTTTTATCGATATAGAAAGAAAAAGCTAGATCATAGAAGGATTTAGAGATATAGAGATAGAAGAGAGGAGAGATTTCTTGAAGAGTAATGGAGGAGAAAAATATGAAAAGAAAGAAAGAAAGAGAAAATGTCTATTGTCTATTGGATTCTAGTTAGTATGTTCTAGTTATAAGAATGTATCGGATGTTTGTATATATTGTTAATTCTTAATATTGTCTGAGAGACAGCTTGTAATGGTGGTGAGATTATTATTGTTTATTATGCATGACTATGTTATCACGTAATAGCAACGATTCTAGTGAACTTATATCTTATGTCAAGGGTTGACTTTGAGTTTCAATTTCACCATTTACGTAAAATTTGATGCCACATCATTTATCTGATATATGAAATTGTTATGCTCTACACAAACTGATTGATAATATCTTAGTCCATATTATTCTACCTTTTTTCAGTTATTTCTCTTTTTGAAAGATTTTGACATGATGGAGAGATTGAGAAGAATGTCATGCATAAAATTAAAACATAATGGTTGAAATGAATGAGTGCTTTTGAGTACTTTGTGATTGTAAGATACCTCTAAAGTGGCTATAAGACAAGCCATGCTTTATGGATCGAAGTTCGAGCAATTAAGAAACTTAGAAACCTCCTCTCCAAAAAGTTAGTGTAGCCGAAATAAGAATGCAAAGATAGATGAGTATCAATACATTAAAAGATAATATGAAAATTGAGTTTGTCCTTGGAAAGTTAGAGGTGGCATCAATTAAGGACAAGATGAGAGAAAATCGACTTAGATGGTTTAGACATATGCAACGCAAATCAATAGAAGATGTTATAAGGAAGGGCGATATTATAGTATATAGTAGTTAATGGAGCCACTATGAGTAGAGGTAGGCCCAAACGAACATGGTTTGCAGTATTAAAGAAGCATATAGATTTTTGCTAGCATTACATAGAACATGGCCCTTAATAGAGTTGAATGAAGGAAGATGATTCAAACAACCAACCCCAAGAATTTGGCATAAAGGTTTTGTTGTTATTGTTCTTTAAAATACTAGACATAAACTTAAGGCCCATATCTTAGCAAGCCTTATTTTCTTCACCTCTAGTACGCCTTGTTTTCCTGGACAAATCTTATTCTCTTAGTTTTTTCACCTCTCAACATCATAGCAGTTACAATATTACTCTTTTTTTTGGGGTATGCATCCATTGTACTCAAACGTGCAAATTTTGTTCAAAGACGTGTTTATTTCACATAACAAGTGGCCTACGCAACCAATTTCAAGAACATTTGATGCTTTCACTTAGTAATTGTGTTGGACAGACTAAGACACTGTGACACATCAGATGATATAGATACAGAGATCACACCGGATTGTCATGTGTGTGCTTCATAGCTTAGCAATGTCTTGATATGTAGGTACATAAACATGTCTGTTATGATTGACTGCACTGACAGATAAGAAAGTAGACGTAAGTCAAGTTAATATGCTCCTGCAGATGGATGTATTTAGACTGGTATGTGGATCTGACAATTAGCATATCATCTATAGATAGATCCAACAAATATATTGAAGAGGAGAAACTATCATAGAATCACAAAGAAGCTTATTTATGAAAAGTTTGTTACTGTCGAAAGTTTTAGTCCAACTTTTAGCTGGAATAAGTTTCAACCAGTACATTATTCTAAGAAATCTGAATTAAAGATGATGAGAACCGTAGCTGCGACAAATCTTACATCTTGCACAAATTTAAGATGTCATGATTGGCATAAATCTTATACTTGACAAGTTGAAAAAACGAAGGCATCAATTCTTGGATGAATTTTATATTAATTGAAAATGATAAGAATGTAAACATGGAAGTATGGACACCAAAGCATCTGGTGTGACAGAAAGATCAAAATGATTTAAGCATACGAAAGTTAGTAGTTTCAGACTTTCAGTGTAAGGAAGCATCACCAATATATTGGTGACAGGATAGACATGTTCTAACTTCTAAGTGAAGCTGCTATTGTTAAATAATATTCTTCAACTGAACCATAGAGGCTGTTGAATTGCTAGGGAGCCACTAGAATTCATCAGGAGTACAGTAAAACTAATTGAGGACCTTTAATTTTGATTCTGCTTTTCCAACAACTTTCAAAAGGCCTTCCTCTAGACACTTTGTTTTTAACGCCACTAATATATGTGTCATGTAATCTAGGATTACTTGGTCCTATGCTTATCACTTTGACATTCATGCCACTAAGATATGTATGATGTAACTAGGTTTACTCTGTGCTGTGTGCTCGAAATTTACAAGTCATGCTAGACATTCAATTATAGTGCTCAATTTTTGGGCATTACTGAGCAACTTTCAGTTGACTGTTAAGTTGGTTTCCCCCCCTTTCCTCTCACCATGGCAACCCTTCCCTTCTATATCAAGTTGTACATGATTGATTATTTGACAACAACAAAGAAACAGCCTAACTCGAGTGATTCTCATAAAATAAGTTTCTAGGAAGTAGGAAGGGGACATAGAAAGATGTTTAGTGATGCATAGGGAGGGGAAAAATGCTATCACAACTCTATTCATTTATACCAATCGCCTCTGGTCCCATCTTATATTTTTGACATCCACAATGTTTGTTGGTACACACTTTCTTCACGAATATATGTGGCAAGTATGATACAGTGAATTTGCTACTAAACAAACAGCTTATTCGCAACTAAATACCTTGAACTTTCAAGTTTTTGCAACTAAATATCCTGTACTTTTGTAATTAGCAACTAAATACTCTGAAGTATTGGGCCGTTAGTAAGTTGCTACCTGCCATTAGTTGACTGTTATATTTTCAGTCAATTTTTCTTTTTAAGACCATTTTCCCCCTAATATTGATAGTTACTTCTTTTTAGAGAAAGGAAAAATCAAAATGTCAAAACAATATTGAAAAATCCTAGCCTCTTCTGCACCCCTGCTTTTCTTATGTCTTCTTTAATTTGTTACAAGGGTACTTTTGCCTTCTTACAACCATATTTAAACCGGAATACCCCCCCTTCTCTTCCTCTCATAGTGCAGGGTATCTTAGTTGCTGGGGAAAAAAAAGTTCATGGTGTTTAGTTGCAAAAACTTGAAAGTCCAGGGTATTTAGTTGCAAATAAGCCTAAACAAATTTAATAAAAGCAATGGAGAAAACATTGATGGTTTTCTTATATTTCACATTTGGACAGAGACAAAAGGTAGCTATGGGTTGTTATTTACTAAACCTATTAAGTACGTCAAACTGTGATGTCATTTAAATACCCTCAAGATGAAATAGTATCAATCCTCAATCTCAACTAGAAACAAATGCACCAAACCAAGTATGTCTTTATGTCAATTTAAACTTTTATAAATGTGGTCAGTTATCAATGTTCACTTCAACCGACAATTGTAGAATGAACAATTTGTAGGTACTTTTTCATGTGGTGATTCTTCATTCATGTGGGATTCCTTCATGGTTTTCTGTTCTTTAGATTTGAGATGAATCGTAGGTCTAAACTTTAGCATTTTATGTTTATCATCTCCTTGTAATCTAAGCATATAATTTTTTATAGGTTACTCACTGCACTGAGGATATGCTTACGAAATCCATTTGGGATGCAATGCATGCTGAACAACCTGATTTGAAAGCTGTTAAGGTTTGTTCTTTTCCTAAAATAATATCTTGTTAACATTCTTTTCTATATTTGTATTTGGTTGTTTTGTTGCATATCCTTGCAAATTAAACTTGTAACCAAGGACAATAACTAGGTGTATATATATGAACCTATGTGGTGGGCGTGTGACATGATGTGTACAACATTGTTTGTTTGAACTCCCTTTGCCTTGGTGCGAGTAGACATCTATATTGTTAACTTAATTCATAATGGGGCACAAATATATATATGAATCTAGATGATGGCTGTGTGACATGATATGTCCAAGATTTCTTGTATTTGAAAGAAGGTTTACAGTATCGGCTGATACCGATACGTACCAGTCGTACATTTTTAGCATGTGTGATCCAATATTGACTGCTATCCGATATTGGTCGATACCGACATTTTGACTCGCTTTCATGGTCAATTCAACAAACAACAAGAAGGGATAAATATAGGAAACATAATTTCGACACAATGATTTGTCGTATCGAACATCTACGTACTACAATGTGTAGATAAGATTCCTTATCGAAGCACCGTTACCATTCCACTTGTCGAAGTTGTATATTTATAAATTCATAATATCCATCTATATTCATATTATTTTGTTCAAATGCAACATGAAATAACAAATAATACATAGAACTATGCCTAAATAATAAAATACATTTCTATTTTTTTAATAATTATTTTATTAATTTTGACTTCCCAAAACAAAGAACACTGGAACTCCAATCTGAAACCTCCAAAACCTCCGATGTCAATACTCATGAATGGTCTAAAACCGTTGATACTGTGAACTTTTGATACTGCGAACCTTGGTTTGAACTCCCTTTGATTTGGTGTTGGTTGCCATCTATATTGTTAATTCATAATGGGACACAAATGGTGTAACTTAGATGATTGGGGTGTCTTTTGAACTCTCTGTCACAACCCCAAGCTGAATATATGGACTTGAAACCATGACAAGGCCACAACTTCCATAAACTCGTTATAAATATAACAATGTTAAAAGATTTCCATTCTCTCCTATATGTAAACTAACCATAAAAGATTCCTCGACACATTATTCTATGTTCTCTCTGAAATATAAATCTCAAAGAAACCTACAAAATTATTAATGTGATATGTTATTCGTAGAATTCAGTATGGAATGAATAAGTGTTGAGAACACATGCTCTAATTAGCTCTATGATATTGTTAGACCTGAAAGTTTTGACGGTTATTTCATTTCTACTTAAAAATGACAAGGCAGATGGAATAAAGAATGAAACCATAATTTGATTATGCTCATAACTTTTCCGGCCGATCATCATATGATTTAATCAGGGGTCTTTCTTAATATGATTATTATTATGTCTCAGTTTTCTCATCATAGTTTCCTCTCCTATGTGCAGATTGCTAAATCGGTACCAAGAATATGCTTTTTGTCTGGATTAACTGGGGAAGAGATGATGATGTTTATTGATGCATTTCCAGAAGCTGGTATGACAAGTGCTGCTGCATTGCATCATTATATCATCCTAACTCAACAAATTAGAATTATGCATTGCTGCCTAGGGAGCACGGAAACACAGAAAATTGGCTGTATCTGTTTCACATCGTGTCGGACACGTATCAGTATAAAAAGTACACTGGCAACCAGTGTTGTGTCCATGTCGCCCTTATCCCTATCGTATCAAATTTGTGCCCGTGCAACATAGATACATTATTGTTATATTGTTTGCTGCTAGCGATGCACAAAAGCTTACAGTAAAGAGTGTTAAGTTATTTTTAACTTGACTCGAGCAATTCTCATTTTGAACTTAGATATTTAATATTGCTAATGTAATACAAATAGAAACTTTACGTGTACTATACCACACGTGGGAAAAGTAGCACTTGTGACTGAAAACTTGATTAAGTATCAAAGAAGTCTGAAATAGGATTGAGAGAATTTAACCGATACATATGATGAAACTATCTCAAGAAATGTAAATTTTCTTCCTTTTTGAGGAATTGATACTTTATCCTTGAGACACCTGAATACAGTAAGTTTATGGGACGGTCCACCTAACTTTTGGTCCCCGTTGCCCTCTCTAGTTTGCTTTGGTGTGCGCTCACATAGACTACTTGATAGTTGATACCCATTACTTGTAGTACAGTGACAAATAAACTCCCGTTCATAATACCTAAATTAGCTGTTGTTAATTCCTGTACAAAAGAGATGCTGTGAGATCAGTTAGAATTCTCTTTTAGGTGGATGAAATGGTTACGTAACTATGCACTGGTTCCTGACATTATATGTGCAGTTATTTCTCTTGAAACAGATTTCCTCTAGTACAGAATATATGCCTATATTTTGCCTCCGGTTGACATAGTTACATTTGTATCTGAATTTGACTAGTACCCTCATCGTGTTCTTCGATGTGTTTGCAGTATCGGCCGATACCAATCCGATACGGCCGATAGCGATATTGTTCGGCATGTCCCGATTCGATACCGGCCGATACATATACTGACCGATACCAAAATTGGGGGGATCTCTTTTCAGTCAATTCAGCAAAGAAAATTGAACGAAAAAGACCAATCAACAAGTGTGTAAAAGCATAGTAAGGTTGAAAAAGCATGTAAAAGAAGAAAACTTATCTATCGCAGGTAAACCAATCGATAATGGTGACTACTATTTCATTCAATTTTAAAACTACTAAAAAACAACACAAAAAATATACTTAAAGTTATGTCTAAATGTATAAAAAAAATTCTAAAATTTTAATAGTTTATTAATAATTATATTTTTTTTATGCCAAAAAAGTCCGATACTATGATCCGAAACCGCCAATAATGCCGATACCGTCTATCCCGAAACTCATAGGAAAGGTCCGATGCCTTCTGATACCGATATGCGAACCTTCATTGAAACTTACTATACTTCCTACTCATTTCCTCAATACCAAACAGTACCTCAACTTAGTTAGCAGTGAGATGAAGATGCATGTCCTTCTAAGATCTATTAGAACCTTTTATGAGCGATACCTGAAAATTAGGAAACTACGAGGTGTGAACCGGAGATACGAAGCTTCTATATTTGTGGACTAAATTTCAGACAGCTTTGTGAAAGAAAAAAAATCATATTACGCAAATGTGACTTTTCTGTTCTTTCAGTTGAGTTACTCGTGTAGTATTCGACTTGCAATTGAACTAACACTTCATTTCTTGCTTTTGTGCAGGCCTAAAGCCTGCTGTTTTTGCTGCGCTCGTTCCTAATAGTGCAGATAAGCTTCTCATGGAGGTGGCTGAAGAGATTATGGGGGATCATGAAATGATGGTATATTTCTTTCTTTGCGAAGATTAATCTCTGATTATCGTACGGCAATGATGCTTATCAAATAGCTTTATCTTTTGCAGTCAGCAAAGCAACAGCCAAATTGACCGGCCGATCGATTTTCTGCAGTCCAAGAGAAGTGAATAATCTTGACCACAGATGACAGTATTGAAGCCCACATTGAGAATCTGTTGCAATGTAGTAGTCCTATGTGAAGCACAATTTTTATCTGTGTATTTTGAGTCAAGTCTTTCTGAAAGTTTTTCTTAATGACCAGGAAAGGTGGATAATACTGTAACTTGCAAACTTAGGAACCTCAAAATGCTCTCAACTAATTTTGTGAAGAACCCTCTGTTGTTGTCGTTGTAGATAAAAAAAAATTGATCACATATGCAACTATGTTAGCGAGACACTTGATCATTCTAGTATATGGCAACTATTAAACCAAGGCTTTTTTACGTTTTTGTCATCTTAACTTTTTACTACTAGATTTTGGCACTCTACCTATATAAATTGCTTGTTTTAAGTACTTTTGTCAATTTTGAAGCACGTCGAGACAATTTCAAAAATATATCTTGCAGTATTGGAAAAATACAATTTAAATACTTGTATTCACAGATATTCTTTTGAAATGGTTTCGATATACTTCAAAATTAACGTAATGTGCTTCAAAAGAACAATTTATAAAATTGGTGTACCAAAATCGAACAGTAAAAAATTAGGCCTCGTTTGGTACATTGTAATGTAATCGTAATCGTAATGTAATTAAATGAAAAAAAATTACTTTTTTTATTTGATTACATTACTATTACATTACACTGTACCAAACGAGGCCTTAATTGTCAAAAATGTTCAAACGCTATAGTTAAGATACCATTAAATTTAGCCAATATCTAATGCATGTTTGCCGTAAATATTTTTTTTGGATTGTATCTGAGATGTCAACTTCGCACCCGTGTACACATGATGTGACAAATTAAATCATAAATAAAATCCAAATATAATATGTAATGGTTCTCCATCTTTGACTGGATCCCGAATCAAAAAACCAATTGCCAAAGCCAAAAATTCGAAAATCCGTGAGTTTTCCCCCCTATATGAGTAATGGTTGGACTCTAAGGTGGAAAAAAAAATCAAAAATGATAGAGCGTTAGTCTTAGGGTCCAGAGCCGTTTTCGAGCATATGCAAATTATGTGATTTCACATGGTCCAAAAATTCTAAAGACTCCAAAAATTTTAATCTTCGTATATATTACTAACATGAGATCTTCATTTTTAAATTTGTGTCTTCCTATTCTTAGAAAGTACACTAACATGGTCTTAGAATGTAAAAAAAAAAATTTTAAAAAAAAAAAAAAAAAAAAAAAAAACCATTTTTTTGAAGTGGTTAAAAAAAGTTTTTTAAAAGTATCTTCCACTATATAATGAGGTTTCAAAATGGCTCAATAGTGAATCGTCTAAGCCGTCATTATATTACGGTCCATTTTATTTTTAAAAAAATATATTACGTAAATAAATGTTGAAAAAAGTTTAAATTTGTTAACATTGAGAATCGAACTCAACCAAATACAAAAATTACCTCACACCTTAACCACATGAGTTAAAAGAGATATTTGATTATAATTGAATAATAATATTATTATACGTGCAAAGCACGTACATTTACTAGTTTGTATAAGTCCTTTGGAATGTCAAAAACAGTCATATTAGAGACGATCTGTGTGAAGCTTAGTGGCATTGTAAAGTATTTGACGATTGTTTTTCATGACAAAATAAATACTTTTAGTGACAAAAATTGGATGTAAGTCTAATAAACACAAAAAATGGGATGTAAGTACAAAATCTTAGTAATAAGGGGGATTAAAGTTAATTCTTTTTATATTTTTTATAGAAAATTATAAAATTAACCACTCATATGTTTAATTTTTGTTACAACGAAGAATAGTTCTCGTAATTAGTTTCAAAATAGAAGAGGGTTAGAATATTTATTTCTTTGAACTATAAACAAGAATTATTTCCCACACAAAAAAAAAGAGTAAAGAAGAAATTATTTTCTTTTTGAAATGTCTTTTTCCATTGCCTAAAAAAAATTCTGAATGGAAAGTACACTCTTGTCTTCATTCCAAATTCCTTTTTTTTTTTCTCCAACACATTGGCAACTGGCAAGTCCACTTGTTGATAAGTTTTTGTTGGTATACCAAACCACATTTTTGTCTCGGTGTTTCATGACCACACATGACACATGTGGACACTTTAAAGTACAAAAGGAGAGTTAAACTACAGCACAAACTCTGTTGCAACATCAATTTCCACACACATAGTAGAAATCACGAGTCCGAATCAATCATATAAAAAATTAGCAACAAATTAATAATAATAATAATAATAATAATAATAATAGTATTTTTTTTTTCCAGCGCGTATGGGTTCAGTTAAATCGTGTGCCTTCTCGCACACGATTTTTAGTCGATCGTCATATCATTTCGAACTCTTCGTACGGATCTTGTTCGCACTGACTTTTTCATCATCGTCCCACACGCACACCTCACATTCCGCGCGTTCCAGAGCTCCACGAGACGGCAGTGACGTCTTTCGACACCCGCAACTCAACATCTCGCTTCACCCACGACGTCGAAGGCGCCCCCGACGTCTTTACGACGTCTACAACAGCCGATGTCGTCCATCCACCCATTCTATGCGCACGACATTCTTACGACGTTTGTTGGGTTTTTGGTTTTTCCTTTAGAAAGCTTTAGTCCCACATCGGAAAAAACAAATAGCTTGTATCTCTATATATTAGCTTTGCTATTATTGGAGATGCACATGTGGTGTGGAGGTGCACATGGGTTTGCCATGGCGGGTTATTTTTCTAATGGGAAAAAGGCTAAAATCAACAATTAAAGCATTCATGCTTTTTGCTCTTGGGAAATTTATTTCCATAGGAGCTAAGCCCCGTAGGGGCTTAGCGACTCGGACTCGGACTCGGACTCGGACTCGGACTCGGACTCGGGCTCATGAGGCGTAATGTGGCGTTTTGTTGGCGCACTTTGCACGTCAGCATCGCAGTGTGCGCAGTGTGCGTAGTGTGTGTAAAGGGGCTGTGTGCGTAAAGTACAAATTACGCTGGTTACGTGAGTGACACAACTTGCAGCAGAACGTGTCTTTACATGTTCTGAGCGGTTGCTCCATGTTCGGGGTGGTTACTACCACGTCCCTAACATTGTGCTAACCGGACAGTTGTTGCTGGGGCTTATATAAGGCCTCCTCCTTCTCTCTCGCAGGTTAGAACTAATACACAAGTAGTAGACAGAAAGTTTACAAGTGCTTAGAGGCTGTGTGAGAGAAGAGATGTATTGTACCAGCGTTGCATTTTGCACAGGAGTTCGAGTTCATCCGAGGAGTCAGAAGAGCAGAGTGTTCCAAATTCTCCGACGAACTTGCTGGTTCCTGGAAGCTATTCGTGTGGGGCGAATAAAGCTTTGAGCAACGGTGATCATTCACCCCAGCAGGAGTTTTTCCATCTTTCGCCTGTCACATTCTTTGTTGGTATTATCAGGATTCTATTAGCGCACCTTCGGTGAAGTGTTTGCGTTGATATTATCAGAATTCTATTAGCGCACCTTCTGTGAAGTGTAGCACTAGTAGAATTTCTCTTACGTACCTTATGTGAAGTGTTACGTTCTGTGCACCTTCTGTGAAGTGTAGCACTAGTTGAAATTTCTCCTACGTACCTTCTGTGAAGTGTTACGTAATAACGATTGTTTGTACAATTTTTACGAAATTTCAATTTTCCATCGAAAAATTATGCCCCGGCAATAACAATCTCAAAGCTTTATTGCTACGATGGAAAATGTTAATGTTTCACTCTTCAATTCTGACTTTTGCAAGTTAGAAAAGTTTGATGGAGAACATTACCAAGTCTGGAAGAGGAAGGTTTATCTCACCCTTCAACTCAAAGACGTAGATCACGTGCTTCTGGAGGAAGAACCTACTGTTCCAGATGTTGGGTCTGCTGCCGCAATCACCGCGGCTACTAAACTTCAAGCAAAATGGAGAAGGGAAAATAGTATTTGCAGGCTGCTTATCCTGAATGCTATGGAAGATTCCCTTGCAGAATCCTATTCTAAGAAGAATATCGCTAGAGACATATGGGAGTCTCTAGAAAAACTCTATGAAGAAGACAAGAACCGCAGTAAAATATTTGTGGTTGAAAAATATCACAAGTAGTTTTTTGAGGACGAAAAGTCTATGCTGTCGCAGGTGAAGGAGTTCCTGAAACTGCGACAGATGCTGGAAGACGAGGCGATGCCCCTCCCCGACAAGTTTGTTGTTGGAGGGATTGTCTCAAAGCTCTCCGCTGGGTGGAGCAAGTTCTATACAAACATGTATAGGAAGAAGCTTAAGATCAGCCTTGAAGATCTCTTGCAGGAAATCTATGTTGAGGACCAGATGCGGGCTCAACTAAAGGTGGACACACTGTTCAAGCAATTGGCTAATGCCAATCTGGTTCAAACTAAGGAACCAAGGAAAAAGCATGCAGCTTTCCACAGCAAGAAGAAGGACCCTGACAATCTGAAAGTCAAAGGAACTTCTTTCAAGAAAAAGAAGCCAAAGTCTCAGATGCCTTGCTTCAAGTATGGCAAGAAGGGCCACTTTAAGAATGAGTGCAAAGCAAAGACCAAGCAATCAGAGCAAGGAGAGCCTAGTAAGGTATCTATGATCACTGACATTGTTGCTATGATTGCGCAGGTTGATGCGGTAAGGACTGACTCTGACTGGTGGGTAGACACTGGAGCCTCCTGTCATGTCTGCTCCAATAAAGAGTGGTTCACCACCTACACACCTACTTCTGAAGTGGTTATGATGGCGAACAAGGCACAAGCTGAAGTGCTCGGGATTGGGACGGTGGTATTGAAGCTGACTTCTGGCAAGTCTCTGACGCTTCAAGGCGTGAAGCACGTACCTGCTATCGCCAAGAACCTGATCTCAGGAGGCCTACTCTGCAATGCAGGCCTCAGGATGGACATCAATGCTGGCCAGATGGTGATGTCTATTAAGGGAACATATTTCGGAAAAGCTTTTTATACCGAAGGAATGTTCAAAATTCAGCTTGTAAATCAGTCCAATATAATTAATGTAATTAATGAAGTCACTCCTTCTGCTTATACTCTTGAGTTGTGGCACAATAGGCTAGGACATGTTCATTGTAAACGAATTAACAGAATTTCTAGTCTAGGGCTTATCTCCAAGGGTGGGGGTAAGGTAGAGAAATGTGAAGTTTGTGCTCAAACTAAGATCACAAGGAAATCCTTTCCTCGGGTTAATCGAAGTACAGATCTTCTGCAGTTAGTACACTCAGATATCTGTGACTTCAAACAGTTCTCTACAAAGGCCGGGATGAAGTATTTCATAACCTTCATCGATGACTTCTCAAAGTATGCGTTCGTCTACTTGCTGAAGGCTAAAGACGAAGCATTCGAGAAGTTCAAGGAGTTCAGAGCCGAAGCTGAGCGGCAGACTGGACAACAACTCAAAAGAATAAGAAGTGATCGAGGTAGGGAGTACAGGTCTCATGAATTCGCATCGTTCTGCAAAGAACATGGAATTGTCAATGAGACTACGGCTCCGTACTCTCCTCAATCAAACGGAGTAGCAGAGAGGAAGAACAGAACGTTAATAGAAATGATTAACTCAATGTTGTTGACTGTTGGCCTTCGTAAGTGCTACTGGGGTGAAGCTGCATTGATGGCCACTTTTATTCTAAATAGAGTGCCTCATACAACTTCAGACGTTACTCCTCATGAACTCTGGTTCAAGGTCAGACCTAACTTGAATGTCATTCGAGTGTGGGGGTATCTGGCATATGTCAAGCTTCCAGATCTGAAGATTCAGAAGCTTGGGACAAGGACTACTAAGACGATCTTCTTGGGGTATGCCGAGAAGAGTAATGCTCGGAGAGTTCTTGATATTGAGTCAAATCATATCATTGAATCTCGCGACGTAGAATATTTTGAAGACAAATTTGCAAGGCACAAGAATATTGTTCTTGCGGATGTACCGGAGAACAATGAGGGTGCGCAGCAAACTGAAGTCTTCAATGAAGATGTGGTCCAAGAAGATGTTGTTGAAACAACGATTGAACTAGAACAAGCTGAGCCATCGGCTAAGCGTGTGAGGAGGTCGAAGGACTTCGGAAGTGACTTTGTCACCTATCATGTGGAAGCAGATCCGCTTACATATGATGAGGCGATGAAGACCAAAGATACAGTTTTCTGGAAGGAGGCGATTGACAATGAAATTGATTCCATCACCTCAAATAACACTTGGGTGTTGGTTGATCTTCCTGAAGGAGCGAAACCCATCGGATGCAAATGGATCTTCAAGAAGAAGATGAAAGCAGACGGAACTATTGACAAGTTCAAGGCTAGGTTGGTAGCCAAGGGGTTTTCTCAGAAGCAGGGGATTGACTATTTTGACACGTATGCTCCAGTTGCCCGGATGACCACCATCAGGATGTTGATTGCTCTTGCAGCAATACATAAGATGGTGATACATCAGATGGATGTGAAAACGGCTTTCCTAAATGGCGAGCTGACCGAAGAGATTTATATGCAACAACCAGAGGGATTTGTCGTCAAGGGTCTTGAAGACAAAGTCTGCAAGTTGGTAAAATCTTTGTACGGTCTTAAACAGGCTCCCAAGATGTGGCATGAAAAATTTGACAAGGTTATAAGGTCAAATGGCTACATGGTCAGCGAGACGGACAAGTGTGTTTACACGAAGTTCGCTTATGAAAGAGGTGTGATCGTTTGTCTGTACATGGACGACATGCTTATCATAGGTACGGATATGAGCTGTGTCACGAAGACAAAGAGGTTCATCTCGAGCACGTTCAGTATGAAGGACTTGGGGGAAGCTGATGTGATCTTAGGGATCAAGATCATCCGGACAGACACTGAACTAGCGCTGTCACAGTCTCATTATATTGAGAAAATGATCACTCGTTATGGGTATCGGGATCTTCTAGGGATCGATACGTCGTACATATATGATGTGAAGCTGAAGCCTAATTCAGGGGAAAGCGTCAGGCAGCTGGAGTATGCAAGCATAATCGGGAGTTTGTTGTATGCTACTAATACCACAAGGCCTGACATAGCTTTCGCCGTAGGAATGCTGAGTCGTTTCACGAGCAATCCTGGTGTTGAACACTGGAAGGCTGTGAAACGGGTTATGAGATATCTCAAGAAGACTCAGACATATGCACTGTATTACAGCGGAGATCCGCAGGTAGTGGAAGGCTTCAGCGATGCCAGTTGGTGCTCAGATTTGGAGAGCGAGAGGTCCACAGGTGGATATATTTTCACAATGGATGGAGCTGCTATATCGTAAAAATCGAAGAAGCAGACTATGCTCTCGCGCTCATCCATGGAATCTGAGTTCTTTGTACTTGATACCGTAGCCGAGGAAGCAGAATGGCTTCGGGAGCTCATGTATGATCTTTCAGTGGTTGGGGCACAAATACCGGCAATATCGATATACTGCGACAACCAGGCGACTGCGGCGGTGGCATCAAATGACCTTTTCAACGAAAAGAAGAGGACTGTGCGGTTAAAGCACAGGGCAGTAGACGATCTTATTAAGAGAGGTGTAATTGCAGTGATTGATGTTCAGAGTCAGGAAAATCTGGCGGATCCGTTCACCAAGGGCCTCAAGCGCCAGCTGGTCGATGACTCAGCATGTAAAATGGGCTTGAAGACATTCTGTTATTAGTTATTGTATTCCAACCATAAAGTTTTATGCTATTAGTTCAAAGATTTATCTACTAGGTATCTAGCTTTTGGTTCAAGGGAGGACCATTAACTGGAAGAATATCAGGAACGGTGGGTACATGTTCTATTGGGCATGGAGAGGTTACGGACCTACAACCACTGTTTTCTACTCTTATTTTCTGCTGAAAATGGTTCCTGTGGGAAGGTTGGCTTAATTGCCTTAATGAGTTCTCAGGCAGAGTGAATGCCTGGTATGCTTTACAGGAAGCACGGTAGAGCAGCACTACAAGGAGTGAAACTCCATGCTACAGTGGGGTGACTCCACAATGAGGTTCCTATATATGGGGTGCTGCCCAGGAATAGGATAAAGCCTCGGCTTAGCAGGCCAAGTCATATTTGCCATTAAAATTCTTTGATTGCAAATTTCAATACAAACAGAACAGTGTTACAATATAGGACTTAGATGTAGTCCTAGAAGTACACTTTTGTTTATCTGGGTCCCTTGTGTCGATGGAGCGAGTGGTAATGCGTTGACTCCGTTGACGAGCTGACGACGGTTATCGGTTCTCTGAAGGTTTGGATTACTATGGGTGCTGGAGCTTGCTAAGAGGAGGGAGACGTTGAGTGTCTGTATCTGCCTCTCTGGTGGTATGTTCGTTCTCTGTGTGTTCGTTGTGTGTGTGAGAAGGAAATAATCCCTCTATTTATAGCTTTACAGGCTTGCTGCTCATGCGCGCATGTAGGATGCGCCTGTACGCGGGGACGCCACGTGGTGATTGCTGATGGAGGTGCATGGACGATGCGCCCTGATCGAGGGGTTGAATTCTTCATGCTGCTGTTGTGAGCCGGCACGTAGCAGAGAAGAGGATCTTTCTGTTGCTGAAATCTCGGGTGAGTTGAGTCAAAGGACACGTGTCGTAGACTCATGGCTCGGAGATCTCGGATTTGATGGGGGAATGATCTGATGGGATGCGCCTAGAATTGGGCGCATGAGGAGACTTTGGCTCGTAACCTTTAGGAGTCATGAGCCATTATGGGCGCATGGCTTTTGAGGCGCATGCAGAGCTTCAAATGGAGACTTTCCTTGTCTTTTGGGATCAGTGAAAAGTCTGAGACGCATGGCTTTTGAGGCGCATGCAGATTTGGGCGCATGGCTGCGGAGGCGCATGCGAGTGGTTGAGTGGCCACGTGGCAGTAGCCATCGGAGTAAAGTAATGATGATGCTGACGTTGCCGACGTTTCGTCTTCTGAAAAAGCTGTCAACTGTTCAGACTTTGGGAGGTGTGCTGCCAACTCTGTCAGTTCAGTATTTAATGTTGGTGACATTCGATGGACAGCTGAGTGGGCGTGTCGATTGATGTTCCATTAGGTATGGGGACGCCTGGGGGCGCATCCTCTGTGATGCGCCTGGTACTGAAGGGCGCGCGCGTGTTGATGCGCTTGATGCTGAAGGGCACGCGTGTGTGATGCGCAGACTGGCCGGCGCATCCGCTTCTTGACACGTCCTTAATGATGCGACTGTTACGATCTTCGAGTGCCTTAAATAGCCGTTTTGACTTGGCTGAATTCGAAGCGCCTGGTTCATCCATTTAATGCAAGTTCATTGCACGGAATTCGGAGAGCCATCCACTTGGCGCATGGGTTTGATTTGCCCGGCCTATAAATAGTAGCATAGAGAGAGGGTTTGCTTCTTGTTCTCTCATGTTCTTCCAACATGAACTCGTTTACTCGGATGCATTCTGTTGACAAAATGCTTCCAAGGGTGAAGATGCGACGCGATGTCTTCATTGATGCACTTGAAGGTGACTGTTACATCCAAAAGACGGAGTCGAGGGCTTCTGAGGCAGGCGGAAGGTGCCTGTTGCATCCAAAGATCGGGATGCTCGAGCCTCGTCTTCGTTGTGCAGGGAGAGCCGTAGATCAGAATTGCGGGGCTAGGCTCTTTCTTCCTTCAAAGTGGGTGTTGCCCACTCTGTGTCACGCCCCGCTCCCGAATAATCGGATACGAGTCGGACACGCCCAGCCTTCGTCGTTGGACACGACGAAGTAAGCTATACAATACTAAGGAAAACTCAAAGTCACAATGTAATGTAAACCAAAACACAGCTTTTATAACGTTCCCAGAAATTGCCAATATCCATCAAGTGTTTTAAAATACAAACTTAGCCGGAGACAAATCCGGTCCAATAAAATAATATACAATAATGAATCTCTAAGATGCAATCTCCAGAAAATAACTGAAAATAAAAAAAACTGCAATATCCAAGCAATCACCAGCTCCATGTAATCTCCCACTCACCTGCAACGATCCTATCAGGAAAAGAGCAAAGTACAACCCTGACCAGACAATATACAATGTAATCTGTGATCCATAGTACAAGGTGAAACCAGAATACCAGAATACTAGAACATGAAATGAAACTGAACTGTGGTACCAGAAATGAAATGTAAAAATGCAAGCAATGGATGACAATCAAGATGCTAGACAATGAACACGACTATCAATGTACAAGACAATCAATCACGACAATCAATATGCAATTGTGACCATTTTAAAATATTAAAACTAATGTGTGACCGGCTTAGGAGCAATCAATCAATCAATCAATAATGCAATGAGTCAATGAGTCAATTCTACAAGGTCCGGCTTCATCGTACGTGACGTGTACGATTAGGCTATCCACAATTACCTATGTTGGGTGTGGTCACACAAAAGCTAACATTTCCCCCAATCCCGCAATAACAATGACGCACAAGCAATGAACAATGGAACAAGACAATCGTGTGTAACTCGTGTCAGATATGAGAACATGACACATGAAGGTAAGACAGAAAACAAGGTACAAGTCAAGTCAGTGTACTTGCCTCGGTTTGTTTGCACGAGAGTAGTACTGCATGGTTGTAATGAATCACCTGTTATATTTGTACAAGTTATTTAGGGTTTTGAATAATGACAACATTGCTAACTATTGCTAACTAGTTGACTAGAAACATATAGTAGTATAACCAAGTAGCTAGAAAATATTTATAAAACTAGCAATTTAATATTTTTAGAAAATACATATACCATAGCTTGAATTTATCTTTTGATTATATTTAGTAAAAACCTTATAAGTAAACATTTGTATTTATGCTAATAAATAAGGTAGCATATATATATTTGAAAATATAATATAAAAATGATAGCAAAATGAAACCTTAACAATTATTTAACCAGAATATTATTTACCAATAAATGTTTAGGAATAACTTGCTAATTATAGAATCTAGCTACAATATATACATATTGCAAAAATTCACTAATTAATATATATATAAAAATTGGTTAATGGATACACAGAGTTTTTAATAAAATAATATCAATTAAATATTTTCCTACATTAATCAATACTAGTAAGAGATTTAACCAAGGTGAATACTAATAATAAGCCCAAAATCCAGCCTAAACTAAATCACTGTTGAAACATTAATTAACAGCAATAAATCCGGCCCATAGACCCTGGCCCATCATCTGTTAAATGAATTTAACTTAATTATTCTTAAAACCACAGCCCAACTCCTGCCCATTTGACCCAGCCCACTATTCTGAATAATTAAAACTTAAATATTTTTCCTAATCAGTCAGCCCATAATCCAAGCCCGCTCACTGGCCTGAGACCCGGCCCAAAGACTTCACCAAAATATCTAACCCATTCGTTCTCTCTCCTCTCACATTTTCGATCAGAGAGTTCGAGATCACTCCAGTCCCTTATCTGTCTGCTCCGGCGAGAGACCTCGCCTTCTCCGGCGAAGCAACTCCCCCCTCGCCTCTGTCTTCTTCCCCAGCCAAGAGTAAGCCCTAACCCTAATAGTTCTCTTTCAGTGCTTCTTCTTCCTCCTTCCCGTCCGGCCTCCTAGCCCCATCCCGAAACCCTAGTTCATCTTCTCTCCGGTGAACCAGCCCGTTCACCTTCTTCTCCGGCGAACAAGCCAAACCCTAACCCTAAAGCTTTTCCTTAACAGTCTACCTCGTCCCCTTCCTCTAGCTCTCATGGCTAGGAAAACCCTAACCCTAGGAATATCTTCCACTCCGGCCAAAACCCTAGATCTGGCCATCTTCTTCCCTGGGTTCGAAACCCTAGCCCTAAGTTCTCCACATGGCCACAACTTCCCTTTCGACCAGTCCCAACTCGAAACCCTAGGTCATCACCCTCTCATGGCCGCAACCCTAGCTTCTAGGTTCTTCCCCAATCCCAACCAAGAACCCTAGATCTAGGTTAAGGAAACCCTAAGTCTAGTATTTTCCAACCTCGGCCGACTACTACTCCTTCCTCAGCCTAACTTCCATGGCCGCCTGGGTTCGAAACCTTAACCCTAAGTTTTCAGCCTTCACTCTCCTTCCCAGTCCTCACAAACCCTAGGTTCTACTCTGGAAACCCTAGATCCCAAAAGCAAGCAAGGAAGAGAGGGGAAAAGGAGATCGATGAGAAATCTCACCAGCCGCGGTGGGGATGTCGATCCTCGGCTCCAAGCGGCGGATCTCCGATGAAGGATGGCCCGGCGAGCGACGGCGGCTTGACCTCTGCTGATGGCGGCGGATTCGAGGCTCGAAGAGACGGCGGCGAGCTCGATGCGGCCTCTCGTGCTTCGAAAAGGCAGCACGAGAATCGAAGGGGCAGCGTCGGCACGAGACTCGACGCCTGGGCGCTGCAGTCAATGCTCTGCTGTCGCTGGAGTGGCGGTGGCGCAGTCCTCGAGGCTCTCTGGCGGTGCACACGGCTCGAGGTGAAGACTGGCGGTGGCTCGAGCTAAGGAGTGGCTCACTGCTCGAGGAGCAGCACTGCCTACGAGGCTCCCTGCTCCCGGCGGTGGCGCGAGGATCAAGTCGGTGGCGGCGACTGATGGCGGTGGCGCAGATCTCCAGAAAGCTCGGCGAGGCGGAGGACTGCTCACGGAGCTCCGGTGACGACGGCGGTGGTCCGGCAGTGGCGGTGCTCTAGAGCACAGAGGAGAGATGAGAGAGAAATTGTAGAGAAAGAGAGAGTGACGTGTCAGAGAGGAATTGAGTGAGGTGTACTGTGCTGTCAGTGCATTGGGAATCGTGTAAATATATAGTAAAATAATATGTGTGTGTGAGTGGCACAGATGTAGTTTAGTGTAGATCTGGGGGTATAGTATTGTGGCAGTGTAGGTAAATTACTGTAGATCTAGGGGTAATTATGTGATGACAGTATAGTAATAATATGTAGATCTGAGGGCATTTAGAATAGGTTAGTAACAGAATTACACTTTCGAATTTCCAACAGAATTTTAAACGGATTTCCATGTACAAATCTCCCTCCAATAGTTTTAAAAGGTAGATAACAGAATAACAAATAACAGGATTTCAAAATTCGAAATTGAAACATATTTTCAAATGCCAGAAATCCAAAATATTTTCCCTCCATAGTTTTTCCAAAAGTATAGGTTTTCAAATTCAAAAATAAATGATCCATCATCAATTTACAAACAGATTTTCTAACAACTAGCTGAATTAATTAAATGATCAACTAATTATATCGATTAGTTAATAACTAACTGAACCAATTAATTAATGACTAACAAATTAATAAATGGAATTAGTCTACACTGTTCACGAGCTCTTCCTAATAGCTAATAGCTACAAGTTACCAATAAGTATATACTAAAATATCATATCAGTATAGTAGGCAACATTAACAATATATAAATAATTAACCACTAAATTAATAGAATTTATAACATAAGGCCTAATTTCTTCAAGGGATAAATAAATAAGTTTTCTCCAATTTTTTTTTTTATTATCCAAGTCTTGCATATGGGAACAATTATTACATTAAAAATTAGAATTTTTAGGAAAATTCTTTAAATCCACAAATTCGATTTAGGGAGTTACAAATCTACCCCCCTTACAAAAATTTCGTCCTCGAAATTTCAAGGGTTTTGCAGTGTACAAAATCAGTCAAAATTTATTAAAGGCAACCATAAAACTAAATGATTTATTTATGTAATAAAATAACAAGGACTAACAAGTAGTCACTAGACAATAGGAAAAACTGTAAATGCAAGAAAACTCAGAGACAAGCCTCAAAATAGGCAATATAAAAGAAATCCAGCTACTACAAGCAAGTAAGAAAGATAATGGTCCACTCCGGTGCGCTCCTGCAGCTACTACTGATCCTCATAAACTGGGTCCTCCTGCTGCTGCTCTGGTACTGGCCCCTGACGAGTGAAAGCCGCAGGGCAATCCCTCACTTGATGAGTGGCAGATCCACAAATCAAGCATTGTCCTAACTTCTTGCGGCATTCATCGACACGGTGTTCCGGTCGCTTGCAGTATGCGCAAGAAAAGTACACCGGGGTCTGGGTCTGTCTCTGCTGCCACGGTGATGTCGGTGCTCGAACATGATGCTGATGCTGAGGTGGCCTCTGCTGAGTGTCGGCCCGCTTCGGTGGACCCTGGGAACTGCTGGCGCAAATATCTCTGTCCCGCTTGAGCTTCGGATCCATTTCCTTCTCCACTCCCTGAGCAACTTTAAGAATGCTCGCATATGTAGTGGCATGACTAATAGCTACTGCATGTCGCAGCTCTCTGGTGAGACCCTTCTTGAACATCCAAGCCCTATCCTTCGGCGTGCTGACTAGGTTCTCTGCGAACCTGCTGAGTCGGGTGAACTCGGATGTATACTGGGCCACTGACATATTCCCTTGCTGCAATGCTTCAAATTGCATCCTAAGCTCGTCCCACTCCACATCCGGGAAGAACTTTTCCTGGAACAATAGCTTGAAGTCCTTCCAGTAAACTCCGGGCTCTGCTAACTGGGGCTCCTCCCGGTACCAAGCCCTAGCGATGTCGAAAAGTCGCATGCTTGCAACTTCGACCTGTAAATCATCGGGGATCCTCGCCATCTTCAATGACCGTTCAGCATTCTCCAGCCATTCGTCTGCGTAGACTATCCCCTCATCGCCCCAAAAATCCATCGGGCGGAGGAACTGATATTCCTTGGCAGTTCCTGGCTTCGGCGCTGCTGGTGCCGACGGTGCTGGTGGAGCTGGCTCTCTGGTCCTGAGTGCGTCGACGACGGTCTTTCTGAACTATGCGGCCTGCTGACTCTGAGCCTCTCTGAACTGCGCAGCCTGTTGATTCTGGGCCTCCATGAATTGCTGGAACATGGCCATCACTTGCGTGCCATCGAACATCATCGTCGGTGGAATCGGCTGAGGCGGAGGCGGTGGAAGCTGCTCCTGTGCACTGGGTGCAGGCTGCTCACTGGTCCCAGCGTTCGTCGTGGCGACCGTCCTGCAAAAGAAATAAACTGTTGATTGGTATATCCTATAAAAATCATAAACTATCCTAAAATCATAAGTAAAATCAAATTTTCAAAAATTTTCAAAATCAATAACCATAAACCATAAACCATTAATCATAAATCATAAACCATTTTCATAAACCATAAACCATTTTCATAAACCATTAATTATAAACCATAAACCATTTTCCCGCGGTTCCTATGCTGTGATGAGTTTTTCTTAGCTTTCGCTGGTCCCCCAATAACACTTATTTGCCTAAGTGTCATTAGGATAGACCTGCATAGGCCACCACTAAAAACATGTCACGCCCCGCTCCCGAATAATCGGATACGAGTTGGACACGCCCAGCCTTCGTCGTTGGACACGACGAAGTAAGCTGTACAATACTAAGAAAAACTCAAAGTCACAATGTAATGTAAACCAAAACACAGCTTTTATAACGTTCCCAGAAATCGCCAATATCCATCAAGTGTTTTAAAATACAAACTTAGCCGGAGACAAATCCGGTCCAATGAAATAATATACAATAATGAATCTCTAAGATACAATCTCCAGAAAATAACTGAAAATAAAAAAACTGCAATATCCAAGCAATCACCAGCTCCATGTAATCTCCCACTCGCCTGCAACGATCCTATCAGGAAAAGAACAAAGTACAACCCTGACCAGATAATATACAATGTAATCTGTGATCCAGAGTACGAGATGAAACCAGAATACCAGAATACTAGAACATGAAATGAAACTGAACTGTGGTACCAGAAATGAAATATAAAACTGCAAGCAATGGATGACAATCCAGATGCTAAACAATAAACACGGCTATCAATGTACAAGACAATCAATCACGACAATCAATATGCAATTGTGACCATTTTAAAATATTAAAACTAATGTGTGACCGGCTTAGGAGCAATCAATCAATCAATCAATGATGCAATGAGTCAATGAGTCAATTCTACAAGGTCCGGCTTCATCGTACGTGACGTGTACGATTAGGCTATCCACAATTACCTATGTTGGGTGTGGTCACACAAAAGCTAATATTTCCTCCAATCCCGCAATAACAATGACGCACAAGCAATGAACAATGGAACAAGACAATCGTGTGTAATTCGTGTCAGATATGAGAACATGGCACATGAAGGTAAGACAGAAAACAAGGTACAAGTCAAGTCAGTGTACTTGCCTCAGTTTGTTTGCACGAGAGTAGTACTGCATGGTTGTAATGAATCACCTGTTATATTTGTACAAGTTATTTAGGGTTTTGAAAAATGACAACATTGCTAACTATTGCTAACTAGTTGACTAGAAACATATAGTAGTATAACCAAGTAGCTAGAAAATATTTATAAAACTAGCAATTTAATATTTTTAGAAAATACATATACCATAGCTTGAATTTATCTTTTGATTATATTTACTAAAAACCTTATAAGTAAACATTTGTATTTATGCTAATAAATAAGGTAGCATATATATATATTTGAAAATATAATATAAAAATGATAGCAAAATGAAACCTTAACAATTATTTAACCAGAATATTATTTACCAATAAATGTTTAGGAATAACTTGCTAATTATAGAATCTAGCTACAATATATACATATTGCAAAAATTCACTAATTAATATATATATAAAAATTGGTTACTGGATACACAGAGTTTTTAATAAAATAATATCAATTAAATATTTTCCTACATTAATCAATACTAGTAAGAGATTTAACCAAGGTGAATACTAATAATAAGCCCAAAATCCAGCCTAAACTAAATCACGGTTGAAACATTAATTAACAGCAATAAATCCGGCCCACAGACCCTGGCCCATCATCTGTTAAATGAATTTAACTTAATTATTCTTAAAACCACAGCCCAACTCCTGCCCATTTGACCCAGCCCACTATTCTGAATAATTAAAACTTAAATATTTTTCCTAATCAGTCAGCCCATAATCCAAGCCCGCTCACTGGCCTGAGACCCGGCCCAAAGACTTCACCAAAATATCTAACCCATTCGTTCTCTCTCCTCTCACATTTCCGATCAGAGAGTTCGAGATCACTCCAGTCCCTTATCTGTCTGCTCCGGCGAGAGACCTCGCCTTCTCCGGCGAAGCAACCCCCCCTCGCCTCTGTCTTCTTCCCCAGCCAAGAGTAAGCCCTAACCCTAATAGTTCTCTCTCAGTGCTTCTTCTTCCTCCTTTCCGTCCGGCCTCCTAGCCCCATCCCGAAACCCTAGTTCATCTTCTCTCCGGTGAACCAGCCCGTTCACCTTCTTCTCCGGCGAACAAGCCAAACCCTAACCCTAAAGCTTTTCATTCACAGTCCACCTCGTCCCCTTCCTCTAGCTCTCATGGCTAGGAAAACCCTAACCCTAGGAATATCTTCCACTCCGGCCAAAACTCTAGATCTGGCCATCTTCTTCCCTGGGTTCGAAACCCTAGCCCTAAGTTCTCCACATGGCCACAACTTCCCTTTCGACCAGTCCCAACTCGAAACCCTAGGTCATCACCCTCTCATGGCCGCAACCCTAGCTTCTAGGTTCTTCCCCATTCCCAGCCAAGAACCCTAGATCTAGGTTAAGGAAACCCTAAGTCTAGTGTTTTCCAACCTCGGCCGACTACTACTCCTTCCTCAGCCTAACTTCCATGGCCGCCTGGGTTCGAAACCTTAACCCTAAGTTTTCAGCCTTCACTCTCCTTTCCAGTCCTCACAAACACTAGGTTCTACTCTGGAAACCCTAGATCCCAAAAGCAAGCAAGGAAGAGAGGGGAAAAGGAGATCGATAAGAAATCTCACCAGCCGCGGTAGGGATGTCGATCCTCGGCTCCAGGCGGCGGATCTCCGGTGAAGGATAGCCCGGCGAGCGACGGCGGCTTGACCTCTGCTGATGGCGGCGGACTCGAGGCTCGAAGAGACGGCGGCGAGCTCGAGGCGGCCTCTCGTGCTTCGAAAAGGCAGCACGAGAATCGAAGGGGCAGCGTCGGCACGAGACTCGACGCCTGGGCGCTGCAGTCAATGCTCTGCTGTCGCTGGAGTGGCGGCGGCGCAGTCCTCGAGGCTCTCTGGCGGTGCACACGGCTCGAGGTGAAGACTGGCGGTGGCTCGAGCTACGGAGTGGCTCACTGCTCGAGGAGCAGCACTGCCTACGAGGCTCCCTGCTCCCGGCGGTGGCACGAGGATCAAGTCGGCGGCGGTGACTGATGGCGGTGGCGCAGATCTCCAGAAAGCTCGGCGAGGCGGAGGACTGCTCACGGAGCTCCGGTGATGACGGCGGTGGTCCGGCAGTGGCGGTGCTCTAGAGCACAGAGGAGAGATGAGAGAGAAATTATAGAGAGAGAGAGAGTGACGTGTCAGAGAGGAATTGAGTGAGGTGTACTGTGCTGTCAGTGCATTGGGAATCGTGTAAATATATAGTAAAATAATATGTGTGTGTGAGTGGCACAGATGTAGTTTAGTGTAGATCTGGGGGTATAGTATTGTGGCAGTGTAGGTAAATTACTGTAGATCTAGGGGTAATTATGTGATGGCAGTATAGTAATAATATGTAGATCTGAGGGCATTTAGAATAGGTTAGTAACAGAATTACACTTTCGAATTTCCAACAGAATTTTAAACGGATTTCCATGTACAAATCTCCCTCCAATAGTTTTAAAAGGTAGATAACAGAATAACAAATAACAGGATTTCAAAATTCGAAATTGAAACATATTTTCAAATGCCAGAAATCCAAAATATTTTCCCTCCACAGTTTTTCTAAAAGAACAGGTTTTCAAATTCAAATAAATGATCCATCATCAATTTACAAACAGATTTTCTAACAACTAGCTGAATTAATTAAATGATCAACTAATTATATCGATTAGTTAATAACTAACTGAACCAATTAATTAATGACTAACAAATTAATAAATGGAATTAGTCTACACTGTTCACGAGCTCTTCCTAATAGCTAATAGCTACAAGTTACCAATAAGTATATACTAAAATATCATATCAGTATAGTAGGCAACATTAACAATATATAAATAATTAACCACTAAATTAATAGAATTTATAACATAAGGCCTAATTTCTTTAAGGGATAAATAAATAAGTTTTCTTCAAAAAAAGTTTTTATTATCCAAGTCTTGCATATGGGAACAATTATTACATTAAAAATTAGAATTTTTAGGAAAATTCTTTAAATCCACAAATTCGATTTAGGGAGTTACACTCTGGTTGTGTTGAAAGCTGCACCTTTAGCCGCATTTCGATTGCGGTCTTCCTTGGTCTTTGGAGGCTCTTTCGAAGCCTCCCCTGGCCACAGATTTGCGGTGCTCTTCCTTGGTTTGGAGAGCCCTTCCTCCAGCTAGAGGGTTGATTGCCACCCTCGTCTGGGATGCACATAACTGAGCTGCTGAAAATTATGCGTCCTGCTGAGGGCGCATGGTGGAATGCGCTTGACTGAGGGCGCATGGTGATTGCTGCGCCTGCTTGAAGGCGCATGGTGGCTGCTGGCTGAAGACTTAGGATCCTTTCTTTGTAGAAATTCTCCTTTGTACAATCTTTTCTAGACATGTAATAGACTTTTATATGTTAAATAAAAAGTCCTCTTTCCATGTCTATATTTTTGCTGTGAAGTACTTTGTCCAAGCTCTGGCGCATGTAGTCTGGTGCATAGACTTTCTGGTCCTGAAATTCCATGCTTATACAAGACCCCCTTCAAAATTTTTAAAACTTTTGGATAAGTTTTGGAATATTTTGAATAAGATGCATGGTGGTAGAGGCGTATGACTGTCGGGGCGCATAGATATTCCGCGCATCAATGATGGGGCGCATGCTCCGTTTAGTTAATGCAAATGATGATGCCTCGGTAACCGAAAAAGATTAATGATGATATTTTTGGTTTCATTTGCGGTTATCTCTTCACAGAACCCGAGGCGACGGCTGAGATCACACGTCATCGGTTCACGCATGCGACCAAGCCTTATAAATAGGCGAGAGATGGAGAGAGAGAGAGAAAGTTCCTCTTCTCCTTGTTTTTGCTTTTTAGAGTTCTTCCTCAAAAACCCTAACTTTTCTTCTCTCAAAGAATGGCTCCCAAGACTCCTCGCGGCGGTAAGGGAAAGGACAAAGGAAAGGAGCCTGTGAAAGCTGCGGCGGCTGACGTTCCCCGTCGACCTGTCAAAGTTCGGCCGGAGGTGGTTGGTAAGCTTCATTACGTATACCGACGCACATAGACCTTGAGTCTTTGATGATGTGCAGAGGTTTTTGTCGCCGACGCGCATGGGCTTAAGCCCTGAAGATGCGTCGAGGCTCTACCGCTGACGCGCATGGGTTCACACCCTGATGATGCGCCGAAGCTCCACTGCTGATGCGCATGGGTTTATACCCTGATGATGTGCCGAAGCTTCTTTTTTCAGACATGTTATGCGCTTTAGATGAGTCTCAGATTCTTTTGTTATTTCTAACATCTTTGAATCTTTGCTAGTGTCGATGACTATCCCACTCTTGATTGAAGTGCTTCTGGACGCTGCCCTCAGCCAGATGGGAGTAGATTACGACGAGAAAGTGATAAACCCTGCTCAAGATGTTATTATGCTGGATCAGCATCCTGAGAGAATGACTCAAATCCGGGCACAACAGTATGGGTTCCTCAAATGGATGATGGAGCGTGGTGTTTTGAAGTCTGCCACATCTGATAAAGTGATCTTCTTGAAGCCTGAGTTCCTATTTGGGGACCGCCTTACTTCTACTGAAGCAACGGTATTGAAGGTCAAGGAAGACTGGTTCTTTATAGCAAAGGGAGTGCATATGACCGTTAAGCAACTTGAACGTCAATGGCCTTTGACGGCCTTCTGTCGTCTTGCTTCCAAGAGGAGGATGTCTTGGGATCTTACCCCCTCTCAGGGGGGCGGTGACTGGCATCATCAAAGTTGATTCTACCTCCGATCAGAAAGATACTTTGACCGCAGTGCGGTCTGGGTCTTCTTTCACCTGGCGGACTCTACGTCCTGGGAGCATTTACAGTGATGTTCCCATCGATATATTTGCTTATAGTGCCTCGACTTTTGCACATCGCATGATGTTGATGGAGCGCTCATACCCGAAGGGAGAGTTTCTGGTAGAGGGTTGGTGTCATTACATTTCCAAATGGGATAGACTGACACTCTGGATCTTATCGCGGTTTCAGACTGAGCTCCGGGAGATTGGGCTGACTGCCACGATCCGTGCTACTCAGGCAGGTGTTGACATTAACAGGCATATGTTTCTCGCGCTCCTGGAGATGTTTGATACCCATACTGGGACATTCTTTACTCCGGTGGGGGAGTTAGGGCTCGCGCTTCATGAGATGTATGAGGTATCAAAGCTCCCTTGGGGGTCAGAAACCTACGAGGAGTACTTTCCAACCAACGAGGAGTTCCAGGTCCTGGGGGACAAGGCTGGGGAAATGACGGCCGTCTTTAAGGATGTGGCGAGTCATCATTACTATATGCAGAAAAGGGATAAGAGCGGATCGCAGCCTCATGTGACCGCTTGGAGAGATTACGTCTTTAAGCAAGACAAGGAGGATCCCTCGCAGTTCTCTACTCCACCAGTGCTCCCTCGTAGCGAAGTGCTCTCTGAAATGAGCAGGTTAGGTGAGAAGAATCCCCGAGGGAACGAGGACCAGCAGTCGGATGAACGCTCCTACAGCTGTTTCTGGCATCTTGCTCATCGGATGTCGTCGAAAGCAGTATTGGTCGCGTATCTTATGGTTTGGCTTCGGGATTATGTCTTTTCGGGCGGATCCGGCTCTGTAGAGAGGGTCACCCGGAACTTAATCCTGCCAGCCGTGAAGTTGGTCTTTGGCCGGCATTTGGCTCTGCTTCCCGCAATGGTATGTAACCTGCTGCGAGGTTTACGAGAGTTTGCGGGAAATGTGATTCATGACCGAGGCAGAAACAATAACTTCCCGCGTGTCGAACTGCCGTTTCACTATTTGATAGGGTGGTTAATTTTACACCATCCCGATGTGATGAGTCCGGATCCAGAAGGAGACTACAGGGCCGGAGATGCATTCCTCCGCCGTTTCCACCAGAGGAGCTAGTCGCACACTGGCATCCCCGTTTGCAGGAGAGTTCTGTCCTGCCTTCAGGGGTGGAAGATTGTCAAGGTTGGCCCCATCTTTAAAGACTTCGAGGCTGACCAAGATTTGGACGACTCTGGTGAAGATGTGATTACTCTGCCGAAATGGGGTTTTCGTTGGTTGCAAAGTATTCGACCATCTCACCTGGTCTACCGCAACCAAAATAGATGTTATCTGGAGCCATACCTGCCCAGCCGGTTTGCTCGCCAGTTTGGCTATACCCAGCTAATGTTGCGGAATCCCAGTAACAGTCTGGGGTTTGTTGGGAGCTTACTGGATGGAGCCCGGGGCTTGCAGTATTACAATGCCGGGTGTACTGGCGTTCGTTTTACTACGCCAGTTCGCAACCCTCGGCCGCAAATCCTGTACTCGGCCGCTAAGCTATATTGCACCATGAATACTGCGTCTCCTGGTTATGACAGGGAGACCAGTTTCATCGTTGGAACTCAGCTGGAGGCCACGACGAATATGTTGATAGCGGCCCGGTCATATCGTCCACCAGAATTGGCGGGATATCGGGCTGCTGCTGCAGCATCAGTGAGGGATCCCTCCGTCGGGAAGAGACGGGCTGACCCGGAAGCCGGCTCGTCTGTACCAAAACGGCCGAGAAAGACGTCGACTCCAAAGGTTACAGGAGTGCTACATGTAACGCCAGCGGAATCAGTTCCTGTTGAGGTAAGGAGTCCTCCGTAATTTTGTTTCATCTTGTCATTTTGGTGACGTATGCTTTTCTTCTTGTAGGGATCGTCGAAGAAGAAGACCCGTGTTTCGAAATCGGGTGTTAGTAAACCGAAGGAGGTGGCAAGCTCTTCTGACGAGCGCATTCCTCCGATGGTAATGTCTCCAGTAGAGGAGAGTCCTGAAGATGTTCCTGCGGAGGTTTAGTATCTCCTGACTTTGTTGAAAGAGTTGCAGAGGTTGCAACAACTTCCGGGATGGTGCCAGCCGCCGTGTGGGCCTTGGACGTTGAGGGTCCAGCGGACACGGGGCTTCGTGATGATGAAGTGGAGTGGAGTTCGTCGTCTTCGGATGACGTTCCTCCAGAATTGCAAGAGTCTGTTGCGGGGGCAACAGGTATGGTTGGAACAGAGGAGAGGGTTGATTCCCCTCCTTGTCATGATAAGGGGAGGTCGGCTGTATCATTGTCGAGTCCTACCCCAGCCTCAGCCGCGGAAGTTGAGGTGGCTACCGATCAGGAGGTAGCGACAGATCCTGACCCTGTAGAGGGATTTGATGAAGAGACTCGTATGCCGGTCCTGGCTCCCGGGGCGGGCCAGGAGACAAGTGTTGATCTTCCCGTTCTGCCGGGAGAGGTACTGGCTGCTGATAGGATGTTGGGGGCTGAAGAGGTGGCCACTGACGTCGGTGGTTCTTCCGAATCTGGGAAGGACAAGGGTGTGATGGAACCCTCTGTTGCTCCTTCCACTTGGGGTACTATTTCGACGCCTGTTTTGGCTTCTTCTGCTCCCTTGGCTCCTCGGGCTAGTAGTCCAGTCCCTGTTGATGAAAAGCCTATTGGTGCCGAGGTTCCAGCCTTGCTGGTTGAGGTCGGCGGGTCTTCTTCGGGTCCGCCAACTAGAGCAGCTCCTCCAACTCCTGCTATGACGCCACAGGTGCTGGCGGATGCAGATGAATACGTGAAATTCATCATTGAGGTGGTGTATAAAATGCTGCAGAGGGGGGTATCGGCAGTGATGGACGCCAATGGAAGTTTTGCAACGACAAGAACTCTGGCACTGCCTCATATCAACCTGATCCGTCTTCACCAAGGCCACGATCATATGGCCGCCATTCTGGAAGCTACGGTGGCTGAGTTGGACCAGCGGCTTTCCGAATTAGAACGCATCCAGCGGAATGACCTCTCCGTCCTGATAGATGAGGAGAGGAAAAAGCTGATCGTTGAGATTGAGTCTTCTTATCAGGCCACTGTGAATGTCTGGGAACGCGAAGTTGCTGAGACTGAAGCTGCAGTGGAGCGGTTATCTCAGTCTACACGAGAGACAGTGGAGACGCGAGCTGCGTTGGATGCTAACATCGCGGAGATTGACGCTCAGATCCGCCGCCTTGAGGACCAGCGGGCCCGACTCCAGTTAGATGCCGAGCGTGCCCAGGCTGAACATGTGGCATTCAAGGAGGAGGAAGCAACCTTCACCCACCGGGCTCTTGCCCTGGCTCAGCAGAGGCAGCAGCTGGATGAGCAGCATGAAAAGGACACTTCTCCTGAGGCCATGGAGGCGATACGTCAAGAAGCTGAGCGCCAGATCTCGGCGACTGTGGAGACTCGGGCAGCAGACTTGAAGCGTCGGATTGAAGAACTTTCAGCCAACCCTGGGGATGTTTAGGGATTGTGGTCTCTTCTTTTTTGTGTCTTTTTATGACTCTTGCTGGGGATAATGTAATCCTTTACTCTCTTTTTCTAGAATAAAGAAATACACAAATTTCTGTGATGTGTTCATTTTTGCTGTCATGAACTTGATGATTTGTGTGGACCTATTATCTTTTGTGCACCTTGGTTTTTTAGGTATAGATAATAAGTTTAAGAGAACCAACATGTTTGCTCAGAGGTATGTGGACATGGCAAATATGGGATTCAGATGATAGAATCTTCCTACTTAGAGGTGCTAAGGACGTGGTAGGAATGACTCTGGGGGGATACGCGGAACTACTCAGAGATAATGTGGACGTGGAAGTTCTGCGATCAACGTACGGCAACGCAGGGGTTGTCCGTACGGGATGTTTACTCAGAGGTAATGTGGACGTGGTAAACATGGTGGGTAGCATAGTCTTATGGAATGTAAGATTCTGCTTTGTAGGGCATAGGGGAACAACTCAGAGGTGATGTGGACGTGGTTGTCCTTCTACTGGAGGATGCCACGGAACAGCTGGGTTCCATAAGCGTATGATTTTGTGGAAGGGAACTGTATGTGAGCCCTGATGATTGGGTCCATAGATCCCCTTGTGGAAGTACATGTCTGAGAGATGTCAGGAGTAGTACTTCTTCAGGAACTTGCCGTTGATGGGCATCATGAACAAGTCCCTATTAGATTTGGCGAGGCGGTAAGCACCGTTTGAGTATACCGTCTCTATGATGAAAGGTCCTTCCCACTTGGGCTCGAACTTTCCTGGTGTCTTGTGAGTTAACACCATCGGCCTCCTGACTGCTAGAACCAGGTCGCCTACTTAGAAAGTCCTTTGCTTGACCTTCTTGTTGAAAGCCTGTGATATACGGGCTTGGTAGAGTTCGATGCGTTGTTGAGCTAGGAGACGCTTTTCGTCAAGTGCCTCCAGTTCCTGCAGACGACGACGTTGATTGTCCTCTTCTGTGAGTTGATTTGTGATTGCTACGCGGAGTGAGGGTATCCGGATCTCGAGAGGTAGTACCGCTTCACTCTCATAGACCAGGAAGAATGGTGTGTTACCTGTCGGGGTCCGTACCATTGTGCGGTAGGCCCAAAGGCATTCGCCAAGCTTTTCGTCCCAGTCGCGTTTGTTGTCATGACGCGGCCGGGAGTGGATGGATGGGTTGAGGCCTCACTCTCGGCCTCGCTCTCTTGGAGGGGAGTTGCCTCTCCTGGAGCCTCATCTTGGCTACCCCCGGTTATGTTCGGAAGAACATTCACCACGGGTGCATCTCCAAGGGCTTGATTACCCTCGGTTCCTTCTTCGTCTCCGAGACTCAGATCTGCGGAGGCTAGACTACCCCCGGCTATGTTTTGGGGGACACCCTCGTCTTGAAGGACAGGGGCTAGACAACCCCCAGCCATGTCCGGAAGGCTGACTTCGAGGAGATCCGCCCCAGCTGGGCTTTGGAAAATAGCTTCGTCTTCGGAAGGAGGCTCGACAAGGGTCTGACTACCCCCAGCTTCCTCCAAGATCTTCTTCCTCGCCCGAGTACATTCGAACACTCCGGAGGACGAGACGGCTGTCTTGGTTTTCCTCGGCTGGCTTTTGGACGAGGAAGAGGAGTTGCCAGTCGCCTTTCAGACTGACGAGGAGTTGGAGATTACGTTGCATGAAGCAACCCTTGGCTCTTCTTCTGTTGACGCCTTCTTCCCAAGGCGACGTCGGAGGGGTATCGATGATTGCAGCCGTTGGAACACCGACTGCCTTGGTGGGACTTCCGCTTTGCAACAGCAGTTGATGGTGACGACAGCACAAGTGTGCCCTATGAGGGGCGCATCGTGCCTGTCAGTCGACTCTCATGATCGGCGCTTGTGAGTAATCACGTTACGCAGATCGTTGGAGGAGAGTACCAACTTCACACCCCCTTCAGGCGCATGGCAAGGCCAAGCGCCGGGGTGGTCAAGTGAGTGCTGCGCCCCCTGATCTAATACCAAACAGGCATCCCGATAAGTAGTGGGGGAACTACAATATTTGAAGTGACTTGAACGGACCTCAGACGCACAACCAGAGGAGGCGCGGGAGTTCAAGACCACTGAATTTGCCTCACTCGACTTGGTTGTGCACGCAATAGATGCGCCCAAGTGAGATGAGGACTTTGAAGGTCGGCTCGTTTCTGGCACCGCAGCACTCGAGTCGACCTTTTACAACTTACCATCAGCAGCGCACATGGTTGTGAGCGCATGCTTCTGGCTTGCTGTTGGCATAGCACGTTTGGGGCGCATGGCCCGTGCTGCCTTGGATTTCTTCGTACCAGTCCGCTGGGGCGCATACTCAGAATCCAAATTCTCCTCGCCATTACAGCGAGTAAGTCTGTCAAAGACAGAGACCTTCTGTGGCGCATCAGAGGTGATGCGCGGGGCATTGGCTGCGCCCCTGCTCCGTCGACGCATCTTCCTCGCCTGAGAGGGAGATGGCTGGGGAATGTGGTTAGCCGCACGTTTCCCCGAGAGATGCGCTGCATCTGCGGGCGTATCTTGGTTGCTGAGGACGTCAGCAGAAAGGGAAGGCTGGATTGGCGCATCCCCTTCGGTGGTGGTGCCCGAGGCATCGACCTTGCGCACCCAGACTCGGCGGGTCTTCTTCGGCTTCGGCAGCCGCTTCGAAGGACTCGCACTTCCTTCATAGATGAACTCCTCATACGCCTGTTGATTGAGGCGTACGACCAGCGTCTTGTGGGAGGAGCCCACCTTCACGTCGTCGGCTTGCGACACAGCTTTCTCGGTGGAGGAGAAAGAGGTCCCCAGCAGAGTCGCCAGCTTGTTTGCCATTAAAATTCTTTGATTGCAAATTTCAATACAAACAGAACAGTGTTACAATATAGGACTTAGATGTAGTCCTAGGAGTACACTTTTGTTTATCTGGGTCCCTTGTGCCGATGGAGCGAGTGGTAATACGTTGACTCCGTTGACGACCTGACGACGGTTATCGGTTCTCTGAAGGTTTGGATTGCTCTGGGTGCTGGAGCTTGCTGAGAGGAGGAAGACGTTGAGTGTCTGTATCTGCCTCTCTGGTGGTATGTTCGTTCTCTGTGTGTTCATTGTGTGTGTGAGAAGGAAATGATCCCTCTATTTATAGCTTTGCAGGCTGGCTGCTCATGCGCGCATATAGGATGCGCCTGTACGCGGGGACGCCACGTGGTGATTGCTGATGGAGGCGCATGGACGATGCGCCCTGATCGAGGGGTTGAATTCTTCATGCTGCTGTTGTGAGCCGGCACGTAGCAGAGAAGAGGATCTTTCTGTTGCTGAAATCTCGGGTGAGTTGAGTCAAAGGATACGTGTCGTAGACTCATGGCTCGGAGATCTCGAATTTGACGGGGGAATGATCTGATGGGATGCGCCTAGGATTGGGCGCATGAGGAGACTTTGGCTCGTAACCTTTAGGAGTCATGAACCATTCTGGGCGCATGGCTTTTGAGGCACATGTAGAGCTTCAAATGGAGACTTTCCTTCTGTCTTTTGGGATCAGTGAAAAGTCTGAGACGCATGGCTTTTGAGGCGCATGCAGATTTGGGCGCATAGCTGCGGAGGCGCATGCGAGTGGTTGAGTGGCCACGTGGCAGTAGCCGTCGGAGTAAAGTAATGATGATGCTGACGTTGCCGATGCTTCGTCTTCTGAAAAAGCTGTCAACTGTTCAGACTTTGGGAGGTGTGCTGCCAACTGTTTCAGTTCAACATTTAATGTTGGTGACATTCGATGGACAGTTGAGTGGGCGCGTCGATTGACGTTCCATTAGGTATGGGGACGCCTGGGGGCGCATCCTCTGTGATGCGCCTGGTACTGAAGGGCGCGCGCGTGTTGATGCACTTGATGCTGAAGGGCGCGCGTGTGTGATGCACGGACTGGCCGGCGCATCCGCTTCTTGATACGCCCTTAATGATGCGACTGTTACGATCTTCGAGTGCCTTAAATAGCCGTTTTAACTTGGCTGAATTCGAAGCGCCTGGTTCATCCATTTAATGCAAGTTCATTGCACGGAATTCGGAGAGCCATCCACTTGGCGCATGGGTTTGATTTGCCCGGCCTATAAATAGTGGCATAGAGAGAGGGTTTGCTTCTCGTTCTCTCATGTTCTTCCGACATGAACTCGTTTACTCGGATGCATTCTGTTGAAAAATGCTTCCAAGGGTGAAGATGCGATGCGATGTCTTCATTGATGCACTTGAAGGTGACTGTTACATCCAAAAGACGGAGTCGAGGGCTTCTGAGGCAGGCGGAAGGTGCCTGTTGCATCCAAAGATCGGGATGCTCGAGCCTCGTCTTCGTTGTGCAGGGAGAGCCGTAGATCGGAATTGCGGGGCTAGGCTCTTTCTTCCTTCAAAGTGGGTGTCGCCCACTCTGGTTGTGTTGAAAGCTGCTCCTTTAGTCGCATTTCGATTGCGGTCTTCCTTGGTCTTTGGAGGCTCTTTCGAAGCCTCCCCTTGCCACAGATTTGTGGTGCTCTTCCTTGGTTTGGGGAGCCCTTCCTCCAGCTAGAGGGTTGATTGCCACCCTCGTCTGGGATGCACATAACTGAGCTGCTGAAAAGTATGCGTCCTGCTGAGGGCGCATGGTGGAATGCGCTTGACTGAGGGCGCATGGTGATTGCTGCGCCTGCTTGAAGGCGCATGGTGGCTGCTGGCTGAAGACTTAGGATCATTTCTTTGTAGAAATTCTCCTTTGTACAATCTTTTCTAGACATGTAATAGACTTTTATATGTTAAATAAAAAGTCCTCCTTCCATGTCTATATTTTTGCTGTGAAGTACTTTGTCCAAGCTCTGGCGTATGTAGTCTGGTGCATAGACTTTCTGGTCCTGAAATTCCATGCTTCTACAAGTCACAGCGGCGTAGCACCGCAAATAGGCAGTTAGCCTAATGTTGTATGTTAAAATAAAGAGGGGTGTAGTCAGCACTACAAAGAGGAGGAGTTCCTCATGTTATAGTGTCACGACACCACGATGAGGTACCCGGTTAGGGATAAAGCCTCGGCCTTGCAAGCCATATCGTTGCGGCGTAACACCGCAAGGGAGCCTAAGGCTTCATGCTCGGTAGTTTGGTACTACAAAGAGGCAGTTGCCTCATGCTACAGTAGTATGACACTACGATAAGGTTCCCGGTACGGGGTAAGGCCTCGGTTTTAAGCCATGTCATAGCGGCGTAGCACCGCAAGGGAAGTGCAAAGCGCTTCATGCCATGTCTCTTTATAATCTATAGTGTATGGACAGAGATATCAGGCCGTCTCTTGAGGGTAAACTTGTAGACGCCCAAAATTATACACTGAAACCAGGCTGGCACAGGGCCTTTAATGTGTAGCCAGAAGCACATGTAACTACATTATGTGAGTGGAAAGAATTTCAGCTATGATGCAGAATTCAAGGCTTAGTCCATTCTTGTATTATAGTTTGATTTTTGACCCATGCGGGAAGATTCAAGTCGTCAGCGACATCTCTCCTAATGCATGATGGACAGTTATTGTGGGGAACACTTATATCCATATATAGAGATATGTGGGGGATTGTTGGGTTTTTGGTTTTTTTCTTTAGAAAGCTTTAGTCCCACATCGGAAAAAACAAATAGTTTGTATCTCTATATATTAGCTTTGCTATTATTGGAGATGCACATGTGGTGTGGAGGTGCACATGGGTTTGCATGTGGGGTTATTTTTCTAATGGAAAAAAGGCTAAAATCAACAATTAAAGCATTCATGCTTTTTGCTCTTAGGAAATTTATTTCCATAGGAGCTAAGCCCCGTAGGGGCTTAGCGACTCGGACTCGGACTCGGACTCGGACTCAGACTCGGACTCGGGCTCGGGCTCGGGCTCGGGCTCGGGCTCGGACTCGGACTCAAGGGCTCATGAGGCGTAATGTGGCATTTTGTTGGCACACTTTGCACTTAGCACGTCAGCATCGTCGCTAGGCGCATAGTGCGCTTAAGTTGCACTCGTTGCGCGAGCCACTTGTGCGACCACGTTGCGCGACCCGTTACGCGAGCCTAGTTAAGCAGCCCAGTACGTAGCCCAGTACGTGCAGTGTGCATAGTGTGCGCAGCGTACGCAGCGTACGCAGTGTGCGTAGGGTGCGTAAAGGGACTGTGTGCGTAAAGTGCAAATTACGCTGGTTACGTGAGTGGCACAACTTGCAGCAGAACGTGTCTTTACATGTTCTGAGCGGTTGCTCCATGTTCGGGGTGGTTACTACCACGTCCCTAACATTGTGCTAACCGGGCAGTTGTTGCTGGGGCTTATATAAGGCCTCCTCCTTCTCTCTCACAGGTTAGAACTAATACACAAGTAGTAGACATAAAGTTTACAAGTGCTTAGAGGCTGTGTGAGAGAAGAGAGGTATTGTACCAGCGTTGCGTTTTGCACAGGAGTTCGAGTTCATCCGAGGAGTCAGAAGAGCAGAGTGTTCCAAGTTCTCCGACGAACTTGCTGGTTCCTGGAAGCTATTCGTGTGGGGCGAATAAAGCTTTGAACAACGGTGATCATTCACCCCAGCAGGAGTTTTTCCATCTTTCACCTGTCACCTTCTTTGTTGGTATTATCATGATTCTATTAGCGCACATTCGGTGAAGTGTTTGCGTTGATATTATCAGAATTCTATTAGCGCACCTTCTGTGAAGTGTAGCACTAGTAGAATTTCTCTTACGTACCTTATGTGAAGTGTTACGTTCTGTGCACTTTCTGTGAAGTGTAGCACTAGTTGAAATTTCTCCTACGTACCTTCTGTGAAGTGTTACGTAATAACGATTGTTTGTACAATTGTTACGAAATTTCAGTTTTCTATCAAAAAATTGTGTCCCGGCAATAACAACGTTTATATCCGTGGTAGAATGGTGCCGGTTCTCGACCGTCCGTGCGGCACAATAATAGTAAAATAGTAAAATAATAGCAATTAGTAGTCGGACCTTCTTGTCGCATGTACAATATAATTTTATATTGAGTTAATTAGTTGTATCCCCTATGGTTTGTACGCATTTTGGTAACTGTTCCTGATGTTTTAAAAACTACCTGCCTGGTTTATAGAGTTAATTAGTTTAATTAGTTGTACCTTCCTGGTGCATAGAAGAAAGTGAGTAAAAAATTAAGCACCCAGGAGGGTGTTCTTTGTTTTTAAAACAACGAAAACAGTTAACAAAATACGTACAAACTATAGGAAGGTACAACTAATTAACTCTTTTATATTTCGATGCTATTTTTTTTAAATATACACACACTATGTACAATGTATTTGTTTGTTTAAATATTAATGTATAGAAGTTTAATTTGCAATCCGTAAAAAATAACTTAAAAATATAGTTATAAAAGAATAACTGAATAACAATCCTCTTAAAAAAATTTAAAACTTAACATTTAAATAAATAAAAAGAATAAAAACAAAAAAAAGAAAAACAGTTAGATGGAAATTTCATAGTCTACATATGGAGGTCGGTTAAAAAACTTCAACCACACCGATTTCATTGATGGTCTTATTTACAAAAAATTTAGTAACAATAAAGATAGAACAAAATAATCTAAGATAACAATAATATAATCAAGAAATATCCTCCTTATCCATGATGATTGATATGGATGATTTGGAGGTTCGAATTGATAAGCTTGAATCCTGAACTTGTAATTTGTTTAATCCTCTAACATCTCTTTTCAAACTGTATGTGGTGGCCATGCATAGTTTGTCTCGTAATGATTTTAGAGCAGTTCATCCACCATCTTGGACTTTTGAGAGAGAGAGCATCTTGAACTTGTTTAAGAGAGAGCATCAAGTTCATCTACCATCTTTTATGTCATTTATTTTGTCTGATATTACTTTTGAGAGCTCCCATGCACACAGCATGAAGTGTTCTGATTCCACCCACGAAGAAGACGATCAGATCTTCGTCAAGTAATGAAATCATCTGTTAGTTTTGATGTATAATTTTTTGCATCAATGGGATTGTTTGGATTTGATGTGTGTGATTGTTTGGATTTGGAGTATTTGGTTGTTTGAATTTGGTGTGATTCATCAGTGGGATTCTTTGGATTTGGTGTGTGAGATTGTTTGGATTTGATTTTGGTGCAAAATTTACTGTATCAGTGGGATTTGGGATTTTTAGATTTGGTGTATAGGATTGTTTGGATTTGGTGGGATTTGGAATTTTTTAGATTTTGTGTATGGGATTGTTTGAATTTGGGGTGATGCATCAGTGTTTGGATTGAATTTTGTGTGTGAAGTTATTTGGATTTGATGTGATGTATTTTGGGAGAAACAATGTTGTCGAATGATCACCACCTGCTCTGATATCAAAAAGAAAAAAAACTAAAAAAGAAAAACAAGTAGATGGAAATCTCATAATTAACATATGGAGGTGGGTTAAAAAATCTCAACCACATAGATTTCATTGATGTCCTTCTTATTTATAAGAAATTTAGTAACAATAAAGATAGAGAAAAATAATCTAATATAATAATAATAATAATATATTCAAGAAATATCCTCATTATCCATAATGATGATGTAGATGAGTTGGAGATTTGAATTGATAAGTTTGAATCTTGAACTTGTAATTTGTTTGATCCTCTAACATAAAAAATATTATCATATTTGAATAATAATATTCGACATATCTATTTGAATAAAAAAATGATTAAAAAACAATAATATAACAAAGATAATATCTATTTGAATTAAAATTTTAACCGTTTGTATGAGTGGATCCCTTATCTACAAAGGACTATATATATTCAAAGGAAATAAAAAAAAAGCAGTTTAGAGTAAATGACATAACTATTCATGAATAATTATACTCTTTAGTAGATTTAGTATTGTATAAAAATTATTAGATACCTCTATTTGAATTATATATTAATAATAAATAATATAATTAGACTTTGTGTCTTCTAGGTCAGTTTGGTAAATCGTATTTGGATCTGAAATTTAGGATTTCATAAATTTGGAGCCAAATTCATGGAATTCTATGTTTGGTTGGAGTTGGATTTGGATATGGAAAGTGAGTACCAAATCCAAATTTTGGATTTTCAAAAAAGAAAGTTGGATTTTTTTAAAATAAATTCATTTTTATATTAAATATTTCATTAATACTAATTAATAATTAAATAAAAAATAATTAAAAATTAAGTAATATTAGTTATTATTTTATATATGAATCTTTATTCTTAATTAATATAAATATGTTCATCAGTTAAATAATTAATAATTAATTAATAATTTTATTAATTAATATTTCATTAATCTTAATTAATAATTGATTAATCTGTTAATCATAATTATAATCTTAATTAATAGTTGATTAATTTATTAATTATAATTATAATCTTGATTAATAATTTTATTTTAATACTTTATAATAATCTTAATTAATAATTTTGATATTTTATAATAACCTTAGTTATTTTAATATTTTATAATAATCTTAACTTATTAATTTATAATTTATTTTAGTATTTTATAATAATATTAATTAATAATTTATATCTTTATTAATTATAATAATTTATTAATCATAACTATAATTATAATTAATAATTTATGAATAAATATTTATTTATAATATTAATTAATAATTTATTAGCCTTAATTATAATCTTAATTATAAATTATTATCTACTATTTTGTTATAAACTTAGTTAATAATATATTTATCATAATTAATAATTTATTATTTAATAATTTAATAATTAATATATGTTTAAATTTTAATTAATAATTTATCAATCGGCATTATAATTTTAATTAATAATTTAATAGTCATAACTATTTTCCTAATTATAATAATACTTTAATTATTAATCATAACTATAATAATAAAATTTATTTATTTATTATTTGATTAATTATTATTTTATTATCATAATTATAGTTTACCAAATCCTATGTTTGGTTGGAGTTGGATTTGGATTTGAAAATTCATGATTCGGATTTATATTTGAAATTTGGATTTCTAAATCCATATCCAAATCCAAATCCAAATCCAAATTTAAATTTAAATTTAAATTTAAATTTAAATTTAAATTTAAATTCATTTTACCAAACAAGTCCTTATGATTTTTTTTTAAAATTTTTTTACCAGCACGTGCGAGCTCAGTTAAATCGTGTGTCCCTTACACGATTTTAGCCGGTCGTCATGTCGTTTCAGACTCTTCGTGCGAATTTTGTCCGCACTGGATTTTTCATTATCGCCCCACACGTACGTCTCGCGCACTCCGCATGCTCCAGAGCTCACGGGACGACCGACGTCTTTTGACGCCGGCAACTCAACGCCTCGCTTCGTCTTCGACGTCGAAGGCGCCCCCGACGTCTTCACGACACCTACGACAGCCGATGCCGCCGAGCCACTCGTTGTATGCACACAACGTCCTTACAACGTTTTCTCAACGCCTATAGGACGCCGCACGACGGATCGCATGGTCGTTCGTTATTTATACCCGTGGTAGAATGGTGCCAGTCCTCGACCGCCCGCGCATGATGTTTCTATCTGTCTCCTCTCTGTAAATGGTTAAACAAGCTCTTATGATTAAACCTTGCAAATGACAAAAAAAAAATATTTATTTAATATAGAAGTTCATTTTTGTTCACCCACCAAAACTAGAGTGTTTGTTCACCCTCTACTAAAAATTTGACACATGTCAAATTAAAGGTGAAAACCACTTTGTTGGGTGAACAAAACCACTTGTAAATTGGTTTTGTGTGGATGAAATTGACACGTATCAATTTTTAGTGGAGGGTGAACAAATACCTTAATTTTGGCGGGTGAACAAAAATGGAGTCTTTTATGCAGGCCACGTTACGATGTGGTATGCGACAAAACACACACTGTCACGTCCCGGTTCCAAATAGAATTTTCGGAGCACTGTGATACATCTCCAGACTACGCACCCGTATAACACATGTCGTGTCATACCTGCGATTGTCGCCTATAAATTCTAGGATAAAGTATAGACATCAAGAGACAATCTAAAGTAATTTACATTTATTTGCACAAAACTCGCATGTTCGATCACATATATACATTCTTTTTACATTCAAAAATTCATAGCTATACATAGAACAACAAACGACAACTACTCATTCCAACGTCTTCCATTTTCCTTTCCTTATTCATAAAGCTCCTTCTCATTGTAAAGCTGCACTCCTTCATGGTCTTCAACTAAACCTAGTGAACAAAAACTAGGTCGTCAATACGACGAGCAAGTCCCCGGTCAAGGAACGGAATAAGTAAAATTAGTTAATAAAATTTATTGAGATTAAATCGGAATAAAGAAACAAAATTAAGGATAAGTTTTGCTAAAATTTGAAATCTACTAAAATTAAAATTTATATTTTGCACATTCCAAGACTACGGTTGTATTACAGAAATGTGAAGAGCCTCTAACAGCTCCTAAATGCAAAACGCAACATTTAGAGAAATACTTCTGGATCACACAACTTCTATTATCTCAACAATAATTCCATTTACCCAGGATCAGGTTTATACTTAATGGGCGGTGCTTAGATTTATCCGTCCCATTAGTATCAGGATCACATATTGATGTGATATAGTCAGGATAACACATGAGTGGTTTTTCGAGTTATCGGAATCAAGTGTTATAACAATTGTCGTATGACTTGAAATTTTTCAAGAATATCGGAGCAGGCTACATTGGATATTACAGAGCCGAATTCGGAGATTCGGAATCCAATGGAAATAAGAAAACAAGAAATAGGAAAGTGAGCTAAGCCTCACCTCGGACATCGTATGGCCGTACGAATGCCGATAACAGGAACTGATCAGTTTTGTAAAATATAATTATTGTAATGAATTCGTAGGTGTAATCCAGAGTTTTCTCTCCCATCCCAATGATATCCTAATCTAAAACTAGGTTTTGTCTTTCCAAAATCTATCTCTTGAAATTTCCGAAAATTTTGGCAGAGTCTCCTTTGTATTTATGATTCCGGAAAATTCACAAGAGATATAAAATAAGGAAATTAAGAACTCGGGTTCGCCGATCCCTTCGGGGGAGCAACCCTCAACACCGGAACCACGCAATATAATATCCTGGGTTCGCCGACCCCTTCGGTGGAGCAACCCTCAACACCGGAACCACGCAATGATTATATATATAAAGTGTAGTTAAAACTTAGGCTTTCTTACCTTAGCAAGCAATTAAGCGAATTAAGCAATTTCTTTGGGATTTGTGCTAAACACTATCCAAGTTTCAAAACAAAACTTGATAGTAGCATAATGATATCAAAATTTTATTTCTAAAACCATACGCAAAATAATTTTATAAACCTTACAACCTTGACATGATGTTATTCTCATACAAGGTAAATCTAAATGTCCAAATTCAACTTATGTTTACTATATATGTACCATAATTTAACTTCTTGAAAATGCAAGAGGAGGTTTAATATTGAAAATTTATAGATATAGGGTTATGCTAACATATAGGTGCCTAAAAACATCTATTTTAACTAGTTAATCATGATAGCACATGATAATTAAATATAATTCCAATATGGACAGATTTGAAATATAATATTAAATTGTCATTTAATCATTCCTACATATCCATTCTAACACATGCATACACAATCACGCTAGGAAATATAAAATATGTATATATTGATTTTTCTTTAAAGTGTAAAGGTTGAATCTAAGTTGTCAAGACTTATAGGTATCCATGATCTTGTAAGTTCATAATTTTGTATCCATATATTGTGTCAAGTGTATAGGTGTGTATATATATATGTATACATGTATGTAGGTTTCATGCATATATAATTATTCCAAGAGTTGTATCCACACATCTATATATATACATATATGATCACACAAATTTATAATTCGAAGTGTCCATTTTTGTGTTGTGTCCTAACCATGTGTCCAAGTCATACACACAAACATAATTGTGTCCACAAATGGTTCATTATCCAAATTTCTATGCTTATACCCATCTTACATTTTTATAAAATTGAACTTATCATGAATTTTCATAAATTTCAGAATTAAAAACTGAATAATAAATAATATATATATATATATATATATTTTATATATATATATATATAACAAGTAGAATAAGTAGAATATTGAAAACTAGTTTCCAAGAGGGAAAGAGGGAGAGGACTTGCCTTTAATTTCCTTGTGTTGCACCTAGAGATTCTCCCAAATTCCCTAACATAACCCAAATCAAAATTTTGAATTATAAATATAACCCAATCTTAACCTAAATCTGGAGGATGGTGAGCCGGCGGCGGCGGGCGGCGTGGCCGGCGGCTGCGGGCGGCGGAGGCAGCAGCGGTTGTCGCAGCAGCAGTAGCGGTTAGCAGCAGCAGTAACAGGTGCAGTGGTGGTGGTGATTTAGAAGAAGAATAGGAGGAAATGAGAGTAGAGGAATAATGAGGAGAGGAAGTAGAGGGAAGAAATTGAAGAAAAAGAGGGATATAAGTAAAAGGGGGAGTGGGATGATGAGATGGCATGAAGAGGAGCCCCCCTCTTCATGCATCCATCCATTTGTCATTTTCCTTACCACCCTAACCCACATGATGACACCTAATCACTTGAGTTGGGTAAAACAAAATTGAAATTACAAAAATTTCTTAGGGGTCCAAATGTAAAGTTTATGCAAAACTTATGTAAAAGTATTTAATAAAATTATTATTGTAATTATAATCATTAATTATATAATTATTAGATAGGAAAAGAAAAAAAAATTAAGGCATAACATTCTACCCTCCTTAAAAGAAATTCCGTCCTCGGAATTTAAGAAAACAAGTGAATTTTTGAGCAACAACTACTAAAGTTACCTTGGTCATTGATTAGGTAGGGATATTGTTGTCGCATATCTTCTTCTCTTTCCCAAGTGGATTCTCCAGGTGAGTCTTTGTTCCAAGATACTCGAACCAAAGAAATAGTCTTGTTCTTAAGAACTTTCTGTCTTCGATCCAAAATTTCTACGGGCTTCTGTTCTAGGCGTAGAGTTGGACCCACTGAGATCTCTGAATGATCGAGTATGTGACTGGAATCTGGCACATATTTTCGAAGTTGAGATACATGAAATACATTATGGACTCCTTCCAGAGAGGGTGGTAAAGCCAGTCGGTAGGATACATCTCCCACTCGTTCCAAAATATCAAATGTGCCTATATATCTCGGGCTTAGCTTTCCTCTTGTTCCAAATCTGATTGTTCCCCGAGTTGGCAAAATCTTTAAAAACACATGATCACCAGCCTTGAATTCCAAGTTTCTTCGATCCTTATCGGCCCACATTTTATATCGGTCTTGTGCTGCTTGGAGATGACTCCGAATTGCCTTGACCTTGTCTACAGTCCGTGTAACTAGCTCTGGACCCAGGAGTTGACGTTCTTCTACATCACTCCAGCATATTGGTGACCGACACTTCCTTCCATACAAAGCTTCATATGGTGCCATTTTAATGCTAGCCTGATAGCTGTTGTTATATGAGAACTCAATTAAATGCAAATGGTCATCCCAGGATCCCACGAAGTCTAAGGTACATGCTCTTAACATATCTTCTAGGATTTGAATCATTCTTTTCGACTGACCATCGGTTTGTGGATGGTATGCTGAACTGAACTTCAGGCGAGTACCGAGACTATCTTGCAAGCTTTTCCAAAACTTAGAGGTAAACCGAGTATCTCTGTCTGAGACGATACTCACCGGTACTCCATATTGACTAACAATATTTTTCATGTACATATCTGCTAAGAGCTCGGTAGGTTGACCGACCCGAAATGGTAAGAACCTAGCAGATTTTGTAAGTCTGTCCACAATTACCCATATGGCACTATTACCCTTTCTTGTCCTTGGAAGTCCGGATACAAAATCCATCGTAATATATTCCCATTTCCATTCAGGTACAGGCAAGGGTTGCAAAAGTTCGACGGACCGTTGATGTTCAACCTTTACTTGTTGACATACCAAACATTTTGACAAAATTTTGGCTATCTCCTGTTTCATTCCGTGCCACCAAAATTTTTGCTTCAAATCCTTATACATCTTCGTACTCCCAGGATGAATGGAGTACTGAGAACTATGTGCTTCAGACATTATCTCGGTCCGGAGTTCTCCATATGGCACACACAAACAATTTCTAAACCTCAAGGATCCATCGGGATGCTTAATCAATCCAATTTGTGTTCCAGCCTCAGTCTTGCTCCATAGTCTTTGCAGTTTCATATCATCCTTTTGTGCTTCTTTAATTCTTTCTATTAGGGGTGATTGTATTTGTAAGTTTTCCCATATTCCATCTGTTACTGGACATATTACTTCAATCCCCATCTTCCTCAGATCTTCCAATATTTCTTTAGGTGTATTCATAAAGAAAGCTGCGGGTCTTCTACTTAAGGCATCGGCTACTTTGTTTGCCTTTCCCGGATGATACTCCAACTCCATATCAAAGTCCTTAAGCAACTCTAACCACCTCCGTTGCCTCATGTTTAACTCTCTTTGAGTAAATACATATTTCAAACTTTTATGATCTTTATATATCTTGATTTGTTCACCATATAAGTAATGTCTCCATAATTTTAATGCAAAGACCACAGCTGCCAATTCCAGATCGTGAGTTGGATAATTCCTTTCATGAGTTTTCAGTTGGCGAGAAGCATAAGCGATAACCCTTCCATGTTGCATTAATACACAACCCAATCCTTTTTCTGAAGCATCACTATAGATCTCATAGCCTCCTGATCCTGATGGTAATGCCAGTACTGGAGCTGTGATGAGTCTTTCCTTCAGTTCCTCAAAAGCTGCTTGACACTTATTAGTCCAATTAAATTTTTCATCCTTCCGGGTCAATCGAGTGAGTGGCTCTGCAATTCTTGAAAAATTCTCCACAAATCTCCTATAATACCCGGTTAGACCAAGAAAGCTTCGGATTTCTGCTACATTCTTAGGAGTAGGCCATGATTTGACAGCTTCTACTTTCTTAGGGTCCACCGATATCCCTTCTCCGCTCACTATATGACCTAAGAAGGAAATTTTGTCCAACCAGAATTCACATTTGTTTAACTTCCCATACAATTTCTCTTGTCGTAAAGTTTGAAGCACTATCCTCAAATGTTCTTCATGTTCCTTTTTATTCTTTGAGTAGATCAATATATCATCAATGAATACAATCACAAATTTATCCAAGTATTGATAAAATATTCTGTTCATCAGATCCATAAATATGGCTGGAGCATTAGTTAGCCTAAAAAGCATAACTTGAAACTCATAGTGCCCATAACGGGTTCTAAAAGCTGTCTTTGGTATATCCTCATTTCTTACTTTCACCTGGTGATATCCCGATCTGAGGTCAATTTTGGAAAATACTGTTGTTTTCCTCCTAATTGGTCAAACAATTCCTCAATCCTTGGCAATGGGTATTTATTTTTGATAGTTACTTCATTTAAGGCTCTATAATCTATTACTAACCTCAGACTTCCGTCTTTCTTCTTTACGAATAGCACAGGTGCTCCCCAAGGAGATCCACTAGACCTGATAAATTTCTTAGCCAACAATTCCTTAATTTTTTTATTCAATTCAACCAATTCTTCCTTGTTCATTGGATAAACTTTCTTTGCAACAGGTGCAGCTCCAGGAATTAGATCAGTACAAAATTCAACGACCCTATCAGGTGGTAATCCTGGTAGTTCATCAGGAAATACATCCTTAAATTCGTCTACAATCTTAGGCCATTCTACTACTTGGTTCTGAAAATTTCTTCCTGATGGTAATTCAAATTTTTCTAATTCTTTTCCATCGAATTCCTTCTGATCTCTGATAAATTCATGTATATCCTTATTGGGTAGTGAAAATTGCACCTTTCCTTGCCTACAGTCTATAATTGCTGAGGCCAAGGTTAACCAGTCCATCCCAAATACCACATCATAGTTATTCATGGGAAATACTAGTAATCTGGCCTTAAAGCTTTCTTCTTCCAGTTTAATTGGACAATTTCTAAGTATTCGGCTAACCTCTACAATACCATTATCCGTAAGGATTTTCAATTTTTTGGCTAGGGGTTGAGTGATTATATCATACATAGATATAAAAGATGCAGATATAAACGAGTGAGTTGTCCCAGAATCAAATAATACTGATGCGGGGCTAGATGATGCAAGTATGGTACCTGACACCACTTCTCCGGCCATTTCTTCTTCGTTGACATTCATCATGAAAGCTTGTCCATGCTTCTTCTTTTTGTTGTTATCCTGACCAGCCTTCTGTGCTTGATGGAACTGATGCGCTTGGGGTGCTAGAGCTGGCCTCTGCTGGTATCCGGTAGGTACGCGAGCTTGAGCTGGAGGTGTTGCATGAGTCATAGGCCTTGGTCTATTCTTCTGAAGTGGAGGTCTTGGCTGGAACCCTTGCGAATTGTTCTGCACCTCAAATCTTCCAGTGGCTTGTCGAGGACACTGTTGTATCTGATGTTCAGACGACCCACATCTGAGACACCTTCCTTGAAGCTTTCTACAGTCATTCCTTGTATGTCCAGGTTTCCCACAATATGTGCAGCTCTGACGATTTCTATTGTGTTCAGTTTGGATATATTTTTGTTGTCCCTGCCCAGGGTTCTTACCCTGAGGAAAGCTGGTTTCCACGTTTTGCTTTTGCCCTCCTATTTTTGAGTTAATCTTATCATTTTGCATCCTTTCTTGGTCTCTAGCAGATTCAACCAACTCAGCATAGGTCTGACATGCGTAAGGTGCGACCTTCATTTTTAATTTGTCATTTAGTCCTTCTCGGAATCGGGCTATCTTTGCCTTTTTCGTGGCTACCATATGGGAAGCATAGCGACTAAGTCATGTAAATTCTGTCGCGTATTCATCGACAGAGGTCTTATTCTGTTTCAAATATATGAATCTCCTTTCTAGTTCCATCCTGGCGCTGGCGGAAAAGAACCTTTCTTTAAATCTCCTTTTAAATTCCTCCCAGGATATAATCTCATTGGAGTTTTCGGGGTGCTGAGCGCTCCACCAGTGTTCAGCCACATCTTTTAGTTGTATTCTTACTAGAGACATCACATCATCTGGCACGATCTTGGCGTCCTTCAACAATCTCTCAGTAGTCTTTAACCATTGAACCGCTTCCAAAGGAGTTTCGGTCCCAACGAAGTTAGGTGGATTTATATTCCTGAAGTCTTGGATTGTCCCAGTTTTGGGTGCAGGAGCGACATCAAGCCTTTCTAGTATTCTAGCTGATGTGGCTTGAGCAAGTTGGACTTGTTGGGCATTAGTCTCTAGGACCTTCTGGAAAATTTCAAGAACATCAGTCGTCCGCGGTTCTGAAGATTCAGGTTGCGCCGACTTTGAGTTGAAGGAGAAGATATTTTCCTGGATATTAAGAATTCACAATTCTTAATATGAGGTTGAAAATAATTAATGACTCAGGAAACCTATTAAAGGTAGATAAATTTGCAAAACTAAGATCAATTGCAAATTGTAGAAGCATGGAATTTCACAACCAGAAAGCCCATGCGCCGGACACTACATGCGCCGGAACTCTAACAGAACTCAAACAGCAAAGTCAATAGCCATAGACATTTGAAGAAGGACTTTTTATTTATATATAAAAGTCTATTACATGTCTAGAAAAGGTTGTACAAAGGAGAATTTCTACAAAGGAAAGATCCTAAGTCTACAGCCAACAGCCACCATGCGCCTTCAGATAGGCGCAGCAGTCACCATGCGCTGTCAGTTAGGCGCAGCAGATGTCATGCGCCTCCAACTAGGCGCATCCCGCCATCTCTTCAGCAGCTCAGTTATGTGCATCCAGCTCAGTTATGTGCATCCCTTCAGCAGCCCAGTTATGTGCCACTCTTCCAACCAGGCTCACCTGGCCGAGCAGGAGCCCAGTTATGTGTCGCTCTTCCAGCCAGGGTCACCTGATAAGTGCTTCGTTACACAAAGCATTTAACCCTCTGGCTGGAACCAGAGCACCGCAAATCTGTGGCCAGGGAAGGCTTCGAAAGAGCCTCCAAAGACCAAGGAAGACCGTGATCGAAACCACGGCAAAAGGAGCAGCTTTCAACACAATCAGAGTGGGCAGCACCCACTTTGAAGGAAGAAAGAGCCTAGCACCGCCATTCCGATCTACGGCTCTTCCGGAATAACGGAGACGAGGCCCGAGCATCCCTATCTTTGGATGTAATAGGCACCTTCTGCCTGCCTCAGAAGCCCTCGACTCCGTCTTTTGGATGTAACAGTCACCTTCAAGAGCATCAACAACGATATGGCGTCTCATCTTCACCCTCGGGAGCACTTCGTCAACAGAGTGCACCCGAATACTCAAATTCATATCGAAAGTACGTGAGGGAATAAGAAGCAAACCTTCTCTCCATGCCACTATTTATAGGCCGGGCAGATCAAACCCACGCGCCAAGTGGATGGCTCTCCGAATTCCGAGCAATGAACTCACATTAAATGGATGAACTGGACGCCTCGACTTCAGCCAAACGGCTGTTTAAAGGCACTCGAGAAGCGAAACAGCCGCATCATTAAAGACGTGTCGGATGCGCCGGCTGGACAGCGCATCACACCCCTTCAAACATCAAGCGCCTCCAACAGATGCGCCCTGTACCGAGCGCATCACAGGGGATGCGCCCCCATACGTCCCCATACGCCTAGTGGAACATCAACCGACGCGCCCACTCAGCTGTCCATCGAATGTCACCAACATTAAATGCTGAACTGACAAAGTTGGCAGCACGTCTTCCCAAAACTGAACGGTTGACAGCTTTTGCAGAAAACGAAGCGTCCATAACGTCAGCATCATCATGACTTTGCCCCGACGGCTACTGCCACGTGGCCACCCAACCATCCGCATGCGCCTCAAAAGCCATGCGCCTCAGACCCTTCACTGATCCCTAAAGACAGAAGGAGAGTCTCCAACTGAAGCTTTGCATGCGCCTCAAAAGCCATGCGCCCCAGACTGATCTCTGATCCCGAAAGACAGAAGGAAAGTCGCTTGCATGCGCCTCAAAAGCCATGCGCCCAGAACCGCTCGTGACTCCTAAAGGTCACGTGCCAAAGTCTCATCATGCGCCCAATCCAAGGCGCATCTCGCCAAATCATCCCCCCCATCAGATCCGAGATCTCCAAGCCATGAGTCGACGACACGTGTCCTTTGACTCAACCCATACAAGATTTCAGCAACAGAAAGATCTTCTCTTCTGCTACGTGCCGGCTCACAACAGCAGTATGAAGAATTCAACCCCTCGAGTAGGGCGCGTCATCCATGCGCCTCCATCAGCAGTCTCCACGTGGCGTCCCCACGTACCGGCGCATCCTACATATGTGCGCATGAGCAGCCAACCTGCCCAGATATAAATAGAGGAATCATTTTCTTCTTCCACACCTACACATACGGACAATACAGACAGATATCACCAAAGAGGCAGATACAGACACTCAACGTCTTCCTCCTCTCAGTAAGCTCCAGCACCCAGAGCAATCTACACCTTCAGAGAACCGATAACCGTCGTCAGCCCGTCAACGGAGTCAACGCATTACCACTCGCTCCATTGGCACTTAGGACCCAGATTAAACAAAAGTGTACTCCTAGGACTACATCTAAGTCCTATATTGTAACACTGTTCTGTTTGTATTAAGATTTGCAATCAAACGATTTTAATGGCAAACAAGCTGGCGACTCTGCTGGGGACTTCTTTCTCCTCTTCCGAGAAAGTCGTGTCACAGGCCGACGACGTGAAGGTGGGCTCCTCCCACAAGACGCTGGTCGTGCGCCTCAATCAACAGGCGTACGAGGAGTTCATTTCTGAAGGAAGTGCGAGTCCTTCGAAGCGGCTGCCGAAGCCGAAGAAGACCTGTCGTGTCTGGGTGCGCAAGGTCGACGCCTCGGGCACCACCACTGAAGGGGATGCGCCAATCCAGCCCTCCCTTCCTGCTGACGTCCTCAGCAACCAAGGTGCGCCCGCTGATGCAGCGCATCTCTCGGGGAAGCGTGCGGCTGACCACATTCTCCAGCCATCTCCCTCTCAGGCGAGGAAGATACGTCAACGGAGCAGGGGCGCAGCCAATGCCCCGTGCATCACTTCTGATGCGCTTCAAAAAGTCTCTGTCTTTGACAGACTCACTCTCTGTAATGGCGAGGAGAATTTGGTTGCTGAGTACTATGCGCCCCAGCGGGCTAGTACAAAGAAATCTAAGGCGGCACGGGCCATGCGCCACAAACGTGCTATGCCGGCAGCAGGCCAGAGGCACACGCTTACAATCACGCGTGCTGCCGATGGCAAGCTGTACAAGGTCGACTCAGGTGCTTCGGCACCAAAAACGAGTCAATCTTCAAAGTCCTCATCTCACTTAGGCGCATCTACTGCGTGCACAGCCAAGTCGAATGCGGCAAATTCAGTGGTCTTGAACTCCCGTGCCTCCTCTGGTTGTGCGTTTGAGGTCCGTTCAAGTCACTTCAAATGTTGTTGTTCCCCCACTACTGATCATGATGCCTGCTTGGTATTATCAGGGGGCGCAGCACTCACCTGTCCGCCCCGGCGTTTGGCCTTGCCATGCGCCTGAAGGGGGTGTGAAGGTAGCACTCTCCTCCAACGACCTGCGTAATATGATCGCTCACAAGCGCCGGTCAGGAGAGTCGACCAACAAGCACAATGAGCCTCTCACGAGGCATACTTGTGCGGTGGTCACTATCAACTGCTGTTGCAAGGCGGCAGTACCACCAAGGCAGTCAGTCTTCCAGCGGCTGCAGTCATCGATACCCCTCCGACGTCGTCTTGGGGAGAAGGTGTCAACAGAAGAGGAGCCAAGAGTTGCTTCATGCAATGTGGTCTCCAACTCCTCATCACTCCGGAAGACGACTGGTAATTCCAAAAGCCAGCCAAGGAAAACAAAGGCAGCAGTCTCGACCTCTGGGGTGTTCGAAGGCACTCGGTCGAAGAAGAAGTTCTTAGAGGAAGATGGGGGTAGTCAGACCCTTGTTGAGCCTCCTTCCGAAGATGAAGATGTCCAAAGCACAGCTGCGGCGGATCTTCATCCTTGGGGCAAAGTCAGCCTCCCAGAAGCCCCTCGAAACGAGGATGTCCCCCAGGACACAGCTGGGGTAGAGACGAAGAGGCCCTTCAAGACGGTGCTGAGGACAATCAGGCCCTTGCAGATGCGCCCGTCGAGAATGACCTCCAGAATGTGGCTGGGGGCGGCCAAGGTGAAACACCAGGAGAGGTGACTCCCCCACATGAAAGTGAGGCCGAGAGCGAAGCCTCAACCAATCCATCCACTCCTGGCCGTATCAAGACAGTATACATGGCCGGGGATGATGCCGAGTCTGATGCGCCACCGCAGGACATTGTCCAGCGCATAGACTCATTAGAGGGAGGACTCAAAACCCTCTCTGCCTCTATGCAAGCACTGACTCAAGCAGTGTTTGATATTCGGTCGGCCTTGACCAGAACACCTTCAACCGGTCCCGACCCAGGAGTTAATGGGGAGTCGAGTGTACCCCTTCAACGGGCACCCTCCGACACAGAAGCACCTCGGACGTCGGAACCCTCAAACGCTCTGCTCCAGATAGTGCCGCCTTCCCCAACTCCTAGCTCCACGGAGGACGTGGTCGAAATGATCAAGGACTTGCGGGAGCGCTTCGAGTCCAAAAACAGGCAAGATGAGCGCCAGAAGATGGGCATTCCCCAGCCTTATCCCCTCAAGTGGAACAAGGTGGTTTATCCTCCAAAATATAAACCACAAACACTCACGCCGTACGATGGGAAGGACTCTCCGCGTCGGTACCTGACATATTTCCAGTCACAAACGGGGCATCTTCCAAAGGAGGACGCGCTCCTCACCAGCATCTTTGTTGGGGCCCTAAAAGGGGTGGCGTATGACTGGTACTGCAGCCTTCCCGACAATTCTATATCGTCCTTCGATGATTTGACGTGCCTCTTCCTTGATCGCTTCTACGACGGCGGAAAGGACATGACGATGGCACCTCTCATAGAGATACGCCAGAAGGAGAAAGAAACGGTTCGGGTGTTCATCGAACGCTTCCGACAAGCCTGCTTCAGGCTACCTCCAGGCATGCCAGAACATGCGCTCCTCTCCTCTTGCAGCATGAACATGCTGCCCGCAGTGAAGCTCTGGCTCAACTCTACTCCCCCTCCCGACTGGAGCTCCCTGATCATCGAAGCTGAAGCCGCAGAAAAGAAGGCGGCCAATGCACGTCTTCTGGGTGTCAGCTTCCCCGCCTTTGATGATAAGGGGAAAAGGTCAGCAACCAACAACTCCGGGCGAGAAGCAAAGGGGAAACAGGCATTGACTGTTAATGCCTCGAAGGGCGCATCTACGCCTACTCAGAAACCTCCACTGGCGCCGAGACCCAAGGCGGTATACTCATTCAATGACGAAGACACCCTGCAACTCTTTGAAATACTGAAGCAGGGTGACAAAATCAAACTTCCGGATCCAAAGCGGCCCGATGAAGTCGGGAAAGTGGACAACCCGAGGTACTGTCACTACCATCGGTTTGTCGGACACCCGACCAAGGACTGCTACGTCCTCAAGAATTACATCCAGCGCATGATCAATGCCGATGTAATCTCCGTCGACTATGAAGAGAAGATGGTGTCAGCCAATGTGGTGTCACTTCAGTTCGGCACCTTGCCGCCGACCACCACACAAGATGGCGTAGTCCCCATCCCTAAGCGACAATGGAGGTGGTGAACTTGCCACCTACCCGTGACAATACGAGTGGACTCATTCCACTCACCACATCTCAAGGAGAGGTCCTCTGGGTTCATCCCGACCTCGTCTCCGAGGTGACTCAACCGGAGGTACGCTCTACCTCCAAATCAAAAGGCAGGAAGATCAAGTCTTGCCGTACGATCTCTTCTTCAATGGAAGAGGCACTTCCAGTGCAGACGCGTGCACAACAGAATGCTCAGCCCGGCGAAGCTGCCGCCGAGGTGGTGCCTCCTGGCACCATCCCTGAGGAAGGCCCGTCTAAACCCTCAGCAGCCAATAAGCAGAAGTAGGTAGAGGCTCATTTCGACAGACCTCTACGGAAGGAGACTTCTTCGGGGCTAGCCAAGCCCCACAACTTGACATACTGGCACAACTGGCCAGTACTCCTGCACGCTTGTATTTGTTTGAGCTCCTGCGTCTTTCTAAAGACACCCGAGAAGCTCTCTGTGAAGCTCTGAAGGACGCTGAATCCTTTCTCAGTCAGGTCAAGCAGCCTGAAGACCTTCCAACTACTTGTGCGCACTGTCATTGTGCGGAGGAAGTTATCCCAAACATAACTTTCACCCAACAGGACATGCTGCTCAAGCACCACCGACATAACCGACCACTGTATTACACAGGGTACATCGGTTCAGTCAAGGTGAGCCGGATTCAGATCGATCCGGGGTCTTCCCTCAGCATTATCCCGAAGGCGCTGCTATCAAAACTGGGAATCCCAATGTACCGGCTGGCGCCCTCCAACACAACCATCAGTGGCTTCAACGCTAGCAAAAGCGAGCCACTGGGCAAGATCCGACTGAAGTGTCACATAGTTAACCTCAAAACCGAGGTGACTTGTTATATGGTGGATGCCGAGGTCAACTACAACATCCTACTCGGCCGACCATGGCTACATGAGTACATGGTGGTGCCTTCCACGCTCCACTAATGCATGAAATACGTATCCACTAACGGCATCATCCGGACGGAGTTCGCAGACATCGATCCTTTCAAAGGGATTGAAGCTTACTTCACCGATTCCGACTTGTACAAGCCACTTGACGAGGAGGAAGCCAACGATGCTGATGATGAGGCAGAGACGGCAACTGAGCCGGACACGGAGCCTGAGACGAATCCAGATGCCCCACTGAAGATCCGACTGAAGGGCAAACCACCCCAGAAGGTGCCTCCAATGAGCATCAAGCCATCAGGGAAAGCACCGACTCCTGAGGCTCCCCTGAAGATACGCCTCAAGGGAAAGCCGCCTCAAACATCGGCTCCCCTGGTAGCAAAATTACAGGGGAAGGCACCACTCACAGGAGGCGCAGTTGAGGCACCTTTGAAGGTGCGTCTTAAGGGCAAGCCCCCGCAGTCTTCCAAGATGCCAGAGAAGGCTCACATCGCCCTCTCAGACCCCAAAGTCAAAGCTGTGGTGGATTCTCCTGATCCGACCCCAGTGCTTACAGATGAGGACCTTGGCGAATATGTCTCTGCTGATGTAGATGCACCCTCCTTAGACAATGTAATCCCACGGGATAAGATCTCGTATTTTATCAATAATAGAGTGTCTTTTAATTATTCTTGTCTTCCGCACTGGAATGCCATGTATACATTAGATCACGCTCTACGGTCGTTGCAAACACAAATAACGACCGTAAGTCATGTAAATCGAGTAGTCCCGTCTCAAGGAGTCTGTTTCATAACCCCTCCACGAAGCCGAGACGAAGGATCCATCATTTTGGGCAAAGTCGAGCGTCATCAAGACCTTCCGCCACTCGAGCCAGAACCTGATACCGGCAGAGTACAAGTCTATCGGTACACGGATACGGCAAAGCACATCATCCAAAAGATGGGCTACGACCTAAAAAGCAATAAAGGCCTAAACTACGGCAAAGGTCGACATCTCCCTCTCCGATTTCCAACTCCCAAAGGAAAGCCGCAAGATTACTACAACAAAACTCGACGGGGGGTAGGCTATGTCACGCCACCATCAACTCCAGAGAGTTCAGACGCAGAAGACGTAGAACATTCCCACTCGTCCGAAGCGTCGACTTGGGATTCTGATACCAGTATCGGATCAGTCTTCAGGAAGGTGCTGTCAGCTAACATGACGTCAGCATAACCTCAAAAAGGTGAAGGCGAAGACCAAACGCCGGAATCCTTCGAAGAAGAACCCTGGGCTCAATGCCTAGGAGAGCAATGTGAGTCTCGTTTTGAGTTACGTGAACCTCCCACCGAAGACGAAGTCGAGCAGATCGACCTTGGGGACGGATCTTCTTCCAAATCCATCTTCGTCAGCAAAAGCCTAGAAGGAGAAGACCGAGAGTCTTTAATCCAGCTGGCTAAAGGGTATATCGACGTCTTTGCCTGGAGCTACGAAGACATGCCAGGACTCGATCCACAGATCGCAATGCATATGTTGAACATCTTACCTGATGCCAAACCTATCAAACAACAACAGCGACGTTTCCGGCCGGACATCATGAATGCCATCGATCAGGAGGTGGACAAACTCTTGACTAGCGGCTTCATCCGTGAGGAACATCACCCAGATTGGGTAGCCAACGTCGTGCATGTCACCAAGAAGAACGGGAAGATACGAGTCTGTATCGACTTCAGAGACCTCAACTCTGCTTGCCCGAAGGACGAATTCCCGCTTCCGATCACCGATGTGATGATCGACAACACATGTGGCTTCGAACGCATGTCCTTCATGGACGGGTATTCAGGCTACAATCAAATCAAGATGTTCCCCGACGACGCAAAACATACGTCATTTAGGACTCCAAAGGGCATTTTCTGCTACACAGTAATGCCCTTCGGCTTGAAGAACGCCGGTGCGACATACCAACGAGCTATGAGCACCATCTTCCGTCAACATCTTCGCAAGACAGTCGAATGCTATGTTGACGACATCGCAGTCAAGAGCCGCCTCAAAGGAGATCACCTACAGGACCTGAAGACAGTCTTTGATCTCATGCGGGCACATCAACTCAAAATGAACCCCGCTAAATCCTTCCTGGAGGTTTCTAGCGGTAAATTCTTGGGCTTTGTCATCACGGCGAAAGGCATTCATGTTGATCCCGAGAAGACCAAAGCCATCCTCAACATGGACCCTCCGAAGAATCTTCGAGAACTTCGGGGCTTATAGGGACGTCTGGCATACATCCGGAGGTTCATAGCAAACCTCTCCGATAAATGTCATCCCTTTACTCAGCTCATGAAAAAGGGAGTCTCTTATGTCTGGACAGAGGAGTGCCAAAAGGCTTTTGACGACATCAAAGCCTACTTGACGAGCCCACCAGTCCTGGTGGCACCTATCGCCGGTAAACCATTTCTTCTCTATGTCCGTCCCATGGATCATTCTCTTGGCGCTCTGCTGGCTCAAAACAGCGATACAGGCTATGAGCAAGCAATCTACTACCTCAGCCGAACGCTCATCGGGGCCGAACACCGGTACAACCCCGTCGAGAAGGAGTGCTTGGCTTTGGTGTTTGCCATCCAGAAGACTCGTCATTATGTCTCGGGCCAGATAATTCATGTCATTTCCCGAGTCAATCCGCTCAGAGTCCTCATGACAAAGCCAGGATCATTGAACTCCCGGCTAGCCACATGGACGATCTTGCTAACACCGTATAATATGGTGTTTGTCCCACAAAAAGCTGTTAAAGGTCAAGCTCTGGCTGACTTTTTAGCCGCACACCCCATCCCAGAATCCTCAAAGCTCTATGAAGATATCCCGGATGAGGTCCAAGAATCCAACGTCACCGAAGGAAGCTCCGTTTGGCGGATGTTCTTCGATGGCGCTTCAAGAACAGGCCCCAAAGGCCAAATTATCGCAGGAGTGGGGGTAGTCTTAGTCTCCTCCGATCAGTTGGTCATCCAGCGTGCTTACTCCCTTTCAAAGTCGTGCTCCAACAATGTTGCCGAGTACAATGCACTCGTCATGGGACTCCAGCTCGCACAACAGCTGGGGGTCGACCATCTGGAAGCCTACGGCGACTCAAAACTCGTCGTGAACCAAATTCGGGGGCAATACGAGGTTCGCCGTGAAGATTTGATCCCTTACCATGAAGTTGCATTGAACATCATTTCAACCTTCACCGGGTTCTTCATCGAACACGTACCTCGTCTACAAAACTTGGAGGCTGACGCTCTGGCTGGCCTCGCAGCCTCATTGACAGCGCCCTTTGGGACTCAACACTATGTCACGGTAACAGGCCGAGACTTGATTTGTCCTAGAAATAACCTGTGCTTGCGAGTGGCTCACGCCATGCCAACGAACACTGGTGTTAATGTTCGAGACTGGAGGTTCCCGTTCATCGACTTTGCTGTCTACCGAATCCTTCCAGAGGACCCGAAGGAAGCTGTCTCAGTCAGAAGACGCTCTCTTCGATTCTACTACGATACAGCTACCAAAATGCTGTACCGACGCTCCTTCGATGGGCTCCTCCTTCGATGCATGTCCAACAAAGAAGCAGCCGAAGCTCTTCAAGAAGCTCATTACGGAACTTGCGGAGCTCATCAACCCGGTCCTAAGTTGCAGGATCGACTGCGGCGTATGGGCTATTACTGGCCAACCATGGCCGCCGACGCTGTTGAATATGCTAAAAAGTGTCACGCATGCCAACTTCATGCAGACTTTATACATACACCGTCTGAACCGCTACATCCAACAGTCGCCTCCTGGCCCTTCGAAGCCTGGGGCATGGACATTGTGGGACCAATCACCCCTCCTTCATCAAGAGGACACCACTTCATCCTGGCCATCACCGATTACTTCTCCAAATGGGCAGAAGCAGTCCCACTCGCGGAAGTAAAGAGCTCCAGGGTGGTCAGCTTTATCAAACACCATGTCATTTACCGTTTCGGAGTACCCCGGCGGATCATTCATGACAACGGTCCTCAGTTTATCAGCCACATTTTTAGCAGGTTCTGTGACAAGAATCGCATTCAAAATGTGGCATCCACCGCCTATAATCCGGCAGCAAACGGGTTAGCAGAGGCGTTCAACAAAACCATCGTCAGGCTACTCAAAAAGGTCGTTTCATCCAACAAACGCGACTGGGACGAAAAGCTTGGCGAATGCCTTTGGGCCAACCGTACAACGGTACGGACCCCAACAGGCAACACACCATTCTCTCTGGTTTACGGGAGCGAAGCGGTACTGCCTCTCGAGATCCAGATACCCTCACTCCGCGTAGCAATAACAAACAAACTCACAGAAGAAGACAATCAACGTCGTCGTCTGCGGGAACTGGAGGCACTCGATGAGAAGCGTCTCCTGGCTCAACAACGCATCGAACTCTACCAAGCCCGTATATCACAGGCTTTCAACAAGAAGGTCAAACAGAGGACTTTCCAAGTTGGCGACCTGGTTTTAGCAGTCAGAAGGCCAATGGTGTTAACTCACAAGACACCAGGAAAGTTCGAGCCCAAGTGGGAAGGACCTTTCATCATAGAAACAGTATACTCAAACGGTGCTTACCGTCTCGCCAAACCCAATGGGGACTTGTTTATGATGCCCATCAACGGCAAGTTCCTAAAGAAGTACTATTCTTGACATCCTTCAGGCATGTGCTTCCCCAAAAGGGGACCTGTGGGCCCAATCATCAGGGCTCACACACAATCTCCTTCCACAAACTTATACGCTTCTGGAACCCAGCTGTTCCGTGGCATCCTTCAGTAGAAAGACAACCACGTTCACATCACCTCTGAGTTGTTCCTCTACACCCTACAAAGCGGAATCTTACGCTACGTAAGCCGACGCTACCCTTCATGTTTACCACGTCCACATTACCTCTGAGTAAACATCTCGTACAAACAACCCCTGTGTTGTCGTACATTGATCGCAGAACTTCCACGTCCACATCACCTCTGAGTTGTTCAGCGTATCCCTCAGGATCATTCCTACCACGTCCATCACACCTCTGAGTAGGATAATTCTATCATTTGAACCCTAATGATTGCCACGTCCACATTACCTCTGAGCAAACATGTCGGTTCCTTCAAACTTATTATCTGTGCCTAAAAACCAAGGTGCGCAAAAGATAATAGGTCCACACAAATCATCAAGTTCATAATAACAAAAATGAACACATCACAAAAAGTTACGTACTTCTTTATTTTCTGAAAGAGAGAGTACAAAAAACTGTACTATCCCCCAGCAAAGGGTTGCAAAAGAACATAAAAAAGGGAAAAGCTACAGTCCCTGAACCTCCCCAGGGTGGGCTGAGAGCTCCCTGACTCGAAGTCTTAAGTCGGCTGTACGGGCCTCCACAGTCGCCAGGACTCGTCGCTCAACTTCTTGACGCATCAATTCAACAGCCCCAGCGGAAGTATCGCTCTCATGCTTCTCATCAAGCTGTTGTCGCTGCTGCGCCAAGGCAAGAGTCCGCTGAGTAAAAGTCGCTTCTTCCTTCTTGAATGTTGCGTGTTCAGCCCGGACACGTTCGGCATCTAACTGGAGTCGGGCCCGTTGGTCCTCAAGGCGGCGCATCTGGGTGTCGATCTCCGCGATGTTAGCATCCAATACAACTCAAGTTTCCACCGTCGTCTTCATGGACTGAGACAACTGCTCTACCGCAGCCTCAGTCTCAGCCACCTCGCACTCCCAAATGCCTACAGTGGCCTGGTATGAAGACTCGATCTCGGCAATCAGCTTCCCTTTCTCCGCATCTATCAGGACGGAGAGGTCATTTCGCTGGATGCGCTGAAGTTCCGCGAGCCGCTCGTCCAGCTCGATCACCGAAGCCTCCAGAATTTCGGCCATATGGTCGTGGCCTTGGTGAATGCGGATCAGCTCGATACAGGGCATTGCCAGAGCTCTTGCCGTCGCAAAGCTCCCATTGGCATCCATCACAGCAGATACACCCTTCTGCAGCATTTTGTACACCCCCTCGACGAGGAATTTCACATATTCGTCTGCATCCGCCAGGACCTGCGGCGTTATAGCAGGAGTTGGAGGAGCTACTATAGTTTGCGGACCGGAAGAAGATCCGCCAACCTCAACTTGCGAGGCTTGAACCTCGGCATCAATGGGCTTTTCATCAACAGGGGCTGGACTGCTAGCCCGAGGAGCCGAAGGAACAGAGGAAGCCCGCACAGGCGTCGAAATAGTACCCCAGGTAGGAGGGGCAACAGAGGGTTCCACACCCTCGCCCTTCTCAAGCCCGGAGGGACCACCGACGTTAACGGCCACCTCTTCTACCCCCAACATCCTATCAACAGCTGGTACCTCCCTTGGCAGAATAGGGAGATTATCACTTGTCTCTTGACCCACCTCAGCGGTCGTGACCGGCAGACGGGTCTCGTCACCAAGTCCCTCAACAGGGACAGAATCTATCGCTACCTCCAGATCGGTAGCCACCTCAACTTCCACGGTTGAAGCTGGGATAAGACTCGGCAATGATACAGCCGACCTCCCCTCATCATGACAAGGAGGGGAATCAACCCTCTCCTCTGTCCCAACTATATTTGTTGCCCCCGCAACAGACTCTTGCGGAACTGCGGCAACGTCATCCAAGGCCGACGCTGTGGCCTTCATCTTCTCGGAAGCTGCTGCATCCTCAGCTTCCCGTTTGACATAATCCGGAGAGGCTGGAGTCTCTACAGCAATGTCCTCGGTATTCTCCTCCACGGGAGATATCATAGTGGGCGGAATACGCACTTCAGACGAGCCCGCCATCTCCTTTGGCCGGCTCCTACCAAATTTTGGAGTGCGGGGCTTTCTTTTCAGCGGCTCCTACACAAAAAGAGAGAAGCATGATTACATAAGAAGCTGAACTCGAAAATAAACCTTACGGGACATCTTACCTCTGCAGATGCTGAGTCCGAAGACACCGTCGGTGACGACGTCCTCTTCTGTTTTTTCATTACAGGAGAGTCGACCTTTGTATCTGCACCCCTTTTCGTTTGATCAACCGAGGGTTTTTGCCTGACCCCCGGCAGATACGGCGGGGGCGCCTCGATAACCCGACTCGGGCGGACGGTACGACCGAGCCTTCGCCAAAGTGTCTACACCCGCCGCTAAATGGGTGCCTGCAATAAAACTGGTCTCCCTATCATATCCGGTGGGTGGAGCAGCCATAGCACAGTAAAATCTGGCGGCTGAGTAAAGAATCGGCGGCAGCGGATTCTGGACAGGGAGCGTAAAGCGGGCTCCAGTACATCCGGCATTATAGTAATGCCAAGCTCGTGCACCATCCAGCAAACTTCCAGCGTACCCCAAGGTGATACTGGGATTATCCAACATCAACTGGGCGTACCCGAATTGCCTCGCAAAGCGGCTCGGCAGATATGGTTCCAGGTAACACTGGTTTCTGTTCCGATATACTAAATGGGACGGCCGGATACTTTACAACCAGCGGAATCCCCATGGAGACAGAGTGGTGGCATCCTCATCCGAGTCCACCAGATCTTCGTTGGCCTCAAAATCGGAGAAGACAGGACCAACTTTGGCGATCTCCCATCCCTGAAGATGGGATAAAACTTTCCTGCAAACAGGAACACTGGTGTGTAACCAATTCCTCCGGTGGAAACGCCGGAGGAATGCATCTCCGGACCTGTAGTCTTCCTCCGAACCCGGGCTCATCACATTGGGATGGTGTAAAATTAACCACCCCATCAAATAATGAAACGGCAATTCAGCACGCGGGAAGTTGTTGTTTTTGCCCCGCTCGTGAACGACATCTCCTGCAAACTCTCGAAGACCCCGCAACAGGTTACATACCATTGCGGGGAGTAAAGCTAAAGGACGGCCGAAGGCCAACTTTACGGCCGGCAGAATTAAGTTTCGAGTCACCCTCTCTACAGAGCCGGACCCGCCTGAAAAGACGTGGTCCCGGAGCCAAATCATAAGATACGCGACTAACACTGCTTTTGGTGACATCCGATAGGTGAGATGCCAAAAACAGCTATAGGAGCGTTCATCCGACTGCTGGTCCTCGTTCTCCAAGGGATTCTTCTCGCCTAACCTGCTCATCTCAGAAAGCACCTCGTTACGAGAAAATGCCGACGGAGTAGAAAAATGAGAAGGATCCTCTTTGTCCTGCCTAAAGATGTGATCTCTCCAAGCAGTCACATGAGGCTGCGTCCCGCCCCTGTCCTTCTTCTGCATATAGTAGTGATGACTCGCTACTTCTTTGAAGACAGCCATCATCTCATCAGCTTTGTCTCCCAAGACCTGGAATTCTTCATTGGTCGGGAAGTACTCTTCGTAAGGTTCCGATCCCCAGGGGAGTTTTGATACCTCGTACATCTCATGAAGCGCGAGCCCGAGCTCCCCCACTGGAGTGAAGAAGGTCCCGGTATGGGTATCAAACATTTCCAAAAGCGCAAGGAACATGTGCCTGTTAATCTCTACACCTGCCTGAGCGGCGCGGATCGCGGCGGTCAGCCCAATCTCTTGGAGCTCAGTCTGAAACCGCGACAGGATCCAGTGTGTCAGTTTGTCCCATTTTGAAACATAATGACACCAACCCTCTACCCGAAATTCTCCCTTGGGGTATGATTGTTCCATCAACAACATGTGATGAGCAAAAGTCGAGGCATCCAAGGCAAAAGTATTGACGGGAACATCGCTATAAATACTCCCAGGACGAAGAGTCCGCCAGGTGTAAGAGGTACCAGCTCGCGAGGCGGCCAGAGTATCCCTCTGATCAGAAGAAGAATCAATTCTGATGACGCCTACGACCGCTCCTCCCTGAGATGGAGTAATGTCCCAGGACATTCTCCTTTTGGAAGCAAGACGACAGAAAGCTAACAAAGGCCACTGACGTTCAAGCTGCCTGACGGTCATATGCACACCCCTGGCTGTAAAAAACCAGTCTTCTTTGACCTTCAGCACCTTGGCTTCAGTAGAAGAAAGGCGGTCTCCGAACAGGAACTCAGGTTTTAAGAAGGTCACTTTATCGGAAGTGGCAGATCTCAGAACGCCACGTTCCATCATCCGTTTGAGGAACCCGTGATGTTGTTCCCGAATTTGAATCATTCTTTCGGGATGCTGATCCAACATAATAGCCGCTTGAGCAGGGTTTATCACATCTTCATCATAATCTACTCCCATATGGCAGAGCGCGGCGTCCAGGAGCACTTCGTTCAAAAGTGGGATAGTCATCGACACTGACAAAAATACAAAGATATTAGACACAAAGATCATTCTCGTCAAAGGCGCGCATTAAGCGCATTTGAAAAAGAAGCCACGGCGCATCATCAGGGCGTAAACCCATGCGCGTCAGCGGTAGAGCCTCGGCGCATCATCAAGGCGTGAGCCCATGCGCATCAGCGAAGGCTTCGGCGCATCATCAGGGTGTAAAACCCATGCGCGTCAGCAATTAAAGCCACGGTGCATGATAAAGGCCTGAGCCTATGCACGTCGGCGGGAAAATTCTCAACATCGATAGGAGACAATAAAGCTTACCGACTACCGCCGGCCGAACTTCGACAGGCGGGCGAGGAATGTCACTCACAACAGCCTCTACGGGCTCCTTCTCCTTTCCCTTTCCTTTGCCGGCACCGCCGCAAGGAATCTTGGGAGCCATTCTATCAGAGAGGAAGAAATTAGGGTTTTTAGAGGAACTCTAAAGGAGGCAAAGACACAGAGTAGAAGAACTCTCTCTCTCTCCATCTCTCACCTATTTATAGGCCGTGGTCGCACGCGTGAACCGATGACGAGTGATCTCAGCCGTCGCCTCGGGTCTTGTGAAGATAACAGCAGATAAAACCAAAAGATCATCATTAATCTTTTCGGTTACCGAGGCATTATCATATTCATTAATTGAAAAGAGCATGCGGCTGAACAGGCATGCGCCCCAACAGTCATGCGCCCTAATCGCCATGCTTCTTATTCAAAGTATTCCAAAACTTATTCAAAAGTTTTGAAAACTTTGAAGGGGGTCTTGTAGAAGCATGGAATTTCACAACCAGAAAGCCCATGCGCCAGACACTACATGCGCCGGAACTCTAACAGAACTCAAATAGCAAAGTCAATAGCCATAGACATTTGAAGAAGGACTTTTTATTTATATATAAAAGTCTATTACATGTCTAGAAAAGGTTGTACAAAGGAGAATTTCTACAAAGGAAAGATCCTAAGTCTACAGCCAGCAGCCACCATGCGCCTTCAGATAGGCGCAGCAGTCACCATGCGCTGCCAGTTAGGCACAGCAGATGTCATGCACCTCCAACTAGGCGCATCCCGCCATCTCTTCAGCAGCTCAGTTATGTGCATCCAGTTCAGTTATGTGCATCCCTTCAGCAGCCCAGTTATGTGCCACTCTTCCAACCAGGCTCACCTGGCTGAGCAGGAGCCCAGTTATGTGCCGCTCTTCCAGCCAGGGTCACCTGATAAGTGCTTCGTTACACAAAGCATTTAACCTTCTGGCTGGAACCAGAGCACCGCAAATCTGTGGCCAGGGGAGGCTTCGAAAGAGCCTCCAAAGACCAAGGAAGACCGTGATCGAAACCACGGCAAAAGGAGCAGCTTTCAACACAATCAGAGTGGACAGCACCCACTTTGAAGGAAGAAAGAGCCTAGCACCGCCATTCCGATCTACGGCTCTTCCGGAATAACGGAGACGAGGCCCGAGCATCCCTATCTTTGGATGCAACAGGCACCTTCTGCCTGCCTCAGAAGCCCTCGACTCCGTCTTTTGGATGTAACAGTCACCTTCAAGAGCATCAACAACGATATGGCGTCTCATCTTCACCCTCGGGAGCACTTCGTCAACAGAGTGCACCCGAATACTCAAATTCATATCGGAAGTACGTGAGGGAATGAGAAGCAAACCTTCTCTCCATGCCACTATTTATAGGCCGGGCAGATCAAACCCACGCGCCAAGTGGATGGCTCTCCGAATTCCGAGCAATGAACTCACATTAAATGGATGAATCGGACGCCTCGACTTCAGCCAAACGGCTGTTTAAAGGCACTCGAGAAGCGAAACAGCCGCATCATTAAAGACGTGTCGGATGCGCCGGCTGGACAGCGCATCACACCCCTTCAAACATCAAGCGCCTCCAACAGATGCGCCCTGTACTAAGCGCATCACAGGGGATGTGCCCCCATACGTCCCCATACGCCTAGTGGAACGTCAACCGACGCGCCCACTCAGCTGTTCATCGAATGTCACCAACATTAAATGCTGAACTGACAAAGTTGGCAGCACGCCTTCCCAAAACTGAACGGTTGACAGCTTTTACAGAAAACGAAGCATCCATAACGTCAGCATCATCATGACTTTGCCCCGACGGCTACTGCCACGTGGCCACCCAACCATCCGCATGCGCCTCAAAAGCCATGCGCCTCAGACCCTTCACTGATCCCTAAAGACAGAAGGAGAGTCTCCAACTGAAGCTTTGCATGCGCCTCAAAAGCCATGCGCCCCAGACTGATCTCTGATCCCGAAAGACAGAAGGAAAGTCGCTTGCATGCGCCTCAAAAGCCATGCGCCCAGAACCGCTCGTGACTCCTAAAGGTCACGAGCCAAAGTCTCATCATGCGCCCAATCCAAGGCGCATCTCGCCAAATCATCCCCCCCATCAGATCCGAGATCTCCAAGCCATGAGTCGACGACACGTGTCCTTTGACTCAACCCATCCAAGATTTCAGCAACAGAAAGATCTTCTCTTCTGCTACGTGCCGGCTCACAACAGCAGTATGAAGAATTCAACCCCTCGAGTAGGGCGCGTCATCCATGCGCCTCCATCAGCAGTCTCCACGTGGCGTCCCCACGTACCGGCACATCCTACATATGCGTGCATGAGCAGCCAACCTGCCCAGATATAAATAGAGGAATCATTTCCTTCTTCCACACCTACACATACGGACAATACAGACAGATATCACCAGAGAGGCAGATACAGACACTCAACGTCTTCCTCCTCTCAGCAAGCTCCAGCACCCAGAGCAATCTACACCTTCAGAGAACCGATAACCGTCGTCAGCCCGTCAACGGAGTCAACGCATTACCACTCGCTCCATTGGCACTTAGGACCCAGATTAAATAAAAGTGTACTCCTAGGACTACATCTAAGTCCTATATTATAACACTGTTCTGTTTGTATTAAGATTTGCAATCAAACGATTTTAATGGCAAACACAAATCAGAAAGATCATATATAAATAAGCATATTTTTATTTATTTCATAAGAGTATAATATGCTTTCAGGAGTCATCCTTACATACTAACACATTTCTAACCTTATACGGAGCTATTTTCATCTGCTGATTTACAAAAGTGGTACAGTAGACAAAATATTTTCCTTACTAAGCCATTTCTTTCTATTAAGTGTATTCTTCTTCCAGCACTAATACTGTCAAGTACCCTATCCTATGGTTCTTGCTGGACTTCCTAAGAATACATCTTAGGAACCTATATAGGTCTCTAAATCTGACCTGCATGGGCCACCACTAAAGGATGTGTCACGCCCCAGTTCCAAATAGAATTTTCGGAGCACTGTGATACATCTCCAGGCTACGCACCCGTATAACACATGTCGTGTCATACCTGCGATTGTCGCCTGTAAATTCTAGGATAAAGTATAGACATCAAGAGATAATCTAAATGAATTTACATTTATTTACACAAAACTCGCATGTTCGATCACATATATACATTCTTTTTACATTCAAAAAAAAAGTTCATAGCTATACATAGAACAACAAACGACAACTACTCATTCCAATGTCTTCCATTTTCCTTTCCTTATTCATAAAGCTCCTTCTCATTGTAAAGTTGCACTCCTTTATGGTCTTCAACTAAACCTAGTGAACAAAAACTAGGTCGTCAATACGACGAGCAAGTCCCCGGTCAAGGAACGGAATAAGTAAAATAAGTTAATAAAATTTATTAATGAGATTAAATCAATATAAAGAAACAAAATTAAGGATAAGTTTTGCTAAAATTTGAAATCTACTAAAATTAAAATTTATATTTTGCACATTCCAAGACTACGGTTGTATTACAGAAATATGAAGAGCCTCTAACAGCTCCTAAATGCAAAACGCAACATTTAGAGAAATATTTCTGGATCACACAACTTCTATTATCTCAACAATAATTCCATTTATCCGGAATCAGGTTTATACTTAATGGGCGGTGCTTAGATTTATCTGTCCCATTAGTATCAAGATCACATATTGATGTGATATAGTCAGGATAACACATAAGTGGTTTTTCGAGTTATCGGAATCAAGTGTTATAACAATTATCGTATGACTTGAAATTTTTCAAGAATATCGGAGCAGGCTACATTGGATATTACAGAGCCGAATTCGATGATTCGGAATCCAATGGAAATCAGGAAACAAGAAACAAGAAATAGGAAAGTGAGCTAAGCCTTACCTCGGACATCGTATGGCCGTACGAATGCCGATAACAGGAACTGATCAGTTTTGTAAAATATAATTATTGTAAAGAATTCGAAGGTGTAATCCAGAGTTTTCTCTCCCATCCCAATGATATCCTAATCTAAAACTAGGTTTTGTCTTTCCAAAATCTATCTCTTGAAATTTCCGAAAATTTCGGCAGAGTCTCCTTTGTATTTATGATTCCGGAAAATTCACAAGAGATATAAAATAAGGAAATTAAGAACTTGGGTTCGCCGACCCCTTCGGTGGAGCAACCCTCAACACCGAAACCACGCAATATAATATCATGGGTTCGTCGACCCCTTCGGTGGAGCAACCCTCAACACCGGAACCACGCAATGATGATATATATATAAAGCGTAGCTAAAACTTAGGCTTTCTTACCTTAGCAAGCAATTAAGCGAATTAAGCAATTTCTTTGGAATTTGTGCTAAATGTTACAGACAAGAATAAAACAGTTGTACACAACTGTGACTAGTTGTTGCTATCATTCATTTCCAAGAGTCTTTCCTCTTTAGAATGTTACCGTTGTATATTTTCCTATTTTGCATTCATTGTAAAGTGTATAAATTAGGCTTACCTCTAATGAATAAATTATCAGAAATTGTTCCAATCTCTTTTGTTACATGGTATCAGAGCTTTGGCTCTAACCTTTCTGTTGAGATCTTCACTGCGGACGAGGGCCACAGTGCCTTGATCCTCTCCTCCTCCTCACCTACATTGTTGTCGTCTCCGGCCTCGTCTACGACGTCATCGTCGAGCCCCCGGCATCAGCAGCACCCAGGACCCCTGTACCGATGCCTTTCGCCCGGTCGTCTTCCTCCCCGGACGAGTCAACGACCTCAGATCCAACCTCTCGTCAGTCTCCTCCTCTCTCACACCACCGACGTAACCTTGTTACACAATCTCAGGTTTGATTTTTGTAGCTTTTTTTTGTCTCCGTTCCTTTTGTAAAGAGGAAGAAAGAGAATAGGCAAGGAAGAAAAAAAAGGAGCATAGGCTCTCTTCCCGTTCCTTTTCCTTTTCTCTCCCACCATCACGCGGAGGTGACAGCCCTTTTACCAATAGTACACTGTGTACACACAAACCTGTCATTTTTCATAGCTTTTGAACAATTGTCTTTTTGCTAGACAAGTAATTATTAAGAGACTCATAGACTTGTCTGTTCATTTTTTAGGCTTGGTGTTACACAGAGAACCTTTTCCTATTTCTTTAGCTTTTATTTGAAGTATTACACAGAGAACCTTTCTTTTCCTTTTCTTTTTCTTTTTTTTTTCTTTTTCTTTGACTTGTTTCCTTTGTCAAGTAGGACCTTTTCACGTGTCAACCATCCGATTCAATACTGGTGTTTTTTTATATATAATCTTTTTGTCTAATTTTTTATTTTCTTGTCTATTAATAGGAAATGGGATCTGAACACACATCGGTCTAGCCACTTTCTATTAAATTGGAAGGCAACAACTATAGTCATTGGTCTTTTCTTATGCGAAGTTTTCTAAAAGGAAAGCGTCTATGGAAATACGTTATCGGTAGTGAAACTTGTCCTGATGCAAAAGATGCCAAATTTATCGATTGGGAAATCAACAATAACAAAATCCTCACTTGGATTGCAAATACTGTTATTCCATCAATTAGCATGCAACTTGCTAGATTTGAAACAGCAAAAGAAGCTTAGGATTTTTTAGCACATAGGTATATCCAAACCAATTTCGCTAAAAAATATAAGCTAGAACAGGATATACGTTCATTGAAACAACAAAAGCATCAGTCCATTTCAGACTTTTACTCAGAGATGTCTATTGTTTGGGATCAATTGGCTCTTATGGAACCCAAATGGACATCTGATGCTGCACTTTGGTTCAAATTTCGTGAAGAATCAAGATTGGTTCAACTTTTGATGGCTCTTCGTGATGAGTTTGAAACCATTAGAGCATCCATTCTTCACAAGACACCTATTTCTACAGTTGATGTTGCACTCTCAGAACTAATATCTGAGGAGACTCATAAAGGTCTTATTTCCAATACAGAAACCTCAGTCTTTGTTGCCTCTGCTCACCAAAACACAAATTTTCGGAAGGTAAATTTGAACAAAAACTTTTCCCGTGACTTATCAAAGGTACAGTGTAACTACTGTAAAGAATTTGGACACATGGTCAACAATTGCACTTCCCCGACATCGAGAAATATGCGAGAAAGAAAGAGATCTACTAGTACTTCTATGGCAACCTCTGCGCCTTCCATGGCAGCCTCTGCGCCACCATCCGTAGTACATAGTACTCTATCTGTTGCTGATATTCAAGAAATGATCCAACAAGCTCTTTCAATTGGTAACAACTCCACGATCGCCTCTGCATTATCAGTCTCTTCAGGTATATACTCTACTACTTGGTTTCTTGACTCTGGTGCATCAAACCATATGACTTAAAATTCAAATATTTTTTCGAATTTAACTCCTCTTTCCTCATCTCATATAATCCATACTGCTGATGGTACTACTATTAATGCAAGTCATATTCGCTCCATTCAAACATCTAATAACCTAACTATTTTAGATGTTTATCTTGTACCAAAACTGTCAATGAATCTTACATCAGTTGGACAATTATCTGATCAAGGATTTGATACTAACTTCTCCTCTTCTGGTTGTGTCATTCAGGACAGCTCAACGGGGAAGCAAGTTGGGACATTCCGTAAAGTTGGTCGCCTTTTTATTCTGGACAAACTTCACATCCCATCCACCATTGGTACCTCATTTATTGCTCCAACCATTTCTTCATCTCCTTTCATGTTTTGGCACTCCAAATTGGGTCATGTTTCTTTCTCCTGACTTCGATATATGATGAATAAAGGACTGTTGGGCTCTGTTAGTTCCGATAAAGAACCTTATTATGCTGCTTGTAAATTAGCTAAACAACCAGGTCTTCCTTTTAATAATAGTACAACTTCTTCTTCTTCACCTTTTGATATTGTGCATTCTGTTGTGTGGGGAAAAGCACCAATAAAGTCCAAAGGAGGTGCCCAATATTATGTCCTTTTTGTTGATGACTATTCTCGCTATATATAGACATATTCATTACATTCTCGGACAGATTTTTTTAAAGTATATATTGAATTTTGCACAATGATCAAAATACAGTTTTCAAAAACTATTAAAAAATTTAGGTCGGACTCTGGAGGCGAATATATATCGAAACATTTTCTTGACTTTTTGAAATCTCAAGGGACCCTTCCTCAATTATCATGCACTGAAACACCTGAACAAAACGGTGTAGCAGAACAAAAACACAGTCATATTGTAGAAACTGCTCGTACATTACTTCTCTCATCCTTAGTTCCCCGTACCTTTTGGGGAGAATTTGTTCACACTTCTACCTATATCATTAATCGTATCCCTTCTATAGTCACTAACGGGATATCCCCCTTTGAACGCCTTTATCAGACCCCTCCCGATTACTCAGAACTTCGAGTCTTTGGTTCCACCTGTTTTGTCCTTCTTCCCAAAAGAGAACGGGATAAACTCAGCAAGAAAACGACCATGTACGTTTTTTTAGGTTACGGTATTCAACAAAAAGGTTATAGATGTTATGATCCATCTTCTCAAAAACTTTACGTCTCTCGGCATGTTACATTTTGGGAGAAGATACCCTTTTACTCACTCCCAAAATATCAGACAAATGTCTCTGACTCACTTCCATTTCATGATCCTTTTATTGATTCACCACCTGCAAGTTCTGAACAAACATCACCACAAAATCACCCTACACAATGTACTGAACCTGCCATAGCGCCACCATCAAACAATCCTGACATTATCTCCCCAGAGAATAATCCAACAATTGTTGATCTCGTCCCTCCAGAAACTGATCTAGTTCCCTTAATTTCAACTCGACATGTTCGTGACAAACACCAACCTGCTTATCTGACAGATTATCACTACTATTTGTCTGCTCTTTTATCACTTCATGGACCAACAACCTATCGTGAGGCCTCTTCTGACCCACTTTGGCAACAAGCCATGACAGAAGAGCTTGTTGGCACATTTTATTTTGATATATTAACAGCATCTTCGTAGTTTAGTTTTCTATGTCTTCAGATTCATATCTTCTCAGAAGCTCTACTACATAAAGTCCTTCCTTTCAAGTGCTACCATCCTTTGCATTGAAGACTGAAGCAGATACCGGCGCCCCATGCATAGACGGCTTCCTACCTGCTTAGAGTCTTCGAGTCAGTACAAGGTTTAGGTATATCTGTAAACACTTAAGGACGGATGACAAAGTATAAGCATAAGTCAAAAATCAATTTCTTACAGAGCGGTATACCGGCGGCATGCTCCGGCATACCGACGGTATACCATTTTTATCGTCCACAAAGTTGCTGTGATAAATTGTCGGCATACCGACGGTATGCTCCGGCATACCGGCGGTATACCGTTTTTATCTCCCATAAACTTGCTGTGATAAATTGTCGGCATACCGACGGTATGCTCCGGCATATCGGCGGTATACCATTTTGTGGACCACAAAACGTTCTGTGATAAAAGGTTGGCATACCGAAGGTATGCTCCGACATACCGGCGGTATACCATTTTGTTTACCTAAAAACGTTCTGTGATAAAACGTCGGTATACCGACGGTATGCCGCGGCATACCGACGGTATACCGGGTTACAAATATTTGATTTTTGAATTGCTTTGACTAGCATTAATGGCCGCATTTAATGCTCTCAAATGGTCATTAATATGATCGTTACTATTTGACCGGTATACCGACGGTATGCCGCTGCATACCGACGGTATGCCGGTCTGGCTGTATCCAGAGCATTAAATGCCACCCACTCTTGGTTTCTCTATAAAAGAAAACCTTCTCTCTCATGAAGGCTCTACCAACTCTTGCCATAAATTTTCCAAACAACCAAGAGCTCCACCATTAATACTTTACCAAGCTTTTAATTGTCATCCTCTCCCAAAGTGCTAGAGTATTTAAGAGTTTTAATTTTCGATCTTTACGTGTTAGAAGATCAATAAGTTCTCTTCTCATTTGTTTGAAGTTGGCGAGCCTTCGTAAGAAAACTCGTGTGTTGAAGTTGGCGAGTCTTCGGATCCAAACTCGTGTTGAAGTTGGCGAGTTCTTCGGATCCAAACTCGTGTGTACTATTTGATTAAATAGTGGATTTAAGCCGGAGAGAGTTCCGGGACTGGATTGCCTCAAGCGAGGATACCAGGATACATCTTTTGTTTGATCTTCCTACTCTTTACTTTTATTTGTCATATATTGCTTCTTGTGCTCTAATTATTTTTTATTTTCCTATTCACCCCCCTCTAGGGTTCTACAATTGGTATCAGAGCTTTGTTCTCTTGATTTGGATTTACACCCTTTGAGTGATCCATGGCCACTAACCCTAGTATCAACACCTTCCACAATGAAGGACACTCCACAAATAGGCCTCCCCTATTTGATGGAACCAACTATAACTACTGGAAGATTAGGATGAGTATTTATCTGAAATCCATAGATTTTGATTTATGGGATTGTGTGATAAATGGTCTTCCTACTCCTTCCAGAGTTATTGAGGATATTGCTTCTGACACCCTTAGGGACACTCTTACTGAAAACACCAAGAAGCTTGCTAGTCGAGATGCCAAGGCTATGAACGCTCTTTATTGTGCTCTCGATAGTAGTGAACTCAATAGAATCTCTACTTGCAAGACTTCCAATGAGATTTAGAAGTTACTTGAAGTCACACACGAGGGTACTTCACAAGTGAAGGAATCCAAGATTAGTAGACTCACGCAAGAATATGAGTCCTTGAAGATGAAGCATGATAAATCTATTACTTGTATGTTTACTCATTTTGGTGATATTATTAATCCTCTCTCTTCTCTTGGTAAGGAATATCCTGCTCATGAAAAGATCAGAAAAATTCTTAGAGGATTGACAAAAGCATGGAGTCCTAAAGCTACCGCAATCATTGAGGGGAACGACCTGACAGTCATGAACCTTGAGACCCTCATGGGTAAGCTAATGACTCATGAACTCGATATGAAGGATCAAGAGGAATCCTCCAAACAAGAGAAGGAGAAGGAAAAGGCCAAGGAGAAGGAGAAGTCTCTCGCTCTCAAAGTTACAAAGTCCTACTCCAAGGATAGCTCCGACGATAATGAGTCAGACGATGATGAAGAAATAGCTCTCACAGCTAAGCACTTCCGGAAGTTCCTCAAATTCAACAAAGCCAACCGCTTCAGACGGGACAATGAGGAAGATCCGGCGTGCTATCAATGCAGAAGAACCGGACACATCAAGAGGGACTGTCCGATGATAAGAAAAGACTCAAGCAAGTACGAGAAGCCTAGCAAAGGAAGCTCGTCCTCCAAGAAATTCGCCAACACAAGCATTTGGTGTGAGAGTGACGCAAGTGACTCCGACAACGACAAAGAGTGCAAACACAATGCCAACATTTGTCTCATGGCAACCGATGAGGTACTTGATGATCTCTCCTTAAACACTCTTACTTATGATGACTTGGAGAAAGCTATCCTTGAATTGCATGAAGAACACAAAGGTGTTAGGAATAAATACAAGAAATCTCTAAAAGAGGTTGATGCTCTTCAACTTGAAGTAGAAAGACTCTCAAGCATCATTATTGATGTAAAGGAAAAATCTCCTGCTTCTGACACGGATGAGATAGAGTCTTTGCGACTCAAGTTTCAAGAATCTCTTGTCACTATCAAGAAAAAGGATGATGAGATTCAATATATGAGAAGAGCTTATGAATTTGCTATGCATAAGGTTCAAGATGCTAATAGGAGAGAATATGATACTTCCATTAAGTATAATGATCTTCTTGAACAGAGTAAGAAACTAGGTAATAAGAACACTACTCACATGCATGCTCCGAGACACCTCCACACTCATCACAATACTGGACATACTTCTTACATGAACACTACACACAAATCCTTTTCTAACACAAGGAAAGGACCTTTTGTAAAGAAAAATACTTCACATCATGCTTTTTATTATCATCATCATAACACTAATGTTAGAACTCCTCGCACTAGAGTTTCACATATGCATGATACTCACACTTCTTCTTCTAAATCTTCTATGATTTGCAACTACTGTGGCGTGCTTGGACACACAACCAATTATTGTCATACAAGGAAACTTGTTGATAAGAAAGTTTTTAAGTGGGTTCCTAAGACTAACACTCAAGGACCCATACAATCATGGGTACCAAAATGATCATCTTCAACTTATGTTGTAGGTGAAGAGTCCTTCTCATGCTAGAAGCAAGTGGATTCTCGATAGCGGTTGTTCACGACACATGACCGGGGATGCTTCATTATTTACAACGCTATCGATGAAGAAGGAATGACACATCTCTTTTGGTAACAATCTTAAAGGTCACATTATAGGAAATGGTAATATAGGTTCCCCTCCTTATCCTTGTATTAAGAATGTGTGTCTTGTTACTAATCTTAAACACAATCTTCTTAGTATTAGTCATCTTACCGATAATGGTTATGATATCAAGTTTGTTAAGCTCAAATGCTTCATTACCGATAGTTCAAATGGATCTATTGTTTATAAAGGCATTAGAGAAAACAATATCTATGTTTTATACCTTGTCGAAGACACTAACAATGACAGGTGCCTAGTTGCTAAGAACGATGAGAATTGGCTTTGGCACATGAGGCTCGGACACGCCAACATGGATATCATCTCTCGTCTTGCTACCAAGAAGCTCGTAAGAGAAATCCCAAGTATCCCTTTCAAAAAGGATATGGTGTGTGAAGAATGCGAAAAGAGTAAGTTGACAAAGTCATCCTTCAAATCTATCAACTCTGTGAGTACCTCTAGACCTCTTCAACTTATTCATATGGATCTTTTTGGTCCTAGTAGAGTTGCTGGCCTTGGAGACAAGCTTTATGCTTTTGTTTTGGTTGATGATTTTTCGAGATTTACTTGGGTTATTTTTCTTGCTTGCAAAAGTGATACTTTTTGTGAATTTGTTGCTTTTTGTAAACGTGTTCAAAATGAGAAAGGTTTTTCTATTAACAAGATTAGAAGTGATCATGGAGGAGAATTTGACAATGCCGATTTCAAAAGATTTTGTGAAAAGAATGGTTTTGGACATGATTTTGCTTGTCCACGAACTCCTCAACAAAATGGTGTTGTGGAGAGAAAGAATAGAACCCTTGGCGATATGGCCCGGGTTATGTTAAACCAATATAAGCTCCCCTAATATTTTTGGGCGGAAGCCGTTAATACGGCATGTCATGTTATAAATAGGGTCTTGATTAGACCTATTTCTAAGAAGACTCCTTATGAGCTTTGGTTTGACAAAATTCCCTCTATTGAATATTTTAAAGTTTTTGGTTGTAATTGTTTTATTTTGAATACCAAGGATAACCTAGGCAAGTTTGAAGAAAAAGCCTATGAAGAAATATTCCTTGGATACTCTACTCATAGTAAAGGTTTTCGTGTTTTTAATAAAAGAAGTCTTGTTGTCGAAGAATCAATCAATGTCTCTTTTAATGAACTTAACTCTTCTACATTCTCCTCTTCCGAGGATATTGATGACATCTCGTTTGGGTTGGAGAACTCCTCTATTGAAGATCGTCCTTCTTCATCTAACAATGAAGTTGTGACTCCAACAAAAGAGTCTCCTCCTCTCGAGCCTCCTCAAAAGGATCTCCCAAAAGAATGGAGATTTGTCACCAATCATCCTAAGGAACTTATCATTGGGGATCCTTCCTCCAGTGTTAGCACTAGATCCTCCACTCGTGATCTTTGTGCAAACGTGGCTTTTATCTCTCAAATAGAGCCTAAAATGTTAATGATGCCTTTCTTGATGAATTTTGGATGATAGCGATGCAAGAGGAGCTAAATCAATTTGAGCGAAACAAGGTTTGGAAACTTGTCCCAAAACCTAGCAATCACCCCATTATTGGAACAAAATGGGTGTTTCGAAACAAACTTAATGAAGATGGGTTAGTGACTCGTAACAAGGCCCGATTGGTTGCTCAAGGCTATAACCAAGAGGAAGGCATTGACTACAACGAAACCTATGCTCCGGTTGCACATCTTGAATCCATTCGTATGCTTTGTGCTTTTGCTTGTTTTAATGACTTTAAGCTCTTTCAAATGGATGTTAAGAGTGCTTTTCTGAATGGTATTATTAAAGAGGAAGTTTATGTTAAACAACCTCCCGGCTTTGAAGATTTTCAATTTCCTAATCACGTGTTCAAACTCCACAAAGCTCTTTATGGCCTCAAACAAGCTCCCCGTGCTTGGTATGAGCGCCTTAGCTCCTTTCTTGTTTCACACAATTTTTCAAAGGGGAAAGTTGACACAACACTTTTTATCAAATCCCATAATGGCACTCTCTTATTGGTGCAAATTTATGTCGATGACATTATTTTTGGTTCTACTAAAAACACACTTTGTGTAGAATTTGCTAAAGTTATGCAGAAAGAATTTGAAATGAGTATGATGGGTGAGCTATCATTCTTTTTGGGATTACAAATCAAACAAGAACCCAAAGGGACCTTCATTAATCAAGCAAAATATACAAAGGATCTCCTCAAGCGTTTCGAACTTGACTCATCCAAATCAATGAGGACTCCTATGGCAACAACGACAAAGCTTGACCATGATGAAGATGGCACATCGGTTGACATCCGTAAGTATCGAGGTATGATTGGTAGTCTACTTTATCTCACTGCTAGCCGTCCTGATATCATGTTTAGTGTATGTCATTGTGCACGTTATCAAGCAAATCTAAAGGAATCGCACTTATGTGCCGTAAAGCGTATTTTTCGATATCTAAAAGGTACCGTGAACATGGGCCTTTGGTATCCGAAATCTTCATCCTTTGAGCTTCACGGCTTCTCGGATGCAGATTTTGCCGGATGCAAGATTGACCGAAAAAGCACTAGCGACACAAGCCAATTCATTGGGAAATCCTTGTGTCACGCCCCAGAACCAGAATACTGGAGAGCGGGGGAATGACTCAGCCAGCTACGTATTACGGGTAGATGAGTACCGTATAATACGATCAATGTTGTCTAACCAGACGAGGGGGTGCATACTACATGGAAGTCTCTCTATGGTCACTTCTCGTCTATTGTCTCAATCATTCAAATAAGGAACAGAAATAGAGAACATGTAGAATAAAGCAGTAAGGCGTCCCAAACGCTCTGTCAAAATGTTCTTGATATCTGGCTCTACAAAATATAGCCAGATGATGTATCAAAAGTATACACAATTGTTATCAGCTGCAGCCTGACTTAGTTACAATTATGTAAAAGTAAGTACAAGACGATCCGACTAACATGTCGGTGCCAAACGGCAAAAAATAAGGTAAATAACAAAACGAGCGATGAAGTAAATAATCCACTCGAGTCCACCTGCGATCATTCCTCTAGTATTGACCATCTTGGAGGTGGAAGTAAGCTGGATCCTCGGGGACTGGCTCTAAATCTGGCCATACAAAACTAGAGAGGTTAGACCTCTAACAGCAAGTACCGCAAGGAAGCACGATACGAAGGATGAAACCAGTAAATAAGATAATATAATAATAGATCTCTGTTTGCTACTGGGATTCACATAATATCACGACACTTCGAACCAACCTCCCAACCAAACAAGGACAGAAGTTGGCCCGTCACGTCCTGACATTCTGATCATCTCGGTTAGTTAACAGAGTAGATACAGTACACAACCAAATCAATTTAAACGGCTATTCAACTACTACGGCTTACTACTGTGATCTCCAAGTTATCCTGGAATTATGCAATAAAGGTGTCACGATCCGTTACCCAAATTGTTGGGCCGCGCCGAGCCATGTCCAGCCTACGCTTGTTAAAGCGTAGTAAGCTGTTCTGAGAATAGACAATAAATGATCTAAGCTACTAACATTTCTAAAATCACATTTAAGGTTCATCACAACACAGCATCTATAAGCGAAGGTAAACAAGTACAGATTTAATAATACATAACCAAAGTATCTAACTGGAGACAAAGTCCAGTATCCAAATATAAGAACAGACCAAAGTCTAAGTCTCAAAACACATGGAAATAACTAAGCAAGGTTCCCCGCTGGGACCTCTTCTGGAGCTAAGGCCAGGTCCTCAAAATCAGTGCCATAGTATGAATCACATAGCATTTCCTCCTCGAAATGTGAACCTACAACGTTATCCTGTCAGGACGGTAGCAAGTACAACCTCTACAACTAAAGTACTGAACATATAATGAAAGAGATGTACAACAATAAACATGGTGTGATAAATCTATAAAATAGAAAATACTGGAAACATGGCCTCATGGTACAACTGGGATCACAATATCATAGTAATGTAGGAAACATGACATAACTGGAATCATGGTATGACTGGAATCACAGTATCAAAGTAACATAGTGAACATGACATCTCATAGTCTATCATGGCAAGGACACATATGTCATAGAGACAGATGCATATGTAATGTTTAAAACTGGAGCAGGTACGTGATCGTCAATAGGTGTAAAATGTACTGTGGTACAAGTATCTAAAATGTACTTCCGTACAAGAAAAACAAGCGATAGTTGTACATACGTACAAATACAGCTGGTGCGCCTACAACAAGGTATACATAAAATGTCAACCTTGCTCGGTACGTACGTACGAGTAGGGGGGCATGATCACGTACTCAACTATCAGTTTTCCCATAACCCAGGTTCTAACATGTGAGAGATACGAGAACGATATAAAACATGTGAGAGATACTGGGAGCAGTATAGGCATGGCAGGTACTGGGAGCAATATAAAACATGTGAATACTCAGAGCAGTATAAAGCATAGTGAAATATGTACCGAGAACTAGTAAGAAGCATGTGAAGATATAAGAACTGTACTAAACATGGCCGGTACTGAAAGTGATACAACATGTGAAGACATAACTTGCTACCTCAAAGATCAGTATTTTAACAGGGTTAATACATGTTCTAGCATTAAAAGACAGTAAATGAGTTTGTAGATGTACTTGCCTGGGATCCTGCTGTCAATATGAATCAAGGCTCGGAGTGAAGCCACAGTCCTAAAGATGAGATAATACAATAGCTAATCAGGGTGAAAAGACATACTATAATGTCTAGGTCAACTAGGGCAAACTAAGACAAACTGGGTCAGAGGTTGACTTATAGTTGACTTTGGTCAACTGGTCAACTCCGGTCAATTCCAAGTCCAATGTGGGGTGACACTATATCCAAACTAACTTTCTAGGGTCTTTACACTAGTGTAGGGGGTGGTCCAATACTACAATAACTCAAAACAACACATAACATTGCAAGTCGTAATTATTCAATAAATAAATCAAACTGTACATTGTGTTCTAACAATTTTTGAGATAAACAAAATGCTCAATTTTATATAAAATAAAGTACCAAAATGATCCTTGTTAATTATAGAAATTTATACTAATTTTTCTGGAATTTATAAACCCACATAGATATTTATTAAAAATCAGCAAACATATGTATCCTGAAAATGAGTTCTGTTTTCCTATTTTATAAAATACCAAAAGTACTTATTAAATGCTGGAAAAATTATAATAAATTAGCTAAATTAACATAGTATTTAAATACAATTTTTTTTAGATTTTTACAGCACTTAAAATATATAAAAAATTCAAAACAGCCTAACCGGATTATCCGGCGGATTATAGCGGATTACCGGCGGATTTTTCGATCCGTCACAGCAAGTTTTGTGGTGAAAGTTCAGATTTTCCGACGGATTTCCGACGGATTTTTCGAACCGTCGCAGAAAGTTGATTTTTGAACTCAAAACTTGTTTCGGCCATAAAAACTTCGTTTTAAATCGAAATTCGGACTTTCAAAAGTCAAAATTGAATAGAATTGAATTTCCTACAACATGGAAGTATTAGTTTTCACAAACCAAAACATTTGATAGATCAAAACCTCAAAATACTCGAAAATCATATCTAGAAACTCAGATCTACGCAATACTGTCGATCAAAACCAAAAGTGCTATATACTAAACATGTTAACAATTTAAAGAAGCAAATTATAGGCCAATAAAACTTTAGTTTCTATGGAAAACAAAATTAAAGTATGGTCATGCCACTTTTGAGCAAGATGCACTTGCCTAGGTTAAGCTCCAAGCCTAATCTTCTACTCCACCACCAAGAGGGGTACGAAACCACACTCTAGACCTCAAGGCCAAGCTCCTAATAAGCTCCAAGGGAAGAGAAAGGAATAAGAAATTAAAAGAGAGTGAAAAGAATGAAAAGAGAGAGGAGAGAGAAAGTGAAAGGGTATATATAGAAGGGGGATTTAATCTTAGCCGTCGGATCGTGATCCATGTCAAAATCTAAGTCAATCATGGCCATTCAAACAAAACCAATTATCCATTGGGTAATAGGGTGCATCTACACTATTCACGAAAATATCTAAACACTATTCATCAAAATATCCAAAATACTATTTATCAAAATATCGAAAACACTATTCATGAAAATATCTGAAATCGAAAATATCTAAAATGTAGAAAATCTGTCTGGACGGTATGCCGTCGGTATACTCCGGTATACTGGCGGTATGCCGGCCAAGGAAAAATCTATAAGTTTGGAAAATTTTAAAGCATTACGAAAATCAAAAAAATACGAAATATACTATAAAATATGTATCCGTATATAAATACTATTGAAAATTATAAAAAAACAATTTTTTGAAATCTAGGGGCTTACAAATCTTTCCTCCTTGAAAAATTTCGTCCTCGAAATTAAAAATCATCCAATATGTCAAACTATAACATGTAGCTGCTCTGGCTACGATACTCAATCTGCTATCCTTGTAATCATCTCTTCCGTTTTTCTTTACAATCTTTTTGGTTTAGGTTCAACTAAGTCCTTCTATCATAAACTACATCATGTATCCTTTAAAATCTTCCATACTAACATGAAACATTTATGTATACCCTAAACTATAGGTCATTCTCTGGGTACGTTTATAAACCTACAATGCTTGATCATCAACCATATTTCCAACCTCAATCGTAAATACGTGATTTCCTTATCATATCCTAAGTATCCTTATTATATCAATCCACAGTTCCTTAGCATCATTTGTCGTCAATCCTTTCCTACAGTTTCTCCTTGAAATTATACATTCAATACTTATCCTTGGCGTAGAGCCTTCTTCTTTTACTCAACAAGTCCTCCAAATATAAATCCTCGATTTCAAAACTCCCGATTTATTAATTACCAATGTACATATGTCTTTGTCTTGTTCCTTGTCTTTTTAACCGATATATTTCGATCTCGTATGCAATATTATATCTCATTCTAACTTATTCTATATCATTCCATATATCGATATACCCTATAATCACATGTAATTAGCTATAGATAACCCACCAAAATTCTACAAATGGTAAATCCTCAATTTGTAAGTACAGGGTTTTAATCCTCAATCCATAGTCACAATAATATACTATCTCATTTCTCTATTTTAGATACCCTATCATCAAGTCATACTATCAATACAATCGTTCTTAATGGTTTTCAAGTCTACTATAGTCAGTCACCCATACTCGTCCTATAAACTTAATCTAACCAATCCCTAGGAAAAGTACTTATCACAACCATACAATACATTTATAGTTATACTACAGGATCAGTCAACAAGGTTTGACTATTTCGGTCGTCTATCAAATAGAAGGTAACAAAGCCTAAGACTGGGTCAAGCAATCCATAACAGTGTCCAAACAAGTTAAAGGGTCAAGCAAGACAGAAAAGTTTATCGAAATATCTCCAAGAATGGTACGAAGACAACGAGATGCATAACGAGAAGAATTACCCAAGAAGTTAACAAAGAAGAGTTTAGTCAGGTCATAGGAAAGATGGAACACAAAAATAACTATGTCCGAAAAGATAACATGAAAGCAATCCTGTTGGAGAGTCCTAGAGAACCTGTAATCCTAGTTGTAGATGTAGATAGGGCACAGTTAATCAAGACGGGGAAGAATGATAATAATAAGAATTTATTCTTGCTCATTCGGTCATAACGAAGTGAACCAAGTTGAGATATGATCTGATAACCATACACGTCTTCCTGAAATCATGTTGCCAGAATTTTCGTCCCACCAGTAAGCTTAGATACAATAAACGATAGAGTCATAACTAAGGTATACACCCTATAATCATGTTATCTAGAATCCTCGCCACACCAACCGGTATGGCTGCGAGAAAATCTAAATTCCATAACTAGGATAAGTATATCCGAAATCAGGCTCTATGTTTTTGTTATACCAGCTAATATGGCTGCGATAAATTCTAAACTCCATAAATAAAGCAGACATTTACCTTATCAGGTTATATCATAATTCAATCCACAAAATTTATCACGATGCAAGATCAAGGTCAACAACGAAAATCAGGAATTAAATTCAACAACGAATTTAGAGGAGAGCAAATAAAACAGGTAAAAACAGATTTCGAGATAAGATTAGAGTAAGATCCTCAGGGGTCATCCCTAGGGTACTATCCTGGTCAAAAATGTAACCCACTGAATTCAAACAAGAGACTAAATACAGTTAACGGTCCTATGCTGTGACAAATTTTCCTATGTTGCAATCCTAGATATCCTCTAGGTGTTCTAAATGTTTATACCTAGTGTTAACAAGTTGTCCTAGATCCTAATTGCAGGCATGTTTGGTACAATAACGTAACCAAACAACTTAAGTCTGGACCTGCATGGGGGCACCACTAAAAACATGTCACGATCCGTTACCCAAATTGTTGGGCCGGGCCGAGCCATGTCCAGCCTACGCTTGTTAAAGCGTAGTAAGCTGTTCTGAGAATAGACAATAAAGGATCTAAGCTACTAACAATTCTAAAATCATATTTAAGGTTCATCACAACACAGCATCTATAAGCGAAGGTAAACAAGTACAGATTTAATAATACATAACCAAAGTATCTAACTGGAGACAAAGTCCAGTATCCAAATATAAGAACAGACCAAAGTCTAAGTCTCAAAACACATGGAAATAACTAAGCAAGGTTCCCCGCTGGGGCCTCTTCTGGAGCTAAGGCCAGGTCCTCAAAATCAGTGCCATAGTATGAATCACATAGCATTTCCTCCTCGAAATATGAACCTACAACGTTATCCTATCAGGACGGAAGCAAGTACAACCTCTACAACTAAAGTACTGAACATATAATGAAAGAGATGTACAACAAGAAATATGGTGTGATAAATCTATAAAATAGAAAATACTGGAAACATGGCCTCATGGTACAACTGGGATCACAGTATCATAGTAATGTAGGAAACATGGCATAACTGGAATCATGGTATGACTGGAATCACAGTATCATAGTAACATAGGGAACATGACATCTCATAGTCTATCATGGCAAGGACACATATGTCATAGAGACAGATGCATATGTAATGTTTAAAACTGGAGCATGTACGTGATCGTCAATAGGTGTAAAATGTACTGTGGTACAAGTATCTAAAATGTACTTCCGTACAAGTAAAACAAGCGATAGTTGTACATACGTACAAATACAGCTGGTGTGACTACGACAAGGTATACATAAAATGTCAACCTTGCTCGGTACGTACGTACGAGTAGGGGGACATGATCACGTACTCAACTATCAGTTTTCCCATAACCCAGGTTCTAACATGTGAGAGATACGAGAACGATATAAAACATGTGAGAGATACTGGGAGCAGTATAGGCATGGCAGGTACTGGGAGTAATATAAAACATGTGAATACTCGGAGCAGTATAAAGCATAGTGAAACATGTACCGAGAACTAGTAAGAAGCATGTGAAGATATAAGAACTGTACTAAACATGGCCGGTACTGAAAGTGATACAACATGTGAAGACATAACTTGCTACCTCAAAGATCAGTATTTTAACAGGGTTAATACATGTTCTAGCATTAAAAGACAGTAAATGAGTTTGTAGATGTACTTGCCTGGGATCCTGCTGTCAATATGAATCAAGGCTCGGAGTGAAGCCACAGTCCTAAAGATGAGATAATACAATAGCTAACCAGGGTGAAAAGACATACTATAATGTCTACGTCAACTGGGGCAAACTAAGACAAACTGGGTCAGAGATTGACTTGTAGTTGACTTTGGTCAACTGGTCAACTCCGGTCAATTCCAAGTCCAATGTGGGGTGACACTATATCCAAACTAACTTTTTGGGGTCTTTACACTAGTGTAGGGGGTGGTCCAATACTACAATAACTCAAAACAACACATAACATTGCAAGTCGTAACTATTCAATAAATAAATCAAACTGTACATTGTGTTCTAATAATTTTTGAGATAGACAAAATGCTCAATTTTATATAAAATAAAGTACCAAAATGATCCTTGTTAATTATAGAAATTTATACTAATTTTTCTGGAATTTATAAACCCTCATAGATATTTATTAAAAATCAGCAAACATATGTATCCTGAAAATGAGTTCTGTTTTCCTATTTTATAAAATACCAAAAGTACTTATTAAATGCTGGAAAAATGATAATAAATTAGCTAAATTAACATAGTATTTAAATACAATTTTTTCCAGATTTTTACAGTACTTAAAATATATAAAAAAAATTCAAAACAGCCTAACCGGATTATCCGGCGGATTACAGCGGATTACCGGCGGATTTTCCGATCCGTCATAGCAAGTTTTGTGGTGAAAGTTCGGATTTTCCGACGGATTTCCGCGAATTTCCGACGGATTTTTCGAACCGTCGCAGAAAGTTGATTTTTGAACTCAAAACTTGTTTCGACCATAAAAACTTCGTTTTAAATCGAAATTCGGACTTTCAAAAGTCAAAATTGAATAAAATTAAATTTCCTACAACATGGAAGTATTAGTTTTCACAAATCAAAACATTTGATAGATCAAAACCTCAAAATACTCGAAAATCATATCTAGAAACTCAGATCTACGCAATACTGTCGATCAAAACCAAAAGTGCTATATACTAAACATGTTAACAATTTAAAGAAGCAAATTATAGGCCAATAAAACTTTAGTTTCTATGGAAAACAAAATTAAAGTATGGTCATGCCACTTTTGAGCAAGATGCACTTGCCTAGGTTAAGCTCCAAGCCTAATCTTCTACTCCACCACCAAGAGGGGTACGAAACCACACTCTAGACCTCAAGGCCAAGCTCCTAACAAGCTCCAAGGGAAGAGAAAGGAAGAAGAAATAAAAAGAGAGTGAAGAGAATGAAAAGAGAGAGGAGAAAGAAAGTGAAAGGGTATATATAGAAGGGGGATTTAATCTTAGCCGTCGGATCGTGATCCATGTCAAAATCTAAGTCAATCATGGCCATTCAAACAAAACCAATTATCCATTGGGTAATAGGGTGCATCTACACTATTCACGAAAATATCTAAACACTATTCATCAAAATATCCAAAACACTATTCATCAAAATATCGAAAACACTATTCATGAAAATATCTGAAATCGAAAATATCTAAAATGTAGAAAATCTGTCTGGACGGTATGCCGTCGGTATACTCCAGTATACTGGCGGTATGCCGGCCAAGGAAAAATCTATAAGTTTGGAAAATTTTAAAGTATTACGAAAATCAAAAAAATACGAAATACACTATAAAATACATATCCGTATATAAATACTATTGAAAATTATAAAAAACTATTTTTTGAAATCTAGGGGCTTACAAAAGGATTTCTCAGTTCTTACTATGCGCAAGCAAGGCTAGCTTACCCAGTCAATCAATTGCGCCAATCATGAATTAGACGAGTCTCAGCGGGACGCCCGTCATCAATATACAATACACAATAAGTAATATAACCAGATACCGCTCCCTGCCCGTGTGGCAGATTTACAGTATCTGTGGGGACCAGCCGGCCTGTCGGGCACTACTAGTCCCAAAAGGGCTGCCATGTAAGAACTCGGGAATCCATTCTCTCTATGCAATTATTATTTTATTTAACTTAATAGTCTCTATGTTGAGCGAAATCCCATGTCGTGGATCATGGTCATTCAAATGAGTACTTTCGTACGGGGTACGATATGCACAACTCTACAACGATACCTGTACGGTTAGGTTGTAGGTCTTACATAGCGTAATGCGACAATCAAAACTAACCACAGAATAATCATGCCTTGACCATAAAGTGCACATGCTACTGTTTGTAGAAAATAAATAAATAAATAAATAAATAAATTGAAGCCTGCATGTGCATGTATGCCAATATTCGGGATTAGCCAGTCGATTTCAATAGTTCATAACATGAACGTGTCTCATTCATTCAATTCAATAAGACGAGTAGCCAGCCTCTTAGTTACAACTAGGAACGCATGATTAATTATTAATCGAGATAACCAACAATGTTATTTTAATGTCAAGACAATAATTAATGTTAATAAAAGCCAAGGTAAGGTGTCAATGTCAATCAATGTCAATCAGTGTTAATTGGAACAAGAATCAATCAAAAGGGCCTTGGGGTCGGAGCTCATGCGGCTCGCGAGATGGGGTTTCATGCGGCTACGATTAACATGCGACCATGCGGCCAAGGGAAATTCCATGCGGCTGGGGGATAGCAAACCCCATGCGGCTCAAAATGACATGCGCCCATGCGGTTCGAAATGACATGCGCCCATGCGGCTCGAAATGACATGCGCCCATGCGGCTCGAAATGACATGTGCCCATGCGACTCAAAATGACATGCGCCCATGCGGCTCGAAATGACATGCGCCCATGCGACTAGGTAGGGTTCGAGTCTTTATGCGGCTCAGGGTTGCGTGAGCTTATGCTGTCGAGAAAAGTCAAGCGCTTATGCGGTCGAAAAAAGTTGGTCCTATGCGGCTGAGGACAACGTACACTGATGCGGCTGGGAAATGTCAAACTATATGCGGCTCAGAATTTAAATCACATGCGGCTGAAACTATTGAACGCATGCGGCTGAATAATCCATGCGGCCGGAATACTCATGCGGCCAGGGTGACTTGCCGCATGAAAACTCATGTGGTCAAGCACTATCATGCGGCCAGAACTGTTCTTCTTCTCCACTTGTCCGAGAAGAAGAACCATGGAAAGCCATTGCTTCCAGCTCCATAAATCCTTCATTCTAAGCCCAAATCTAAACTTCCATAGGTCAAAATTGGGTAGAACGAAGTTCTCTACAGCATGGAACCATCAAAACTTGAAGATAACAAAGTTTACTAGATCAAAACCTAAAAACCCTGAAAATGCAGCAAACTTAGATCTACAACAAATAAGCCATGGAAATTGAAAATGCTAAGTACTAAAGAGACTTAAAATCAAATAAGAAAGATGATGAAACAATAATAATGGAGATCCATCAAGAAGCAAGTTGGCACTTGCCTAGCTCTCCTAGATTGGTGGAAGAGTTTAAGAGAAAGAAGGAGAGTAATGGTGAAGTAATGAAGAGAGAGAAAAGGGGATGGGCTTTAAATGGAAGGGGTGGTGGTAGGTGGGGGGTTTGTTTTGGTTCATGATGAACCACATAAATAAACCAATCTAAGCCGATCCTCAAGCAAAACTAAAGCAGAGTATAAAAGCAGGAAGTAAAATACAGAAATAAAATTGCAGGAAATTAATTAACATAAAATTAAAGGAGTTTAAATACAGAGCAGTCCATGATAAATATTCAAATAAATACACTTAAATAGTACATGTATTTAAAATACGTATTTCGAAAACGGAAAGTGACATCCCTACCCTCCTTAAAAAAATTCTGTCCTCGGAATTTCAAATCCAAGCTAGATAGAACCATCATAGCTAAACTAATCCAAGCATAAGCAATTGAGTAAGCAATTATTTCATAATGCCAATAGCAAGTAACATATCTATGTTTAACTATTGACGACACCAAGCAATTCTACTCATAAGATGACAAGCATGAAGAGTTTAAGACGATCAAGGTATACAGAAAGAAATATACCTTGTGAGTCAAATAGGTGCGGATACCGTGATCGGATATCATCCTCACGTTCCCACGTTGACTCTCCTAAAGAGTGATGACCCCATGCAACCCGGACAAGGCTAATTGTTCGGTTCTTGAGTATCTTCTCTCTTCGATCCAAAATGGACACAGACTGTTCCTCGTAAGATAGGTTGGTACCAACAACCAGCTCAGAATGATCAAGAATATGGCTTGGGTCCGATACATACCTACGTAATTGAGATACATGAAACACGTCATGCACCTCTCGTTACGAAGGTGGAAGGGATAAACGATAAGCAACATCGCCTATCCGATCAAGGATAACAAATGGGCCCATGTACCGCGGACTCAACTTCTCGCGAACGCCGAATCTAATGACCCCACGAGTAGGTGAGATCCGCAGGAACACGTGGTCCCCAACAGAAAACTCTAGCGGCCTACGATGCTGGTCCGCCCAATGACGATGTCGATCCTGCGCAACTCGAAGTCGCTCTCTAATGCCCTTAACTACTTCTACTGTCTGAACAATCATTTCCGGGCCTAGCATCTTCCTCTCCCCGATATCGTCCCATGCTAGTGGTGACCTACACTTCTTACCATATAGTGCTTCAAATGGCGCCATCTGGATACTGGCTTGATAACTGTTGTTATATGAAAACTTAACTAAGTGCAGGTGGCTCTTCCAAGATCCTCCAAAATCCAGAGTACAAGCTCGCAACATATCTTCTAACGTCTGGATTGTTCTTTCTGATTGCCCGTCCGTCTGTGGATGGTAAGCCGTGCTAAATCTCAACTTGGTACCCAGACTACGATGTAAACTCTTCCAGAAATGTGATGTAAAACGGGTATCTCTGTCCGACACAATACTGACAGGGAATCCATGCTGCCTGACTATTTGTTGCATATATAACTCCGCCAACTTCTTCGTAGATTGTCCTACTCGGAAAGGAAGAAAGTGTGCTACCTTTGTAAGCCGATCTACTATCACCCAAATAGCATCTTTACCACTTGGCGATCTCGGTAACCCGGTCACAAAGTCCATGGTAATATGTTCCCATTTCCATTCCGGGATAGGAAGCGGTTGTAATAATCCGGCTGACCTCTGCTGTTCTGCCTTCACTTGCTGACATATCAGGCAACGGGAAACAAATCTAGCTATCTCCCTCTTCATTCCATTCCACCAGAAGTGCTGCTAATATCTTGGTACATCTTGGTCCCTCCAGGGTGTACAGAATACTGGGAGCTGTGAGCTTCTGTCATAACCTTATGTCTAATATCTCCACTAGGCACACATAGACGTGACCCAAACCTAAGTGTACCATCTTCATGAATTTTCATCTCCTTCCTGAGTCCTGACTCACATTCTGCCCTAAGCTTCTGAATCCTTGGGTCCTGTGCCTGAGCTGCCTTGATCCTATCTACCAAGTCAGATTGGACTTGTAGACTTGCCAGAATTCCCATATCACTAGGAAGTATAACTTCTATGCCCATCTCCTGAAGGTCTTCTAAAATGTGCTTCTGTGTTGTCAACATAAATGCGTCGCCTCTTCTGCTGAGAGCGTCTGCTACCACATTAGCCTTGCCTGGGTGATACTGAAGCTCCACGTCGTAATCCTTGATCAACTCCAACCATCTTCTCTGCCTCATGTTCAGCTCCTTCTGAGTAAAAATGTATTTCAGACTTTTATGGTCTGTGTATATGTCCACTCGATCACCATATAAGTAATGCCTCCATAGCTTCAAAGCAAATACTACTGCTGCCAATTCCAAGTTGTGAGTTGGATAATTCTTTTCGTGGTCTCGAAGCTGCCTAGATGCATATGCTATCACCTTTCCATGTTGCATAAGGACACATCCAAGTCCTTTACCTAACGCATCACAATGCAATGTGAAACCTCCGGGCCTAACTGACAATATAAGAATAGGTGCTGATATCAACTTCTGCTTCAAAGTCTCAAATGATGCCTAACATTCTGCCGACCAAATGAATGGCACATCCTTCCGTGTCAAGCGGGTCATGGGTGCTGAAAGTCTTGTAAAGTCTGACACGAACCTTCTATAATAACCCGCCAATCCCAAGAAACTTCGCACATCAGCTACGCTCTTGGGCACTGGCCAACTCTCTACTGCTTCTACCTTCTTGGGATCCACTGCTACTCCAGCTCCCGATATGATGTGACCCAAGAATGAAATATGATCCGTCCAGAACTCACACTTGCTGAGCTTGGCATACAGCTGGTTCTCTCTCAGAACCTGTAATACTTTCCTGAGGTGGTCTTCATGCTCCTCTTCACTAGCAGAGTATACGAGAATGTTGTCAAGAAACACAACGACAAATAGATCTAAGTATGGCATAAAGATGCGGTTCATTAAATCCATAAATATTGCTGGAGCATTGGTCAAACCAAATGGGATTATCCTCCTTCCAAACCCTCACTTGATGATAGCCTGACCGAAGATCTATCTTGGAGAAAACTCTAGCCCTGCTCAACTGATCAAATAAGTCGTCGATCCTGGGTAGTGGGCACTTGTTCTTTACTGTTGCCGAGTTAAGCTTTCTGTAATCGATGCACAATATGGATGACCCATCCTTCTTCCCCACAAGTACCACTGGTGCTGTCCATGGTGACACGCTAGCTTGGATGAACTTCTTCTCTTTCAGTTCCTCTATGTGCTGATATACCTTGACCTGCTCCGAATCCGCCATTCTGTAAACTCGATCTGATATCGGGTTAGTTCTAGGTGCCAAGTCTATACTGAACTCAATATTTTTAACTGGTGGTAGACCTGGAAATTATTCGGGAAATACGTCTAGAAACTCTTCAACTACCTTCGAAACTTGAACTCCTTCCATTACCGTTACTACTCCTTGCTCTTGCTGAGTTGCCTCTGATCTGACTAAGGTAAACCTCTTCATGCCTGGAATATCAAAAGATACACTCCCTCTACGACAATCTATTATCGTATGACTGTCTTTCAGCCAGTCCATGTCTAAGATAATGTCGAAATTTCCAACAGGAAATTCTATCAACCGGGCGGATAAGGAATGTCCGCAAACTACAATGCTACACGCTAAAATAACCCTACTAACTCCTACGAGCCCATTACCAGTGAGTATATTTAACCTCCCTGGCAATGCCTCAAACTCCACTCCTAGCCGTGTCGCAAATTGTGTAGATATAAATGAATGTGATGCTCCCGAATCAAATAATGCTACTGCGGGATATGAGGCGACAAGAATGTAACCTGCCACAATATCTCCTGATGCTAATGCCTCTTCCAATGACAGAGTGAATGCCTGCCCTCGACCTCCTTGTTGATTCCCATGTTGCGGCCTAGCCTGGTGCTGCTGCTGGCCCCTTCCTTGATGATGCTGGGGTGGTCTATGCTGGTGTTGCTGCATCGGCGGTCCCTGCTGCCGAAATATCTGAGCCTGCGGCATTAACGGGCGTTGTGCCAATGGTCTTACTGCCACCGTTGGTCCTCGATACTGGCCTGCCCCTGGTGCTGGCAGAGCAGGAAATTGTTGCCCTGGTCCTCCTGACCTCGAATTTATGGGACAGGTGGTAACCCGATGATCTGGATTTCCACATATCAAACACAATCCGTTCAATGCCCGACACACATCTCTAGTGTGCCCTGTCTTTCCACAATAAGTGCAGCCCGCTGGGGGTTGCTGGTTCTTCCTCTGTTGCTGTTGTTGTTGCCTTGGTGGTGCTGGCCCTCGCATCGCCACATCGTGGATGCGAATGCCAGGGGATGGTGCTATTGCTCGGGGTGCTGCTCCCCCTCCTCCTTCAATCTGACTGTAGGATCTCTTCTGACCTACAGTCCTTGCCGCAAGCCTCTGAATGGTTATCTCATGCCTTCGAGTCGCCGTCAATACTTCATCAAAAGTCTGGTAATTGTGTCCTTCTATCAATTGCAAGAGCTCTAGATGAAACCCTTCTTGGAACCTCATGGCCCTCTGGCTCTCCGTTGCTACCATCTCTGGGGCAAATCTACTCAATCTGCAGAACTTTGCTGCATAAGCATCTACAGTCTTGCCAGCCTGTCTGAGGTTGATAAATTTCTGTTGTAGCTCAAACTGCGCCACAACTCCATAGTACTTGGTCTTGAATCTTGTTGTAAAGTCGTCCCAAGCCACAGGACGCCTGATGCCCACTTCTTCTGATTCCCACCAATCACGTGCGAGATCCTGAAGTAACAACTTCACTAGATCCACACGTTCTTCTACCGGCACCTTAGCGGCGGTCAAAATAGCCTCCATATCCTTAAGCCATGCATCTGCTGAGATAGCATCCTCCGTGCCCTCGAAACGACGGGGGTTGTACTTGCAAAATTGGGCCGACGCTACTGAATCAGTCCTTGCCCCTCTTTCCAATGCCGTCTGTAACCCTTGGTTGAGTAGTACATTCTGCTCTTGCAACTGAGCGTACATGCGCTGCTGGGCTAACATCTGGTGTTGTTGAGTGGCCATCATCCCTCTCATGATCTCCAGAAGGGCTGGTGTGTCCACTTCCACAAGGGTCGGTGGAACTATTGGTGGTGTTGGAACTTCCGGATACTGTGGTCCAGTTGCTGATTCCACTATCACTTCTTCTTGAATAGCCTCTTGAGGTTGTACTGGCCCTTGTTGCTGACCAACCTGGTCAGGTTGCCCTTGTTGTTGTTGTCCAGTCCTGACAGATGCGGACGAAGTGCCCCTAAGAAAAGGGACAAGAGAACAATCAAACGATCGGACATGGAAGATCAATGAAGTCAAAGGATACCGGAATGTCAAGCTAGAATCGAGAGTAACGAACCAGGAGATCAAGGGGGAACATGTGTGATTGAGACATCCTATAAATCAAAACACCCCACAAGTCTGAAATCAGACCTGCATGGGCCACCACTAAAACCTTGTCACGCTCCAGAACCAGAATACTGGAGAGCAGGAGAATGACTCAGCCAGCTATGTATTACGGGTAGATGAGTACCGTATAATACGATCAATGCTGTCTAACCAGACGAGGGGGTGCATACTACATGGAAGTCTCTCTATGGTCACTTCTCGTCTATTGTCTCAATCATTCAAACAAGGAACAGAAATAGAGAACATGTAGGATAAAGCAGTAAGGCATCCCAAACGCTCTGTCAAAATATTCTTGATATCTGGCTCTACAAAATATAGCCAGATGATGTAGCAAAAGTATACACAATTGTTATCAGTTGCAGGCTGACTTAGTTACAATTATGTAAAAGTAAGTACAAGACGATCCGACTAACATGTTGGTGCCAAACGGCAAAGTATAAGGTAAATAACAAAACGAGCAGTAAAGTAAAGAACCCACTCGAGTCCTCCTGCGATCATTCCTCTAGTATTGACCATCTTGGAGGTGGAAGTAAGCTGGATCCTCGGGGACTGGCTCTAAATCTGGCCATGCAAAACCAGAGAGGTTAGACCTCTAACAGCAAGTACCGCAAGTAAGCACGATACGAAGGATGAAACCAGTAAATAAGAGAATATAATAATAGATCTCTGTTTGCTACTGGAATTCACATAACATCACGACACTTCGAACCAACCTCCCAACCAAACAAGGACAGAAGTTGGCCCGTCACGTCCTGACATTCTGATCATCTCAGTTAGTTAACAGAGTAGATACAGTACACAACCAAATCAATTTAAACGGCCATTCAACTACTACGGCTTACTACTATGATCTCCAAGTTATCCTGGAATTATGCAATAAAGGATTCCTCAGTTCTTACTATGCGCAAGCAAGGCAAGCTTACCCAGTCAATAAATTGCGCCAATCATGAATTAGACGAGTCCCAGCGGGACGCCCGTCATCAATATATAATACACAATAAGTAATATAACCAGATACCGCTCCCTGCCCGTGTGACAGATTTGCAGTATCTGTGGGGACCAGCCGGCCTATCGGGCACTACTAGTCCCAAGAGGGCTGCCATGTAAGAACTCGGGAATCCATTCTCTCTATGCAATCATTATTTTATTTAACTTAATAGTCTCTATGTTGAGCGAAATCCCATGTCGTGGATCATGGTCATTCAAATGAGTATTTTCGTATGGGGTACGATATGCACAACTCTACAACGATACCTGTGCGGTTAGGTTATAGGTCTTACATAGCGTAATGCGACAATCAAAACTAACCACAAAATAATCATGCCTTGACCATAAAGTGCACATGCTGCTGTTTGTAGAAAATAAATAAATAAATAAATAAATAAATAAATTGAAGCCTGCATGTGCCTGTATGCCAATATTCGGGATTAGCCAGTCGATTTCAATAGTTCATAACATGAACGTGTCTCATTCATTCAATTCAATAAGACGACTAGCCAGCCTCTTAGTTCCAACTAGGAATGCATGATTAATTATTAATCGAGATAACCAACAATGTTATTTTAATGTCAAGACAATAATTAATGTTAATAAAAGCCAAGGTAAGGAGTCAATGTCAATCAATGTCAATCAGTGTTAATTGAAACAAGAATCAATCAAAAGGGCCTTGGGGTCGGAGCTCATGCGGCTCGCGAGATGGGGTTTCATGCAGCTACGATTAACATGCGACAATACGGCCAAGGGAAATTCCATGCGGCTGGGGGATAGCAAACCCCATGCGGCTCAAAATGACATGCGCCCATGCGGTTCGAAATGACATGCGCCCATGCGGCTCGAAATGACATGCGCCCATGCGGCTCGAAATGACATGCGGCCATACGACTCGAAATAACATGCGCCCATACGGCTCGAAATGACATGCGCCTATGCGACTCTAAATGACATGCGTCCATACGGCTCAAAATGACATGCGCCCATATGACTAGGTAGGGTTCGAGTCTTTATGCGGCTCAGGGTTGCGTGAGCTTATGCTGTCAAGAAAAGTCAAGCGCTTATGCGGTCGAGAAAAGTTGGTCCTATGCGGCTAAGGACAACGTACACTGATGCGGCTGGGAAATGTCAAACTATATGCGGCTCAGAATTTAAATCACATGCGGCTGAAACTATTGAACGCATGCGGCTGAATAATCCATGCGGCCGGAATACTCATGCGGCCAGGGTGACTTGCCGCATGAAAACTCATGCGGTCAAGCACTATCATGCGGCCAGAACTGTTTTTCTTCTCCACTTGTCCGAGAAGAAGAACCATGGGAAGCCATTGCTTCCAGCTCCATAAATTCTTCATTCTAAGCCCAAATCTGAACTTCCATAGGTCAAAATTGGGTAGAACGAAGTTCTCTACAGCATGGAACCATCAAAACTTGAAGATAACAAAGTTTACTAGATCAAAACCTAAGAAACCCGAAAATGTAGCAAACTTAGATCTACAACAAATAAGCCATGGAAATTAAAAATGTTAAGTACTAAAGAGACTTAAAATCAAATAAGAAAGATGATGGAACAATAATAATGGGGATCCATCAAGAAGCAAGTTGGCACTTGTCTAGCTCTCCTAGGTTGGTGGAAGAGTTTAAGAGAAAGAAGGAGAGTAATGGTGAAGTAATAAAGAGAGAGAAAAGGGGATGGGCTTTAAATGGAAGGGGTGGTGGTAGGTGGAGGGTTTGTTTCGGTTCATGATGAACCACATAAATAAACCAATCTAAGCCGATCCTCAAGCAAAGCTAAAGCAGAGTATAAAAGCAGGAAGTAAAATGCAGAAATAAAATTGTAGGAAATTAATTAACATGAAATTAAAGGAGTTTAAATACAGAGCAATACATGATAAATATTCAAATAAATACACTTAAATAGTACATGCATTTAAAATACGTATTTCGGAAACGGAAAGTGACACCTTGGTATCGTGGTTTAGTAAGAAACAAAATTCTGTTGCTCTTTCAACCACTGAGGCCGAATATATTGCGGCCGGTTGCTGTTGTGCACAAATTCTTTGGATGTCACAAACACTTATAGATTATAGCTTTTCTCATACTTGCACCCCTATTAAATGTGATAACACTAGCTCGATCAATCTCACGAAAAACCTAATTTGTCACTCACGTACGAAGCACATTGAAATTAGACACAATTTTCTTCGTGTCCATCAACAAAAGGGGGATATTCGTCTTGAATTTATTGATACTACTTATCAGTTAGCCGATATTTTCACCAAACCGCTCCCGGAAGATCGCTTCGTCTTTCTTTGCCGAGAATTAGGCATTTTAAATTTTGACTCATAGCTTATCTCGGCCGGCACACCGACGGTATACGGCGGTATACCGACGGCATATCGTTTTTGATTCAGAATTATGTTCTGTATCAAAAATTGGCATACCGTCGGCATACGTCGGCATACCGACGGTATGCCGGTTCGCGGCGGACAGCTATTCCTTTTTCAAAATCTGGGCCCACTTTTCTTCCTTCCTACTTTATTCCTTCTTCCCCTCATTAATACCCTTTCACATCAATCTCTTCCCCATTTATTAACCACCTACTCCTCTCCTCTTCCCCATATCATAACTTCAAATCACATTAACTACCCATCCCCTCCACTTCTCCATAACTCCTCCTTAATCTCTTTCATTTCCAACCCTCCAACCTTTCCATTCCCAACTCCAACCGTCCACCTCCCTCCTTCTTTAAAACCCTATTTTTTTCTTCTTCTTCCTACACTTCTCACCTCAAACCCTAACTTCCTCCTCCTATTTTCATCCTTTCCTCCATGGCCAATCCCAAGCGTCCCCGCTCCTCCTCCACCTTCTTCAATCCCTTCACTCCGGTGGCTCTCCCTCATGGATATGATCAGCGGGTCTTTACCTCCTCCTTGGCGGCCGAGACTTGGTTTCAATACTTCGTCCACCATAACGTCTTCAAGGGCCGAGCAATCAATTGGAATCTCTTCCCTGGCTATGTCTCTCTATTCGACGATGCCAGACTCTCTTGCCTCCTTCGGCGTCAGGTGCCCGTCTACCCTGTCGCCGTCCGTCTCTTCTACTGCAACTTGGTCCCGGACGACGAGCACGGCGCCATACAATCGATGGTCAACGATCGTCATTTTCGTCTCACGGCTCGGGACATCGGCAACATCCTCGGCATCCCGGACAGAGGCGAAGCTCTGTCGGCCTTGGCCGCTCTTCACTCCTCGGTGGCGTCCCCCTTCGATGAGTTCTGCCATATCATTTGCAAGGGCCCCAACCCTCCTGCTATCCCGGCCCTTTCCGCACAGCTGGAGCCGTTCTATTACGAGCTCCATCGGATCGTGTGCCACACACTTTATCCAAAGGGCGGCAACTATGACGCCATTACCGGCGATGCCCTGGTGTGCATGTACTACCTCTATGCAAGGAAGTCTTTCTCCTTCCCGAAGACTCTCCTTCATTCCTTCAAAGGCGTCATGCCAGCGGGGAAGCAGAACCTTTATTACGGGTCCTTCATCACTCTCATTCTGGAAGCCAAGCAAGTCGATCTCTTCCTTTGCTCCTCGAATGACGTCCCATCCTACCTCGCTGTTTCCCGCTCCGCTAGTGGTGCCTCCACTTCGCGTGCTTCCTCTTCCCAAGAGCCGTCAGCTTCCACTCCTGCTGCTCCTGCATCTACTCCTCTTGCGTTCGGCCGCTACATGCCGCTGACTCAGCAGCATTTCGATATGCGTATGGCGCAGGCAGAGGAACAGATGAGGGCTCACACTCGTGGCCTTGGCACTCTGATTCAGTCCCGCTTTCATGACCAGGCCTATTTTATTCAGCGCACTATTCAAGACCGGGACATGTTTCTGGATCTGAATCTTCAGGATCCAATGTACCAGGCCTCGCGCTTTTCTGATCCCAATGCCTATGGTTTCATGTACTCGGACGGCATTGATCCTTATGGCACTTTTTACCAGGCTCGGGATGGTGGGGACGATCCGGCTGACGAGTAGGGGTGCTTCCTTTTGATGGTTGTGTCGAATAAATGAGTATCTTAGTTTCGTGTGTTTGTTTTTATTCTGTCTTTTGCGGTCCTTCGGGGACCTATGTTTGGTTGGATCTAGTTGTTTGCAGTCCTACGGGGACTTGGTATTTGACTTTCTCATGTTGGTAAACTCTCGTAGAGGAGAGTCTTTTAATTTGTCTTATATAGTATGAGTGTCCTGCATGTATTCTCTCTAAATTCCATATATCAATACATACTTTTTATTCTATGCTATTGTCCATATTTTTGCTATATTTTTTAAATTTCTGTTTTTTTCCCATCTTTGACTAAGTGACAAAGGGAGAGAAAACGTATTGAGGGGGAGTTGTCTACCTACGGGGGAGTTACTCCCTGAAGATGCTATCTCTCTATTTTGTCAATTATCAAAATGGGGGAGATTGTTGGCATATTTTATTTTGATATATTAACAGCATCTTCGTAGTTTAGTTTTCTATGTCTTCAGATTCATATCTTCTCAGAAGCTCTACTACATAAAGTCCTTCCTTTCAAGTGCTACCATCCTTTGCATTGAAGACTGAAGCAGATACCGGCGCCCCTTGCATAGACGGCTTCCTACCTGCTTAGAGTCTTCGAGTCTGTACAAGGTCTAGGTATATCTGTAAACACTTAAGGACGGATGACAAAGTAAAAGCATAAGTCAAAAATCAATTTCTTACAGAGCAGCATACCGGCGGCATGCTTCGGCATACCGGCGGTATACCATTTTTATCGTCCACAAAGTTGTTGTGATAAATTATCGGCATACCGACGGTATGCTCCGGCATACCGGCGGTATACCATTTTTATCTCCCATAAACTTGCTGTGATAAATTGTCGGCATACCGACGGTATGCTCCGGCATACCGGTGGTATACCGTTTTGTGGACCACAAAATGTTCTGTGATAAAACGTCGGCATATCGACGGTATGCTCCGGCATACCGGCGGTATATCGTTTTGTTTACCTGAAAACGTTCTGTGATAAACCGTCGGTATACCGACGGTATGCCCGTACCGACGGTGTGCCCGTACCGACGGTATACTGGGTTACAAATATTTAATTTTTGAATTGCTTTTACTAGCATTAATGGCCGCATTTAATGCTCTCAAACAGACAGTAATATGACCGTTACTATTTGACCGGTATACCGACGGTATGCCGCTGCATACCGACGGTATGCCGCTGCATACCGACGGTATGCCGGTCTGGCTGTATCCAGAGCATTAAATGCCACCCACTCTTGGTTTCTCTATAAAAAAAAGCCTTCTCTCTCATGAAGGCTCTACCAACTCTTGCCATAAATTTTCCAAACAACCAAGAGCTCCACCATTAATACTCTACCAAGCTTTTAAGTTGTCATCCTCTCCCAAAGTGCTAGAGTATTTAAGAGTTGTAATTTTCGATCTTCACGTGTTAGAAGATCAACAAGTTCTCTTCTCATTTGTTTGAAGTTGGCGAGCCTTCGTAAGAAAACTCGTGTGTTGAAGTTGGCGAGTCTTTGGATCCAAACTCGTGTTGAAGTTGGCGAGTTCTTCGGATCCAAACTCGTGTGTACTATTTGATTAAATAGTGGATTTAAGCCGGAGAGAGTTCCGGGACTGGATTGCCTCAAGCGAGGATACCAGGATACATCTTGTTTTTGATCTTCCTACTCTTTACTTTTATTTATCATATATTGCTTCTTGTGCTCTAGTTATTTTTTATTTTCCTATTCACCCCCCTCTAGGGTTCTACAGACTAACTGCTCTACAAGATACTAATACCTGGGATCTTGTAGATCTTCCTCCTGGTAAATATGTTGTACGGTGTAAATGGATTTACAAGATTAAGACCAAGTCTGATGGTTCTATTGACCGATACAAGGCCCTCTAGTTGCAAAAGGTTTCACCCAAGAATATGGTATTGACTATAAAGAAACTTTTGCCCCTGTTGCTCGTATGACCACTATACGAACATTGATTGCTGTTGCTTCTATTCGTCAATGGAAACTATATCAAATGGATGTTAAAAATGCATTTCTTCATAGCGACCTTCAAGAGGAAGTTTATATGAAACCACCCCCCGGTCTCCCACACTCTCCTCATCAGGTTTGTAAACTTCGTCGTGCATTATACGGTCTCAAGCAAGCCCCTCGAGCTTGGTTTGAAAAATTTTGTACTGCCATCATTACCTATGGTTTCAGCCAGAGTACACATGATTCTGCTATGTTCTTTCGTTCATCTAATGAAGGCATTGTTATTCTTGTCATATACGTAGATGATATGGTCATTACAGGTAATGATTTAAAAGGTATTCATGCTTTAAAGTTACACTTGAGCACCTGTTTTGAGATGAAAGATTTAGGTACTCTCCGTTACTTTCTTGGAATTGAGGTTGATCACTCTTCTAATGGTTATTTTCTTTCTCAAGTAAAGTATGCATCTGAAATACTCCGTGCTTGTTTAACTGATACTAAGACTGCAGATACTCCTCTTGAATTGAATGTCAAGCTTCATGCATCTGACGGCACCTTACTCTCTGATCCTACTACATACCTCCAGGTTGTAGGCAGTCTTAATTATCTTACTATCACTAGACCCGACATTAGTCATGCCGTTCATATAGTAAGTCAATTTATGTCTTCACCTCGCTCTACTCATTATGCAGCTGTTCTTCGAATCTTGCGATACTTGAAGGGGACTCTGTATCATGGACTACACTTATTCTCTACCTCCAAGCTTACTCTTCGTGCTTATTCTGATTCTGATTGGGCGGGAGATATCACTGATCGTCGTTCTACCACTGGCTTTTGCATATTTCTTGGTGATTCTCTCATTTCTTGGAAAAGCAAAAAGTAAACAGTAGTTGCCCGCTCAAGTGCTGAAGCTGAATATAGAGCTCTCGCTCACACTACATCAGAGATTATTTGGCTACGCTGGCTTCTTCAAGACATGGGTGTTGACTTTTTATCATCTACTCCTCTGTTTTGTGACAGCAAGAGTGCTATTCAAATAGCTCATAATGATGTTTTTCATGAGCGCACCAAACATATTGAAGTTGACTGTCATTTTGTCAGGAATCATTTTACAAAAGGAACCATTCACCTTCCGTACATTTCTTCCAAAGCTCAAATTGCAGATTTTTTTACAAATCACACCCCTTGGCCCGGTTCAATTTTCTAGTATCCAAACTCCATATGTTTTCTAAAGCATCTTGAGTTTGAGGGGGGGAGGTGTTACAGACAAGAATAAGACAATTGTACACAACTGTGACTAGCTGTTGCTATCATTCCTTTCCAAGAGTCTTTCCTCTTTAGAATGTTACCGATGTATATTTTCCTATTTTTCATTCATTGTAAAGTATATAAATTAGGCTTACCTCTAAAGAATAAATCATCAGAAATTGTTCCAATCTCTTTTGTTACACTAAACACTATCCAAGTTTCAAAACAAAACTTGTTAGTAGCATAATGATATCAAAATTTTATTTCCAAAACCATATGCAAAATAATTTTATAAACCTTGCAACCTTGACATGATGTTATTCTCATACAAGGTAAATCTAAATGTCCAAATTCAACTTATGTTTACTATGTACCATAATTTAACTTCTTGAAAATGCAAGAGGAGGTTTAATATTGAAAATTTATAGATATAGGGTTATGCTAACATATAGGTGCCTAAAAACATCTATTTTAACTAGTTAATCATGATAGCACATGATAATTAAATATAATTTCAATATAGACAGATTTGAAATATAATGTTAAATTGTCATTTAATCATTCCTACATATCCATACTAACACATGTATACACAACCACGCTAGGAAATATAAAATATGTATATATTGATTTTTTTTTTAAGTGTAAAGGTTGAATTTCTAAGTTGTCAAGACTTATAGGTATCTATGATCATGTAAGTTCATAATTTTTGTATCCATATATTGTGTCAAGTGTATATATATAATTCGAAGTGTCCATTTTTGTGTTGTGTCCTAACCATGTGTCCAAGTCATACACACAAACATAATTGTGTCCACAAATGGTTCATTATCCAAATTTCTATGCTTATACCCATCTTACATTTTTATAAAATTGAGCTTATCATGAATTTTCATAAATTTCAGAATTAAAAACTGAATAATAAATTATATATATATATATATATATATATATATATATATATATATATATATATATATATATATATATATATATATATACATAACAAGTAGAATATTGAAAACCAATTTCCAAGAGGGAAAGAAGGAGAGGACTTGCCTTTAATTTCCTTGTGTTGCACCTAGAGATTCTCCCAAATTTCCTAACATAACCCAAATCAAAATTTTAAATTATAAATATAACCCAATCTTAACCTAAATCTGAAATTGGAAGAAAATGAGAGAAAATGGGGGTTTTTACCTAGAGAGAATATGGAAGAGAAGGAGAAGGAGAAGGAGAAGGTGGTGCTGGAGGATGGTGAGCCGGCGGCGGTGTTGGAGTGGGTGGGGTTCCCAACCTATGTGGAGAAGGCCCCGGAGTGCGACGAGCGCCGTCCGATGTCGAAGAAGCTCGGGAAGTAGGCGACGTGAAGTCGCTGCTGCTGTTGCTGCCCAGGGGGAGTTTCTGGAACAAGGGATCCGAGTTCGGGCCGAACTCGGTCCCATGGCGAGTTCGGGCCGAACTCGGTCTGGCCACTCCAGCACTGTGGGGTGAGGTTCTGGTTGTCCGACACAGAGTTCTGGCCGAACTCTGTGTCGTCGGGGGCTGAAGCGAATTTCAGGATGAGTTTTCATCATTGGATCTAATCCAACGGTCCAGGTTGCTGCGGGATTAGGGAGTTATATTGAGTTTTCTCAACCCTAATTCATTATCGTATAATCGCAAGTATTGGACAACACAAGTTAGAGAGAGAAGGAGGCAAGAGTGCCATTGCAACTTCGGAGAAGAAGACGGAGGATTGAAGGTCTTTTTCGAAGGAGATCGTGTTTCGGGTAATCTCTACTCGTCGTTCTCGTTCTTCGTAGCCTTGTAATCATTGTTCTTGTCTCTGAGTGTTGTGGGGATCCGATTTGGATCGGGAGGAGTTTGTAGAGGGTGTAATTCTTCTATTCCATTAGTGGAGGCTTCTCAGGGTTGGACTCCGATCGTCCCGTGGTTTTTCCCGCAAGGGTTTCCACGTCAAAAATTCTCTGTGTCTGCGTGATTGTTTTGTGTGTTCGTTTTTGGGTTCGTACGTTGTATTGCTCGGTCCTCTCGCAGGTACTCTCCGGTTTGGGGGAAAGGTTTCCGCGCTTCTTTCCCAACAGAGTGGTATCAGAGCTTTGGGTTCAAAGGGTGTCAGGAGTTGACAGAGGAACCAGAGAGGAGAGATAGACGCGAAGCCGGTGCGCATGGTGAACCTCAATGGCACAAACTATCATTATTGGCGGAGCAAGATGAAGGATTTGCTATTTGTCAAGAAGCTGCATCTACCCGTGTTTGCATCCGAGAGGCCCAGTGATAAATCCGAGGAGGACTGGACGTTCGAGCACATACAGGTGTGTGGGTACATACGGCAGTTTGTTGATGAGAACGTGTACAACCACGTTGCCAATATTGAGCACGCGAAGACGTTGTGGGATAAGCTGGAATCCTTGTATGCGAAGAAGACCGGGGTAAACAAGTTGTTCCTGATCCGAACGATGATGGGTCTGCGGTACAAGGATGGGGCGTCTATTTCGGATCACTTGAGTGAGTTCCAGGGCGTGGTTGACCAGCTATCTTCTATGGGAGTCAAGTTCGACGACGAAGTTCAGGGACTGTGGCTGCTGTGTACCTTGCCAGACTCGTGGGAGACCGTACGAGTATCTATGATCGCTTCTGCTCCAGAGGGCGTGGTCAGTCTGGAGTTTGCCAAGAGCGGGGTGTTGAATGAAGAGATGCGGAGACGTTCTCATGGCACTTCATCCACATCCTACCACTCAGAGGCACTTGTTTCAGAGAGCCGCGGAAGGGGCAAAAGCAGGGGTCCAGGTGGTGGCAGAGACAAGAGCAGGGGGAAGTCCAAAGGTCGTTACGAGGACTCAGAGTGTTACCATTACGGTAAGAAGGGCCATATCAAGCGGAATTGTTTCGCTTGGAAGAGAGAGAAGAAGGGCGACAAGGGGAAGCAAGAAGAGAACACTACAGCGGCGGCCTCGACGCATGGAGGCGATGTGATCGTCGTAGGTGATGAGGTCATTACTAACCTCGCCTGCGATGACAATTCTTGGCTGGTAGACTCGGGGGCTTCAGCACATGTATCTCACAATAGGGCACTGTTTGCCACTTACACGACAGACGACTGTGGCGTGTTGAAGATGGGCAACGGAGATGTGTCGAAGGCGGTTGCCGTTGGAGATGTGCATTTGAGAACGAAGACGGGTGCGGTTCTTGTTCTCAAGGATGTTCGTCATGTCCCTGATATCCGTTTCAACCTGGTATCGGTTGGAAGGTTGGATGACGAGGGATTCTTCAGTCTCTTCGGGAATAGTCAGTGGAAGCTTTTCAGAGGTTCGTTGGTGATTGCCAGAGGAAGCAAGAAGTCCGGTCTCTATTATATGGAGGGGAGCGCATAGGGGACACAGGAGGTGAACGCAGTCAGTGATGCGTCTACCGAGTTGTGGCACAGGCGGCTCGGCCATATCAGCGAGAAGGGGATGAGCTACTTGGTGAACAGGAAGGTGATTCCGGGGCTCAAGTCTACAAAGTTGGAGAAGTGCACGCACTGTTTGGCTGGGAAGCAAAATAGGGTGTCTTTCCAGAGTCACCCAAGTTCGAGGAAGCCGGCGTTGCTCGAGTTGATTCACTCGGATGTCTGCGGTCCTATGAAGGTAAAATCTCTTGGTGGTGCTTCTTACTTTGTGACTTTTATTGATGACTGTTCCAGGAAGGTTTGGGTCTATGCCTTAAAGACCAAGGATCAGGTGCTGCCTACTTTCAAGGAGTTTCAGGCCTCCGTTGAAAGGGAGACGGGCAAGAAGTTGTTGTGTGTTCGGTCCGACAATGGCGGCAAATACATCGGTCCCTTTGATGCGTATTGCAGAGAGCAAGGGATACGACACCAGAAGACTCCGCCAAAGACACCTCAGCTCAATGGTGTAGCGGAGCGCATGAACAGGACACTGATGGAGAGGGTGCGGTGTTTGCTGTCAGAAGCAAACTTGCCGGGCAGTTATTGAGGTGAGGCTCTTCTCACAGCTGCTTATATTATTAATTTGTCTCCTAGTGCTCCTTTGCAGGGTGATGTGCCTGACAAAGTATGGTACGGCAAAGAGCCGTCATACAGTCACCTGCGGGCGTTTGGTTGTAAGGCCTTCGTGCATGTACCGAAGGACGAGAGGACCAAACTTGAGCCGAAGACGAGGAGATGCGTCTTTGTCGGCTACGGTCGGGATGAGTTTGGCTATAGACTCTACGACCCAGTGGAAGGAAAGCTCTACAGAAGCAGGGACGTGGTGTTCGTCGAGGATCAGACCATGACCAACACTCAGGATTCCGAGACGCCTTCTGAGGCTGAGGAATTGCCTGAGTTAGAGTCATTTCGCTTCGAGCAGTTTCCAGAAGACATCGCGGAGGATCCAGTTATGGGGGAGCCGGTACATGGAGTTGCTCCCAACCTTGATCATCAGCCTGCTGATGGTGGTCAAGGTGTCCCTCAGGAGGATGAGCATGCCGGAGAGGTAGTTCCTGAAGGGGAGGAGGCTGTCGGTATACAGCCAGCACCAGTGGCTCCACTGAGAAGGAGCAACAGGGATCGTCGACCATCTACCAGATACTCGCCGGATGAGTATGTGCTATTGACTGACGGAGGAGAGCCCGAAAGTTTTGCAGAGGCTATGGAAGACGAACACAGGCAGGAGTGGATGGTGGCTATGCAGGAGGAGATGAGTTCCTTGCATACCAATTCTACTTATGATCTGGTGCGGTTGCCAAAGGGCAAGAAGGCTTTGAAGAATCGATGGGTGTTCAGAGTGAAGCAGACGGATGATGCTACTCGCCCTCGATACAAAGCGAGGCTGGTAGTCAAGGGCTACGGTCAGCGAAAAGGCGTGGATTATGATGAGATCTTTTCGCCTGTCGTCAAGCATTCGTCTATTCGGGTGGTGCTAGCATTAGCAGCCAGTTTCGACTTGGAGGTCGAGCAGATGGACGTGAAGACGGCGTTCCTCCACGGTGATCTTGAGGAGGAGTTGTACATGGAGCAGCCGGAGGGATTCTGTGAGAAGGGCAAGTCACATTTGGTCTGCCGGTTGAGGAAGAGCTTGTATGGTCTGAAGCAGGCTCCGAGGCAGTGGTACAGAAAGTTCGAGTCGTTTATGGGGGAGCATGGTTATGCACGGACGACGTCGGACCATTGTGCATTTGTGAGGTATTTTGCCGAGGATGATTTCATCATTTTATTGCTCTATGTAGATGATATGCTATTAGTGGATCGGAATGCCACTAGGATAGCGGAGTTGAAGCGCCAGCTGGGCGCGGCCTTCTCTATGAAGGATTTGGGCGCAGCGAAGACTATTCTTGGGATGGAGATCAGCCGAGAAAGAGAGTCCAAGCTGCTACACTTGTCCCAAATGAAGTACATTCACCGGGTACTTCAGCATTTCGGGATGGACGGGTCGAAGAAAGTGAGTTCCCCCCTCGCGGCTCACTTTAAGTTCACTGAGGAGCAGTGTCCATCTACCGAGGACGAAAAGGAAGATATGGAGCGGGTTCCATATGCTTCAGCTGTGGGAAGCCTTATGTATGCCATGGTGTGTACGAGGCCAGATATTGTTCATGCAGTTGGTACAGTTAGCAGGTATCTTTCAAATCCTGGAAGGGTACATTGGAGTGCGGTCAAGTGGATTCTACGATACCTTCAGGGCACTGCCGGTTGGAGACTTTCCTTTGGTGGTGACGAGCCGAAGCTGGTCGGGTATACCGACGCTGATATGGCTGGAGATGTAGACACGAGGCGATCGACTTCGGGCTACGTGATGATGTTTGCGGGAGGAGCAGTGTCGTGGCAGTCGCGGTTGCAGAAGTGTGTTGCCTTGTCGACGACAGAGGCAGAGTACATTGCGGCGACGGAGGCTTGCAAGGAGCTGTTGTGGATGAAGAAGTTGTTGCAGGAAATGGGAGTGAAGCAAGAGCAGTATACTTTGCTTTGCGACAGTCAGAGTGCTATCCACCTTGTGAAGAATCAGACGTTTCATAGCCGGTCCAAGCACATCGAGACTCGGTATCATTGGATACGGAATGTGGTTGAGAAGAAGGACGCGGAGCTTGAGAAGGTACATACAGATGACAACGGAGCTGATATGTTCACGAAGATTCTACCAAGGGGGAAGTTCGAGTACTGCAGGCAGATCGTCGGGATGATGACGTCCTCCCCATAGTTGTGAAGGGGGAGATTTGTTGGAGTGGGTGGGGTTCCCAACCTATGTGGAGAAGGCCCCGGAGTGCGACGAGCGCCGTCCGATGTCGGAGAAGCTCGGGAAGTAGGCGACGTGAAGTCGCTGCTGCTGTTGCTGCCCAGGGGGAGTTTCTGGAACAAGGGATCCGAGTTCGGGCCGAACTCGGTCCCATGGCGAGTTCGGGCCGAACTCGGTCTGGCCACTCCAGCACTGTGGGGTGAGGTTCTGGTTGTCTGACACAGAGTTCTGGCCGAACTCTGTGTCGTCGGGGGCTGAAGCGAATTTCAGGATGAGTTTTCATCATTGGATCTAATCCAACGGTCCAGGTTGCTGCGGGATTAGGGAGTTATATTGAGTTTTCTCAACCCTAATTCATTATCGTATAATCGCAAGTATTGGACAACACAAGTTAGAGAGAGAAGGAGGCAAGAGTGCCATTGCAACTTCGGAGAAGAAGACGGAGGATTGAAGGTCTTTTTCGAAGGAGATCGTGTTTCGGGTAATCTCTACTCGTCGTTCTCGTTCTTCGTAGCCTTGTAATCATTGTTCTTGTCTCTGAGTGTTGTGGGGATCCGATTTGGATCGGGAGGAGTTTGTAGAGGGTGTAATTCTTCTATTCCATTAGTGGAGGCTTCTCAGGGTTGGACTCCGATCGTCCCGTGGTTTTTCCCGCAAGGGTTTCCACGTCAAAAATTCTCTGTGTCTGCGTGATTGTTTTGTGTGTTCGTTTTTGGGTTCGTGCGTTGTATTGCTCGGTCCTCTCGCAGGTACTCTCCGGTTTGGGGGAAAGGTTTCCGCGCTTCTTTCCCAACAGGCGGCAGGCGGCATGGCCGGTGGCGGAGGCAGCAGCGGTTGCCCCAGCAGCAGTAGCGGTTAGCAGCAGCAGTAACAGGTGCAGTGGTGGTGGTGATTTAGAAGAAGAATAGGAGGAAATGAGAGTAGAGGAATAATGAGGAGAGGAAGTAGAGGGAAGAAATGGAGGAAAAAGAGAGATTTAAGTAAAAAAGGGGAGAGGGATGATGAGATGGCATGAAGATGAGCCCCCTCTTCATGCATCCATCAATTTGTCATTTTCCTTGCCACCCTAACCCATATGATGACATGTAATCCCTTGAGTTGGGTAAAACAAAAATGAAATTACAAAAATTTCTTAGGGGTCCAAATGTAAAGTTTATGCAAAAACTTATGTAAAAGTATTTAATAAAATTATTTTTGTAATTATAATCATTAATTATATAATTATTAGGTAGGAAAAGAAAAGAAAAAAAAAAGGCATAACACACACCCCTCGCATGATGTTTCTATCTGTCTCCTCTCTGTAACAGTCAGTTAGTATTATACAAAAATTAATTATTTTATTAAATTAATGCTAATTTCAGCTATATTTTTGTGATAATGAAAAACAAAATGTATACAATCCTGTCTTCCTTCTTAGGAGTTGGGTGGGCCATACACGGGCCCAGTCGGTCCGATTTTAACCGGGTTCAGTCTGGATCGTCCAATCCGATAAAAAACAACAGGCCTGGTCATGAACTCCAATCCAAATAGAGTATTGTCTAGAATTTGATTCGAGTCAGTCCGGCCGAGTCCGGGCCGATCGGGAAAAAACCCATGTGCCTTGGGTTGTGACTATTATACAAAGAAAATTTATCTTCAATTTGATTTTTAGTCTTTGGTTTTCAAATTCAATTTCTTCATGCCTAGCTCTCTTTGGATCATTGATGACAGTTTTCGATACTTCAGATCTTCGATCTTCAAAGAAATGAATCTTAGCCTGCAAGATTCTGTCATTTTATCTCCAACTTCTGCAGTGTCATCTATACCAAGAGCCTGAAAGTCTAAGTCATTAAAGTCATCACTTTTATTTCTTAAGTGTTAAGTCTATTTTGAGCATGAACCCAATCTTGAATGCAAACACATACTTTCAGAAGTTATGATAACATCATGCTCTTCTTCTCTGTTTGCATTCTTGAACTTGCACTAAAGAAAAATTCATACTACTGTAGACACTGGGGCCATCAGAATATCACGTGCAAAAGAAGAATGTATATGATATATAGTTAGGTCATGAACTTTTTCTTGTGAGCTTTCTTAAAACTTCAAGACAACCAACCCTATGGTTGAAGGAGATCTTTAAATAAGATTTTCAACCTTCTGAAAGTCGGGAGCAATTTTGACCGACAAAAGTAATAACTTTATATTTGAAGAGTTCCTCTTACACAACCAAAGTCGAGCAACGACATACGAGTGGTATGATAGTGCCATACCACCAATATATTTAGTTAGCACATAATTGTTTCCCAAAATTTGTTGGAATGAAAATGTATTTTCTGGTACCTTGACGGTATGTCGCCGGTATGTTGTCTTAATACTCTTGTCTGTCTCTAGCCTATGATATGTTGCTTCAACTCCTTCCAGATTTTTCAATCATCAGATGACATTTGTAGTACCCCGTATACAATCTTAGTTGAACATAGAGACTGTCGTATTCCCTCAAGGAGCCTTTTTAGATACCCATGTCAGCCAAACAATATATTACTTGGTTATATTCTCAAATTAAAAAAGCACAGACAGACTTTCGATTCATTTGGTCTAGTCGACATGAAATGACATTCTTTGTCTTACACTCTATGAAATGGAAAATACGAGTCCTTTATATAAAAAAAGTATAAATCCTTTGAAAAAGACCAACAAATGTTCATGTACATTTCAATCAACCAACATTCAAGCACCTTTTTAGTCAAAGGGCATTCCTACTTTTCAATCAAAGGACATTCGTTCACATCTTTAATCAACAAATCTTTGTACACCTTTTCAATCAAAGGACTTGTGCACATTTTCAATCAAAGCACATTCGTTCATATCTTTATTCAACAAATCTTTGTGCACCTTTTCAATCAACTAACATTAAAATTCACACACATTCCCCACACAAAAAAAAACCAACTATAATATCCATATTAATTTTCCACAAAACCCACCTTCTCGCAAAAAAATTCAACAAAAATTGGGAGCTCCTTGCCAAAAAAAAACTTTCTTACTCAAGCATCGACGAGACGGAGGTCGCGCTCGGTCGGAGCCTAATTGGAGCAGAATCCCTCTGGCTTCACTATTCCGTCGTAATCCCGGACTACCTCCTCTTATTTCACAATTTTCTCTTCCTGATCATCGTCTTCACTCTCGCCCCCCTCTCGCTGGTCCTAGCGGAGCTTTGGTGCCCCTCCCTCGCCCCTCCCTATAAGATCCAACCCAAAGTTCGACACCCATCAATATTATTCTTGAAGAGATACATGGATGTTATGAAGATCTTCTTCTTTATTCTTGGACCGTTACATCTCGTCTACTATCCCTCCATCAAGGTAAGAGTCATGATTTCATTGGATTATAAATGGAGAAATAGTTAAAAATATTACTATTTTCATTAGGAATATGTTTACGTTTATTAAAGTTTCGCGTGTTGTTGAGAACTCGATCATTTCCGTCACCATCACAAATCTATTTTTACAATTGTTGGAAATAATTTGGTGGCGGCAGAATTGAAATAAAAGATTATAATGGATTGGTCGATTTTTTTAAAAATATTTTTAGGAGTGTTTAGTACACCGGATTTATTTCTATTCCCGAACAATTTTTGGGTTGGAAACGTATTTCCACGTTTGTTTTAGGTTATAAAAAATTTATTTTAAAAATTATAATATACGATAATTTATCCACAAACCATGTTATTCCCTAAGAATGGGTGGATATTGTTTTTGCCCGATCAATTTTTTTCCTGCACTTTTTAGTTTTTTTTATTCTTTTTATTGTTTTTAATTTTTTTTGTCCTTTTCTTTTATTTTTTTATTTTTAAAATTCATTTTCAGTTTTTTTTCGTTTTTAAGAATGATTTTTGTTTTTTATTTTTATTTTTTCTCATGTTTTATCTCTTTTACTATTATTTTATTATTTTATTCAAAAATATTTATATAATCATCAAACATAGGAATACTTTTTTTTTAGTAAATTTAAACTAAAAATTTAATTTTCGTACATATAGAATTTCAGACTATATATTATTTCACGTATCAAACGAGACTATTTGTAATATTTATTTTACTAGGTTATTGACAAATTAATCTCTCAATATAAAACAGGCCGAGATAATTAGAATGTCTTGGTCAAAAAAACTTGTTTAAGGAAAATGACATTCATTAACAACTTATTTGATGAATTAATGAAAGGACATTCATGCACATGCGCCTTTACTAAACATCCATAATTAAAAACTCCCCCAAAATCTATTTTATACGAGGGCTAATGTGCAAAAAAAACAACAACTATAAAATCCCCACTCGTCACTACAAACCACCTCCTTCCAACAAAAAGAAACGCAGCAAAAAAACGCGGGCCTCCCTGCAAAAATGCTTCCGTACTCGACCGTTGGCGAGGCGGAGGCGGCGCTCGGCCGGGGGCTGACTGGAGCGGAGTTGGTGTGGCTCCGCTACTCCGCCGGGATCCCGGACTACCTCCTCTTTTGCCACAACATCCTCTTCCTTTTCGTTATTTTCACTCTCGTCCCCCTCCCGTTGGTCCTGGCGGAGCTCCGGTGGCCTTCCCTCGTCGCCCGGTACAAGATCCAGCCCAAGGTCCGGCACCCGCCGGCGTCGTTCCTCAGGTGCTACGTCGACGTGGTGAAGATCTTCTTCTTCGTCGTCGGCCCGCTGCAGCTCGTCTCCTACCCTTCCGTCAAGGTTAGGGTTAATGTTTGTTTGGGTTCTGGTTGGGGGAATTAGTTGAAAAATGTTGTCTTTCTGATGGGGAATGTGTTAATTTTTATTGAAGTTGGAATTTTTTTTTTCCGATTTGTTCGCATTTGTTCTTTGGAAACTTCTTTACGATGTTAAGGTTTTGGTTAGGGTTAGGGTTTCCTTGGGTTCTAATTGGGGGATTATTTGAAAAATGTAGTTTTTTTTTTTTATGCGGAATTGTCGATTTTGAGTAAAGTTTGATTTTTTTATTATTTCTTTTTCAATTTCTTCGCGTTCTAGTCGGACAACTTTTCAAGGTTAGGGTTAGCTTTTGGATTAGGGTTTCTTTGTGTTAGTCGGGGGATCAATTGAAAACTGTTGTCTTTCGTTGAGATTTTGTGGACTTCTCTTGCAAACTTGTTACTTTTAGGGGGGGGGGGGGGGGGGGGGGGGGGGGGTGGCGGGGCGGGCTTCGGTTCTTAGTACTCTAATTAGGATAATCACTCGAAAGTAATAATTTTGCTCGAAAGTTTCCCTTTTGGCAGTCACTACCGCCGGAGATTGTTTACTGCTTTGAAAATAGTTCATTTTCTTGAAATTTTCTCTTTTCTTTTTCTTTGGAGTTGAGGATCAGTTGAAAATTGGGTCCTTCTATGGGAAATATGTAAATTTTTATGAGTGCTTATTCTAAAATTATTGATTTCTCTTTGAATTTCTATTTTCGACGATTAGTGTAACTAGAGATCGATTTTACTACATCGAAAATCGTTCATTTTCTTCAAAATTGAGCTTTTTATTCTCAGAGTTTTGTTCTTAGGTTTCTTTTGCATTCTAGTTGGGGGAGTTTTGTTCTTTGGTTTCTTTGCATTCTAGTTCGGGGAGTTGGTTGCAAGTTTAGCTTCTTTTCTCTCTCTCGAGTATATGTTAATTTTAGAGTTTTTATTCCAAAATGTTGCTTTGTCTTTGCACTTGCTAAGTTTTTGTTGACAGTTAGGATGACTGGAGATTGTTTTTCAGTTTCATGAAATTTGCTCCTTTTTTCTGGAGTTGATTGGAACTTATTTCTTTGGCTAAAAATAATTTCTTTATTCCGGAACTTAGTTTTTTTAAATTGTTTGTGGTAGGGTTTATTTTGTCTGGAATTTGTGAAGTTTTATATTTTTGGAAATGTTTGGTTCGTTAGGATTTCATAATTAATGTGTAATTTTTGGCAGTTGGTTGGAATACGGACTGGATTGCCTCTGCCGTCGCTGTGGGAGATGGTTGCGCAATTGGCGGTGTACTTCTTGATCGAGGACTACGGGAACTATTGGATTCACAGGTGGTTGCATGGTAAATGGGGCTATGAGAAGATCCATAAGATCCATCATGAATACACAGCCCCCATCGGGTTTGCAGCACCATATGCACACTGGGCGGAGGTTCTTATTCTTGGGATTCCATCGTTTGTGGGACCGGCCCTCGTGCCCGGGCATATGATCACGTTCTGGTTATGGATCGTTCTTCGACAGGTGGAGGCAATCGACACTCACAGCGGGTATTTAAAATAGCCGTTGCTTTCCTGCATTCATGACATTAATGTTATTGGACTGTTATCTACACATTCATCCTTGACTTAAGATACACGTGGTAAGCTAGTTTCCGGGCAATTTGTTAGGGTTTCTCTTTAGTTTGGGATATGGAAACGAAATATTAATATATTACTAACTTTGTTAGCATTTAATATCTTTCACATATACTAGTCATTTACAGTAAAAATACACTAGTTTTGAATTTTTGAGGGCAGCACTTGGCGCTTGCATCCTGGAGGATGTGGTTCGAGTGCTGAAATTGCCTCTCCACATTTCAGGGGTATGGCTGCTTGCTTAGTCTTTTGACCCTCACCAGATGGTGCTGATCCTCGCATCAGCGGAAGCCTTGTGACATTAAGACGCGACACCCATTTTTTTACTAGTTTTTGTATTATTGAGGGTGTTTTCTATGCTCATGCTCATGATGGTTTACTGAATAACACTAGTTTATTCGTCTCTATTCTAGTTTATACTAGCATAAGGTAAAGTATTGTGTTTATCTATTGAATTGAGGGCTCATGATGGGAATTAGAATTCCCTGTGCATAGTATGTTCTTGATTTGTCCATGACATTATCATTAAGGCAGGTGAAGTGTATATGTTATGTTGCTTGGGTGAATAGCATTGCCGAGTTTTTTCATAAGGAGTTTTTTTTTTAGTCAACCTCTTAAATGATAGGTTATAGGTAGCTTTGCTGAGTTTTGTCATAAGGAGAGTTTTTTTTAGTCAACCTCTTGAATGATAGGTGATTAGTTTAGAATAAATTATTGTAACTTTCTCATGGCCTAGGATGCAAAGGGAATTGCCAATCTGTTAGTTGATATAGTTCACAAACAAATGTTTTTGTTTTCATCCTTCGCCGCTTGTAGGTTAGTTAACAGGGTATAAATTTATGTTTCGCATGATGCACTTTTCCAATAATTAGTCTCTTTAATTTAGTCATTGAGGCATCATTTAATCCTACCATTATGATGGAGCAGAAGTTGATTTCAAGAAGACATGACAAAAGAAATTACCAAGTTCACAAACAAATGTTTTTGTTTTCATCCTTCGCCGCTTGTAGGTTAGTTAACAGGGTATAAATTTATGTTTCGCATGATGCACTTTTCCAATAATTAGTCTCTTTAATTTAGTCATTGAGGCATCATTTAATCCTACCATTATGATGGAGCAGAAGTTGATTTCAAGAAGACATGACAAAAGAAATTACCAAGTTCTTGTGATTGTAAGGTGAACACTCTCCGAGTTAGTGGAAAATTCCTGGCCAAAGTCTACGGTGATCCTTCTGAAAACATTGGCAGGTAGCTTGACCTACATCTTATTGTCGTTTAGTTTAAGCTCAGTATACAAGAGAAACCCTCTAGGTTTCTTTTTAATAAGATAGAGCCTGGATAAAGAGGTAACTTCACTTTAGGGAATCACATTATTTTTTATGTGGATCTGAGATTCAAAGTCAAGTGGATGCTTTTTGTTCTGTTTTTTGTGTCTTTTGTTGTTAGGCCTTGAACAAGTTGTTCATGAAAAATGAACCATAAGCTTTGTTGTTTTCGCCTGCCACTCTACCGAGCTAACCAGGGCAAATGCGCATCTATTTCAAGAAAGGATTGAACAAGGTGTACTTTGTGAAGTGGCTATCGGCGCTAAGAGAACCACATGCAAAAAGTATTATCCTCGCACTGAACCCACTGCGCCAACTTAAGATTGTAAATACATATTGTATTAGTAATCATGAAAGTTCTGTTATTAGGTAGAAGAACCCACTTGGTAAAGGATATTTCCACTGCTCGAATCCATTGCTCCTTGCTTTGCTACATTGTCCCTCCTATCCACTTGTACTATGTTTATTCCCCTTTTCCAACTATCTCCTTGATGAGTGGAACCGCCACAGGACATGCATGGATTTTGATGAGACCTGGGCTTTTTAGCCTGTACGGTTGCACCTTTGTTGCCACAATACAAAGGTATTAATTTACGGCCCCGCCAAGTTAAGCATTCCAGTGGAAATATGAACATGTATACTAAATCTTAGAAACCTATGCTCTCAGATACATTAAGCAATCCTAGAAGGGTGGTGGAATACGTAGGCAATTACAATTTTAGTCTCAACCGATTGTAAACAAATGATGTATACAATGGTAATTGTCCAAGATAAAGAGACTAGAAAATTAACACCCCCTCCCCCCCCCCCCCCCCCCCCCCCCCCCCCCCCCCCCCCCCCCCCCCCCCCCCCCCCCCCCCCCCCGACACACAAGAAGACATGCTGTTCAGAGACACCTTGCCTCTAATTCAGTCTTCAAGCAACCCTACTCTGAGACTTCTAACTCTATGGTGCCGCCCATGCCTCCAACCTTTATAAGCAATCCCTAGCAGAGATCATGTCCTCTTCCCATTACCAAAAGGCGAATTAGGATCAGTGCGAAGAATTTCAGGTTATGAAATTAAGGATAGATCTTCTTTTTTCTTTTGGGCCTGAGAGAGGATGACAGATGAAGGGGATGGCTCCAGGCGAGTAGGCAAGGTATAGAAAGTCACCAGCTAATCAAACTATACATGAAGCCTTGGAGCCCCATACTCTACTTCCCTAGAGGCTAACGAACCTTCTATGACTCGAAGCTCACTAAGGAAGGAATGTGAGTTCAAACACGTGAGACTAAGGTAATAGTAAGATTCTGCAGTTATATGGAGCCTGATCGGTGTAGTTATTAAGCATTATATTTAGTTAAAGGGTGCAAATGTTCTGGTATTGATCCATATTTGGATGGAATTTGGAGCATTTCATTACCTTCCTTCCCTTCAAAGGGGGCATTCATTCTATTCCGACTTGGAATGATTGAGACATTGATCGGCTGACGACCCCTTTCCTCTCTTCTCTGCTTGAGTAGGACCTTCGATCACGAGATATTTTGATTTGTGTGATGTGGATGACCGATAAGGATCAACAACATACCTCAATGTTCTGGGATAGGTAGATTTTTACAACTTATTCGAGATTTTCTCATAAGAAGGTACTCATACATTTTAGTGTATTTAATGATATTGGAACAGTTAAGTTTGGCATTGCTATAGTCCTATGCTACTTTTATAAGTGTTGGGCTCTTTTGGATGTTCTTGATATAGTGGAATAGTTTTTGATTCTTTTTTGTGTGTCAAGGTTTTAATATATAGAGAGTATGTGAAAACCTAGCTTTATGATTCAAGAAAACAGCTGTTGGAAGGTGATATAATCCGTCACTAGACAGCTGGGTTGACTTGACCATCACTTGCTCAGCTGGCTTTGGAACCAGTGAAAGCCGCCAACTAGACCTTCGGTGTTCTCAGCTTGGTGGCTGGTCAATTTAGGTACTCGGTTGCACAATTGGTTCTAGATGGATGCTCAAGCTGTTTGGTGAGCTTTTGCCTACACACCCAGCTGAGAGGATCTGGACAGTCAAGGCCATCTATTAATCTATCCGGTCTGTCAAGTATTGACTGATTGGTGTGCATTTTTTAGCAGTTTGTTTAGTTGGTTTATTGCTATCCAATCCTACAATATTTTGATAGTTAAATTATGCCGGTTGTTTCTAGTTTTACTTGATTTAGACAAAATTACATGTCTAAACTACAGCCTAGCACAAGGTTCAATCACAAAATGCATAACAACAAATGCTAGGACTGGCCTATATGACGTATTATTATGCTTAATAGCTTCCAAGAGAATCTTGATACACCAAATCACAATAACTTCAATACATAGTTGCTACATGTTCAATGGATTAGTTATCCCAAACTTATGAGTAAGCTAGCTTGCCTTAGAAGGCACCTTGGATTTAACAGCTATGGCTATGAGATGAGATTATGATCTTAATTGATAGAAACTCGGATGTTCCAGGCGTGAAGTCCTATTCAGGTACTGAAACAAAGCACCCAAGCCATAGAACCAAATGGAAATGTATTCCATTTAATCATGAAATAATTCTTTCATATGCCTTCTCGAAGGACATTAAGCATCTAGGAATCAAATTGTCTAGATCATGTTTGGGTATGCACTAACTGCTAGAGTTTGATAGCTGTTGTCATTCCTCAGGTACACAACCATGAAAAAATCGTACTTTCATAATATGAATGGTGTATTTGTATGGTGTTTTGTATATTGTAAAAGGGTCTAGCATCTCTCTTTTTCTTTTCTCTTTTGAGTCTCACATTGCTGATTGCTATGGAGACTCTGGTATCTTTCCAACAGAAGCCAGTAAGTTTTCTGATTAAAGGTTTGTACTTACAAATATGTTTTTGTGAACACTGGTCTTAAATAGGTATGACTTGCCCCTAAGTCCCACAAAATACATCCCCTTCTACGGGGGCGCTGAGTACCATGACTATCATCATTATGTTGGCGGGCAAAGTCAGAGCAACTTTGCTTCCATCTTTACCTACTGCGACTACATCTATGGGACTGACAAGGTTTATTGATCTCTCTCCGTTACCTTGGCGATTATATTAAAGTTAACGAAACTCGATACACTAATGTTGCTACTATTGTATGTTTTTGCTATCTCAGGGATATAGATACCAGAAGGCATATCTTGCTAAGGTATTTATTTTCAGTCTCCTATTCAGTTATATGTACTTATGATACAAATATTTAGATAGCGGCTTCATAGTTTGGAACATTTAGATACTAATACACGATTAAGTTCATCATACATAAAAATACTCTACGTATTTAACACCTGGAAAGTACATGCTTCATACTTTGGACAATTTAGATATTAATACACGTTTACACTAAAAAAAAGTAAATAATTATAGGTGACATGTAGTTAGAAAAACTGGAAATCGGTGATTCGCTACAGAGTGCAGGTCTCAGAAGTAGGCAAATGCGATTAAGTAATAACCAACATTGAGATTCTCATTTCCTTTAAAGGAAAAAAAAACACATGAAACTTTAACTTTGAGATATCGTTTGTTTCAATTCCATTCTGCTTCATCTTGAACAGTTGAAGGAGCATGGCGACGAAAATGGGCAGTTAAACAACCTGAAGTCTGAGTGAACTGGTCGAAGACCCTTTGCTTTTCAACACTTTTCCTTGGTTAGCAGGTGGACTCCTCTCACTCCTTGGCTGTCATGTCCCTGCCATTTTCATCTATGCAGGCCTCGTTTCTTCTATTAATTCATGGCGAGTGGCAGTTGAGACGTCTAATGGAGGGTGATTCTGCATGTTTTTGGAGAGTGTCTTGTACTTATTTGTTACAAATGTTGGTATCTTGACTGAGTTACCAGTCCGCGACTGAAAATTGCATCTGATCAATCAAAGACTTAATACTATCTTTGACTAAAAGGAATGCTATGCGTTTCAAAAGATAATGCGCTCCGAAAAAAAGAGAGTGACGGAGGCTCACTATGCCAAGTACTCCGGGAAGCACAAAAACTTATATCAGTCTAATTTCACAAGACACTCTACTCGTCGTTATCTGGTTCTTTCTTTTTGTTGCCAACTCATTTGCTGTACACACACAAGTTTTGGCTCCAATCTGATAGGCTATTGTAGCCACAAGGGCAACAAGTTTGGTTGCACAAGATTCCAGTATGTGCCAAAAATCTGCAGGAATTAGAGGATTGCAACTCTAGTGGACTTCAAGTGTAGTAACAAAACCGTAATGAATCACAACACAAAAACTATCATCGCTTGGGAGTCTACTTATCTTTTTCATTCTTTTCCTATTGATGTCCTGTGCAACTGAGGGTTATTTAGACTATCCCTAAATTTTGGATTTATAATATAGGATATCCCTACTTTTAAACTAATTGCACTGAATATTTTCATGTTTTATATTTATTACACGGGGTACCTATCCTTATTTTTAATTTTATTTTTGCTAGAGGGAGAGGTGGTCTGTGTAATTAGTTTAAAATGAGATATATCCCGTGTTATAAATATAAAAGTTAGGGAGGGATAGTGTAAATAATCCATTAAAAACAAGAATCATCGTTAAATTCATCAAAGTGGCCAGACAATACGGAAATCATAACTGTACGTATCTCATGCATTTGAAAAACCGTACCGGACCCGTCAGTTGAACCGGTCAACTTGAAAACCAGTAGCTTTTTAGGACTGGTCAACCCAATCGTTAGACCACCGAACATTGAATTTTGAACCGGTTTGACCCTAACTTTCGACTTTTATTTTAAATTTTACGTGCAATCAAAGTTAATGTTTGCTTTTTAACTTCTACTATACATGCAAAACTTCTAAGCAGTATATATACAATTGTGTACTATGAAATATATTCAATGTAAGATTGTTTGTCTACATAACTGGTTCAACCAGGATTAACCCAATGGTTGGACCAGTTTAACCCAAACTAAGTGTCCTAACCGGGTCGATCTCCAGTCCAGTTTTTAAAACATTGCCCATGCTCGATTAAGTTTCAAGCCTAATCAATTTTTGGTCAAATATTAAAAACAATAAAAACAATTAAATAAAACAACAACAATGGAACGGTTTACCAAAATATTCGGGATTGGGGTAATTAAATTCTCTCATAATCTGTCAAAAGCAAACTCCTAACATCAGCAAAAACCATATCCAGCTTTTAGTTTAGTGTCACTTGTCAATTTCTCTCATCTTAACTATCCTCACTTTTTGGACAAGTTATTTCTCAACTGTCCAACAATTTTTGCGCATAAAGTCGATGCAATAATATTAGTCTTCTAATACTTTGGTTCTTCAGTCTACTTTGTATTAGGCGACAATAATGGCCACCATTATGAATTTTCGCATTCGCAAGTTGTAACAACTTGCTTACAGTGAGCAATGAGGAAAATATTTGTTAACAAGCATCCCTCTCCATATATAATATCAAAGGAAAGTCCAGCTGGTCTACAACATTTACATAACAGCATCCAGGTTTTCGGTGTCATACGAAGCATCAGCAAGTGTCCCTTGAGTCCACCTCTTCAACATCTCCAGTGCAGCCTTTGGCTGATCCATTGGGACCATGTGACCTGCATCATAGACCTGTCGCAGAGGAAAAAGTCGGGACCAATTAGATACCCATCTGGAATTGCAAGTATGTTCGTGTACTAGCAACCAAAAGTACGGAGAGAGAACTGAGAGAGGTACCTTCAGAAAACTGAGAGGTCCATGGCTTTTCAGAACTCCGGCTTCGGCACCATCCACCACAAATGGCACTTCTGGAGATGATACGAAATCCTTCTGACCTGACCATTCCATCGACTGGACCCATCTCGAGTTTCCTGAATCAAGCATCAAACTATGTGATTACTTCAGCAGCCTTTTGAATGAAGAATATCAAGAGGATTAAGTAGATATATTAGAATTAAAAAGAATGTCAAGGGTCATAATTGAATTCATAAATTTAAGTTTCATAAACAATATTTATTAAAATGTAGACACTAAAATCTGGTTGCTTTCTTTGATCTTTGACACCCATGGGTAAGGATGGGGATTTACTAGACACAAATATACGCCTACAAATATATTCTAGGTATCAGAAGTGTACAAACATGCATTCACCAATCTCCATAGTATTATCAAAAGCATAGTACAGGATAACTTGATAAAAACATCAGCCATTTGAAAGTTTCTTAGAAAATTATCTGCCTCAACTCGGACAACGCAAGCATTTATCCCGAAAATCAGTTCTCTATGCTATCATGGGACATATGACTCAAAGAACTCATACGACAGAAATAACAAAGGACCATGTTTTCATTATAGGCAGCAGCATGATACTCGTGGGTTGAAAATGACACGCACATAAAAAGAGTCCACATTCAAAGATGAAGCAACTTGTAAGTGATCCCTTACCTAGCCAATTGCAAATAAGATCATACTCTCCAGCATAAATGAGCATCTTGATGCCATCTTCAAGAAGAGCAGGAATACCAACTTCCAAGTTCCTCATCCAGTCTGTGAGCATAGCCTGATAGACAGTGGGGCTACAGGAGACAAATTGTATGTCACCAACTCCAAGTGAATCTCTAACTGGTTTCTGGTTAAGAAACTTTTCCATGTTCGAAAAATCGTAGCAGAGGCTTCCTTCACACTGCTTCCTGATGTCATAGTACTGAAAAATAGATAATATAAAGGTAAAGGAGCTTATATGACCTAATCTTGCTAACCAAATGTGCACAAGATAATACATCCTTACATTTATATTTCCAGCAATTTTTATGATTGAATTAAATATAGTGGTGCAAATTGCGTATGAAGCCAAGCAAGAAACTGATCCCGTTGTACCTGAAAGATCATGTTAATATCATGAGGACTGTGTTACTGATAAGTTATGCATGGCTATATTCGAATTCACTAACATTTTGACACATCAACAGGTAGCTCGTTGACATGCTTAACAAAAAGGCTATGCTTCAAAGATTCCCATCACTCAAAAAGTAAGATTAGTTTAAGTATAGAAGTGCTCCTGGTCCTCATTTTCATTTTGGGCAGCCGATCATGCAAGATGTTAATGCTAACAAACACCAACCACAGACACAAACTATATAAAATAACCCTATGACCTCTTATAGATTAATGAACAAAAAAAGAGCATCCACTGTCACGAGGTTGCTGCTAATGTTTGGTCTTGGGAGGGTCAAGATGTACACAGCCTTGCCCCCAGGATGCAAACACCAAACCCATACAGTTGCGCCAAGCGACACCCTCTATATATATTAATGATACTATGAGATGAACAAGAAGGATGGACAAGTCTATTTGGTGAAATATACGACACAGCTAATGCATAACAATTAGAATTATTATGCTCTAAAAGATAAAGAACACTGCCTTTGTTTGGATGAACAGGGTAATCACAAAAATTCTGAGCCCAGATAGCTTTGGAAATAATCTAAGAACAAGTGCTTGGATAAATCGAAAATTTCCATATTTCCTATATTGGTCATCCTAACTTCCTATTTCAAGCAATATTCATAATTTCATGATCCATCTATTAAGATGGTATTTCCTTTCGCAACCTGTAACTTCCCAGTCAATTCAGAACATCCAAATAGAAGAATAAATATGTCACACCCCATCCCACCGGCACACCAGGATATGACCTACATGGACCTCATGTGCATCATCACTTGGCCCAGTTACAAAAATGGTTAGCCAAAAGTGCAATTCATGTTCAAGTGGTCATATATAAACGAATCAAACTTTCATCTCCTATCCAATGTGGGACCAAATCTTGGGATTTCATAGTGTCTTCCACTCGAAGACACGGTGTCACTGCCGCAACTTGTGCAAATGACTGAGTTCCATCCCAATGGAACCTGAATCCACTAGGTAGCTCTATTACCATTTGTCAAGTCCCGGCCTACGCGCCTGCCAGGACATGACCCATGCATAGGCCTCATGTCCATCATCACTTGGGCTACTTTCCAAATAGGTAGATGGGGATCTACATGTGAGATGCAAAAGAATTATAAACGAATCAACTTATCGCATATCCAATGTGGGACTAAACCTTGGGGTTCACAAAATATATACTTAGTCCAAGAATAACAGATTTACCACAAAGTTTGATAGCCAGTTCACAAACTGGATAGATCTTGTTGATTCTCTTGTAATCAGCTTCTTTAATAATTCCCATGTCCAACGCATAATCTGTGTATGCTTTGTACTGTATTTCTGGATCAGTTAGTCCATTACCAATGGCAAATCCCTGTAGAACTATGTGTTAATAAATCAAATAAAATGTAGATCATAGTTCTAGACTAGGAGCAGAAAAGGGCCAACCTTTAAATTTATGTGAATGCCTTCTTTAGCTTTGTTCCCTTTGTGAACCCTACTCGCAAATGCAGGAATGTAGTGTCCAGCGTATGATTCTCCAGTAATGTAGAAGTCGTTCTTAGCATACTCTGGGTGCTCAGCAAAAAATGCCTACAAATAAATGTATGACATATATGATAGGAACAAACATGATGTATTTAAAAAATTAATGGTCACACCTAATAATTGAAGACAGACAAATGGAAAGATTATATCATGGAAACGAGTGATTGGTAACTCAAAGATCTAACGTTTTGAATCTATCCATATAGATCTCAATACACATAAATAAGATATCAATGTATCCATGGGAACTTAGAGGTGGTGCCAATTGAGCACAAGATGAGAGAAAATCGTCTTGCGCGGTTTGGACATGTGCAACACAGAGCAATAGATGCCTGGTTAAGGAGCAATATTATTGTAGTTAAAGGAGTCACTAGGACTAGAGGTACGCCTAAACAAGGATGTATTGAAGTTTTAAATAATGATATGATTTTGGTTAGTGTTACATAGGACATGGCCCTTAACAGAGCTGAATGGAAGAAAAGGATTCAAATAGCTGACCCCAAAATTTGGAATAAAGGCTTTGTTGTTGTTGTATCATTAATACTTTGTCCAAACTTTAGTAACAATTATGCAATAAAATCATGCATAGTCACTAATCTGCCTACACATCCAGAAACTATCAGAATCAGCTGCATGAAACACACAGTAGTGGAGAAAGTAAATCAACTAAATAGGGAATCATCTGAGAGAGAGAAGAGATAGACGCATTGGCAAAATGAAAGATAACTATTAACAAATATAGTTAATTCCGAGCAAAGAGTAGCATGAAAAGGGACATTCAACAAAAATAAAGATTCCTTGGATTTCAGTACATGATGAGAGTTTATATAGTTCCCAAGAGAATATAATAAATCACTACATCGTCAGCTTTTTCCAAAGGTCTGGTCTCACATTTCAGATCAATTCAGATCTGGGAAAAAACTTAGATCAGGAAATGTATTTTTAATGAATTGAGCATGAACTACTACATAGAATCTAGAACTGCTTGAGACAACCACTAGCATAGTTAGTCATGAAAGAGTTCAGAAAATAGCAAAGGGTGGCTCATATTTAGATTACAAGTTTGATAGAAGGAAACTAAAGTATCAAAATATAATTTGTGACTATAACATGCACTCCTTTTTCACAGAAGGTCAATCTCACAATTATGGTCCAATTAGAAAAGACAAGTTGGATAAATCAGTTCCTTACAATTTTGATTCTTGAGAAGAAGAAAAAAAACTGGAACACATTTCTAATGTTTCTCTTTATAGTGTGAGACAGTAAAAAAGATGATACCAAAATATTTTTCTTTAACTATGAATATAGAGGTTCCATACCTGAAGAAAATCATAGAGATCATTGCTCACACCATCCTCGTTGTGACGAATATCACGCTTATCTGAACTATAACTAAACCCAGTTCCAGTGGGCTGATCAACATATATAAGGTTTGATGCCTGCAGAAATCATTGGAAGTAAGTTCTTTCATACCATCTTGCAGGTCATAAAAATAATTTTGTTGACAAATCAAGGGAAACAAAAGAATAAACTAATCAAGATGTATAGTTGTGGTTCTGTACGTCAGTAAGATAAATGAAATCTGGAAGTAGTTGCTTCTTGTTTTGAGCAAGAGAGGCCTTTACCATAAAACGAAGGAGACAAATTGGCACGTAAGTGAATGTACCTTTTTAGCCTTCAGTTTACGCTCATGAAACAAAGGGTCACCTTCCAAGTTCCTCTAGACTATAAATGGATCTAGACGAAGATATAAGATGATACAATTGCTATAGGCAGCTGCATTCATCACCATGACACATTAAGCAAAGAGAGAAGGGATGACTTCCGCACTAGTGATTGGTATGAGATTTATAATTAACAGAAGGTACTAGGGCGTCCCACACAAGAAGTGAATAAAAAAATACTTTTGGGCAACCAATATAAAAGAATAAACAAAAATGCTTTTTGGATGTTCAGTATAAGAACAATAAATCTCCAGCTTCTTAAATAAGAAACTTGGTTCACATCTATGAAGCACAGTGAAAGCCGTGAAACCTGTTATGCACCAGAATAGGGTGTATACTGGGCACCTGATTCTCAAGGAGTAAAGCCAGCACTGGATACTCCAAGACATACCACTTCAAGTTAGAAATAAAGATGTACCAACTACAACAACGACACATCGAGGATACAATGGAGTGATGAATAGTAAATTCCATATAGAGGTCAAATTAAAATAATGAAGCCTACATCAAGTGTTTTCTACCAGTTGGCAGTTTCCATTGACTTAGATAAAAGAGATTTTGAGAAAGCATGGTACACACACAGGCACCTGTAAGCAACAAATCCCCGCATATTGAATCCGATAAATTTTGAGGTTTGTCGTATCATGCAATAGTATATACATGCGTCCCATATCTATATTTGTGCTCCTTAAGTCAAAAAGAAGTTTTTATGAAAAAGAGGATAATAGCACCCGGACAATGATATTGAGTCACTAGAAATCAGAGCTAGCTTTTTAACCCTTTGACAGCCTACTATTCATAAATTGGTTCAAATTACAAAGTGATGGGGGTTAGACCAGTAAGATGGATAAACTCATAGACAACAAGGTAATTTACTAAAAGTTAGTAGTATGGTGTCTTGCCTATTTGTTAATGTCACAGGTGACGCTATAATAGAGTAACTTGAGGTTAGGTTTGTGGGCTGCTTATGCTTAGTTCTTTCAGAAGTAGCAAGAAAAGCTTTTTTTTTTTTAGTAAACAACATGTCCATGAAGTTAGTGTAATTCGAAATGATAAGACGGATGAGTGATAATACATGGATATCATAATATGAGTGTCTCTAGAATATTAGAGGTGGTGTCAATTGATGACAATATGAAAAAAACCGGGTTTAGGTGGTTTGGACATGTGCCAAGAAGACCAATAGATGCCCATGTAAGGAGGAACGGTAATATAGTAGTTAATGGAGCCGCTATTGCTAGAGGTAGGCCTACGCGAACAAGGTTTGAAAATTCAAAGAATGATATTTGTTTTTTTTTTTGAAATACCGAGGACATGGCCCTTAACTAAGCTGAATGGAAGAAGAGGATTCAAACAGCCAACCCAAAGCTGAATGATATAGTTTGTTGTCTTTGTAGCTGCAATAAGTTGTTTGTAAGGGCAGCTTCTACTTTTCTTATAAGCTGGTTCATTTTATGTAGCTTTTGAAAGAAGAGGGAGACTGCTTTCAGAAACTGCTTCTGCTTTTTGAAAAGCAGCAACAATAGCAAACCTAGACAGAATATGCCAATTCTGAATTGTGAGCCTTCTTCCAACTGAAAATTGAGTGCAATTGCAAGGCTAATTGACAAATTACAAGCAATTTACTTTTCTTTGCAAGTTAAAGCTGTAAAAAAATATGGCATCTACTTTATGTTTTATAGCTAAAGTTAGCGAGCAAAAAGTAGGTATATGAAACTTCTTTCAAGTATCAGAATTTATGTAACATGAGATATTCTCAGCTCATTTAAATCTCACTTTCGTGCTTAGATCAGTTAATATTGAATCAAATATAAGGTGTATAGTAAGAACTCATTTAGTTCAGCACCTTTAACATGAAAAACTATTAATCAATAGATTCAATACCATGCAATCGACGTTTAACTGACAACTGTCTCATTGATCCGAGAGATCCAAGCTATAAATAAAATGAGCAAAAAAAAACTTGCAAATAATGTGTCTACATCATGCCACCGGGGTCAAATTAGCTGATAACCAAACTAGGTCCTGGTTTGTGTCAGCTTCATCCTCATTTGGGATCTATTCTGGTATTGAGCTTAGATTGCTTCATCAACCCCTAAGTAAAACATTGAGTCAACTGTAATACAATAATAGGGTTTTAAACCCGTCAGCACTCAAAATATAGATTTATTCTCGGTCTAGATCTATGTGAGTCACTGAGTCCCAACCACAGAGGAATTCAGCAAGATCTCATCGATCTTGGACCATGATATCAGCAGGCGCGAACTGATCCACAATCCCAATTCCATGATATAGCCATACAGGTAAGGCTATGAAACCTAGATCATACCAAAATCTACATCTTGGCCTTTAACCTAGATATTTGGGATCTCAGGTCCTGTGTTTCTTCAAGCATGCTAGTCCAACAGTACGTGAGAAAGCAATTGTATTTTAAATCCGATGTTAGTTATTATTAGGGAGTCGGAGCGAATTGTCATGGATCTCGAGTTCTCAAAGTTGAATGCTCAGTCTGATTTGGTTTCTTGAACATAGGGTACTTGAAACCCATATGAATCTACCATTCAGGTTAATATTGATGTTTATATACCACCCATAATCTGATTATAGAAGTAAGATTATATTGAAACAGATACTGAACATCAAGGAGAGTATATAAGTTAGATATTACCATTATCAAATACACACAAATATAAAGTTAAAATAAAAAACCAAACCATATTTTTGTCTAAGCCACCTTACAGTGCATTTACGCTTTCTGTAGTTTATATCAATCATCAGCTACAATACCGTCAAATTGTAATAAAAACAACGAATCAAACATAAATTGCATTATATAGATCACCTCGCTTAACAAGGACCGACATAGAGCATAGCATGAATTGTAGATCGACATATAAATCATAACAGCATATAGAGAATGGTAGAGAGAAGAACTTGGTCACGATACCTGATCCCAACCAAAGTCATTCCAGACAAGTGAGAGGTTATTGGCAATATTGAAAGGCCCATTCTCATAGAAAACCGCCAATTCGCTGCTACATCCCGGTCCTCCTGTCAGCCAAACCACAACAGGGTCCTCCTTGCTATGCCTCGACTCAAAGAAAAAGTAGAACATCCTACAAAGTACAAAGAGTGAAATCAAATTATGTATTAACAATATTAAGGCAGCTAAATTACACTTAAATACCCTGAACTCTCAAGCTTTGGCACTTTAATACCCTGAAGTTTTTTTATTGGCAACTTGCTAGCATGAACTTTTTAAGTTTTGGCAGTGTACTGTGAGTCAACCGTTCAAGTTAACGTTCATGTGCACAGATTTTTTGCCCCTAAAATTGAGAGAAATTACTCTCCTTGTTTAAGTTAAAAAAAAAAAAAAAAAATCTCCCCCATCCAGGCCAGCAACAGACCATCACCGCCACTCCCCGAACCCCTAGCCCGTGACCCCCTGCGGTGGTGGCCGGGGAGGGCTAGGGGGGTTTTCAGTTTTTTTGAAGTTACACTAGAGGGCACTTTTGTCATTCTACATTTTTTTTGTTAGAAGTAACTTGCAAAAGTGGGATAGTTCACTGTATTTAAGTGATAATTAATAGTTCATGATAGTTTAATAGTTCACGATAGCAAGCTGCCAATAAAAAAGCTCAGGATATTAAAATGCCAAATCTTGATAATACATGGTATTTAGGTGCAATTTAGCCTATTAAGACCCAATTCAAAACAAATTAAGTCTTCTTATTAGTACAACCCGTGTCCTCATTCCAAAAAACACAAAAGCAGAGAAATGGTAGGGTATCCATTTTCAAAGAAAGTGATATAGTTTCCAAGCTAATCAAAATCATAACTTTCATTTGTGCAGCCAGCTTAATGACTCCAAACATGGATCTTGAAACTTATCACCAAACTACCATTCTTCTTAAATTGTGTTTACAAACACGATTTTAACTGAATTCACACTTCCAAAACACAATTTTACTACAGAATTTCACTAATGAGATCACGTTTACAAACATGATTTCAAAAAGAAAGGTAGGTTGGTAATAAGTTTCAGAAGCCTTGTTAGCAATCACCTGAATAAAACTCATATTATATGCGAATTTTTTCGTGTCTTTCAGAAACGTATAATGCTTGCGTACTTTTGAAATATTCGAATTAGTATGCGAATTTTATGCAAATGAAGTTTTAAAGGTGTTTCGTATGAATTATTGAAAAATTTGGTATAAAAAACGTGGTGGGAACCTGTTTAATTAATCAAATTTGACAACATGTTTAAGCATGTGAAGTTTCTAACCTCAATATTTGCATTTGACGAATATTTGACATTTTTTTAAATGCATTTTACTTGCACTGTGCCGATTTAGACTCGTACTTCCGCCGTCCCGAATTTTTTCCATTTGCCGAATTGCTAACAAGGTTCAAAAGTACCATTTTTACGGAAAATTTGTAAAAACTAACATTACTTTCATTGAAATTCCTTCCAGTCATCCATCAAGATTTCATTACTACTAATGGTGAAATTTCCAATGATTCCTTGTAATTACTCCATTACTACTAAATGATGCAGCTTTGACATTGCAACTCGCAGCAATGAAAAACCCAATCTCATCAAGATGGCACTTTTAAGTGCAGAAAGTCTCCTATAAAAGGAAATATCAAAAGACCTATAAGCGTTATGGGATTGAGAGCAATGAGCTATACATCTGTGAAGTGGGATTGTTGTCTAGAAGACAAGAGGCAGCTGATGCTGCTAGTTTGTGTTTTCTTAGATTTCATGAGCTTGTATCTTGGGTCTTTATTGCTACTTTAGGAATTTATGTGCTTGTACTGAAGCATTGTTTCGTCGATTATTATTAATTAGTTAAATTTATTTGGAAACCCTAATATTTTGAAAAATTCCTAAAATTCCTAAAAACTACATCATTGACAAACCCAATCTCATCAAGATGCCACCTTTAAAAGGAAATATAAGAACCCACTTATACCTAGCAATTCACTTAAAGAAAAATACCGTTTTCGACCCATCAGAAAATTCCATATAATTTTTTTAGTAGACATACAACTGTTGGAATCGAACACAACCTACAAGCACTACGATATCATGTCTGAGACGTTGCCGCAACGGAAACTCAGGACAACCCACCTGAAATAACCAACACACGTCTGACGAACACCAAGCACAGATAAAGACAAGTATATGGTGGTAACTACGTCACCTGGACAAATCCCAATCTATATAACTCAGAATGAAATTACAAGATTGATAAAAATCAATGTTGAACCCTTTGCCCTAATAGGTTCAACCTTCTCACCATACTCAAGAAGAAACGACAGAGATTACAATGAAATCACTCACCAACCCTTAGCAATTTGCCTGAACGAAGGTGACGACTCCTCGATCAGATCTCCTCCTCCTTCCTTCTGTCTTGTATGCCGAAGCACTAAGGCGAAGTGCGGACTTTCTCTTAGATCACCTGTAGATGAGCACCCTGAATCTCAACTTTGTGCTATGATTTGTGCCTCCACCCTCACCCCATATATATATATATATATATATATATATATATATATATATATATATATATATATATATATATAGTAGTCGGATCATCAGAGATGGAGTTTGGAGGCCAGAAGGTTATCCATATACTGCTCAGCTAGCCGAGGAGATTCGCCTTATCACTATCGACGCTAGCCAGGCGGAGGATACATGGAGCTGGGCCGGCCCAGGTACGGGGGGCAGGTCAGGTCTATTCTACTTTCGTAGCTGCTACGACTTGGTTCGGACCCACCACGACCAGGCTGAGGAGGTGGACTTCATTTGGGGCAAGGGCGTTGCCCGGAAAATGCAACTTTGTGCATATCGTCTTCTCCGGGGTAGACTGATGACGAGAGACAGATTCTTCCGGTTTGGAATGCAGATCCCGGATGCCAAATGTGTGCTATGTAATGAGGAAGATAAATCTATGGGGCATCTCTTCTTTGTATGCCCGGTGACCTGGCACATTTGGACTGAGCAGTGCGCGCAGCTTAGAGGAGGAGTTGGGGTGGATAGAGACATCCGGAGCATCCTCAGCTGGATCCGAGATCACAGAGGCCGGGATCCGGGGTGGGGCAGAAGAGCCAGAGTTCGACTCGCCGCGTCTGTTTGGCACATCTGGAAGGAGCGGAACAGACGTATTTTCGAGGGCTTGACTACCCCCTGTATTGGAATTCTACATAACATAGAATTCGATGTAACAGTAATGGCCCCATAATGTTATAATTTGGGGCATGGGAAGTTGTGATATGTTGTACTGTAATACCTTTTCCGCTATATGCGAGGAATAAATTCACCCTTATTCCAAATATATATATATATATATATATATATATATATATATATATATATATATATATATATGATGAGAAAATCTTATTTTAGGTCATAATAGGATTTTCTATATAGGAAACCCTATGATAAAAATCCTATTACACCTAAAATAGCACATCAACATCCTACTTTAGATTATAATAGGATTTGCTAAATAGGAAACCCTCAAATAAGAATCATATTACATCTAAAATAGCCCAACACTAATTATGTACATCCAAATCAAATCAAATCAAAACAAATATTTAATCAGATTTGGACCCATAAATATGATATTATCAAATCCAGACTAGACTCCAACAATCTCCCCCTCCAGTATGATGAGAGGGTGTTGACCCCATGGCTCCTTAACTGGACAACATGCCTGGCGTCCCGCGGCGGAGTTCCTACTTCCCCATGCCACTTATCTCCGATCCCTCGAGCTGTTTTGCATCTTTCTTCGTCTCCAGCTCCTCGACCGACGTCGACGCTAGCTGCCATGCGTAGCACTCCTGTACCACTGGGATCCTGTCGATATCAATAATACGACAAAGACCGAAGTCCCTGACGATCAGCCTCACCGCATGTCTCGACTGTCTGTCCCCAACTTCCGTCTTCCACCAAAACGTGCTACCGTTCCATCGAGCTTATTCACCCTTGGCTGGCACAACCAAGCGGACGGTGCGGTCCTCCTCGTATTTGAACTCCTAAACCTGCCCACCTTCATGTTCGGCACTAAAGTTCCCTCGTACACATGCATCCTTGAGCAAAACATCATACACTGTGCACACCGTCGATGACTCACAGCTCCTCCTGAACTGTGTGAATGGAGATGCACCTGTCTCGGATTGAGTTTGCTGCAAACCTTGATCTCCTTCCTGGTTTCGAATTGCTGAAACCGATGCCGGATCCGTAGAGCAACCCCCTCTTGGAGACTGACCAGCGACCGACAGAGTGACCCTCATTCTTTGACTCATCGCCATCCTTCGCTTTTACTCAACGAACCGAATTCTCCGTATCCCTCAAAACATCTTGAAGACCCTCTTCAGCAAAGTTACGACGATCAAACTCCTGTCAAACACCCCTTGAGCCACCATCCGGTGCATGTGACCTGCCAGTACAACTCAGCGGCTTGAGTATGTACATGCCACAACACAAATCTCTTCGAGCCAGCTGTTGGAAATCCTTCGCAAGCATCCAATCTTTGTCCCCAAACAAACTGTGACAGTCATCATCTGCCAGCCTTCCACAAAACCAAATTGTAGCGCAAATTCGGTACATGTCGCACACTCTTAAGGACAAGCTTCTCACCAAACAACGTCGTCAAGTGCACATCACTGATGCCTACAACTGCAAATGTCCCCTTGCCTCTCATGTCCATACATCCAAACCAGCCGCCGCGGTATGATGTGAAGATCCTACTTTGCGGAATGGCGTGATATGACGCCCCCGGGTCCATGACCCAGTCGCCGTCATGACACATGCCATAAGGTTCTTCTGCGTCAGTCGCTAGATGATGATATCTCCTATTGTTGTGAGATCCTCCTGATCATCCTTGTCTTTGGCCTTCTCAGCTTTGAGCTTCATACAATATCTTTTGATATAGCCCCTTCCGCCACAGTGATAGCAGTCCTCCTTGTGGTCCACAGTCGCAAGATCCTGAGTACTCCCCGGTGTCCTCGCTTATGACTTGGATCTTCCTTTCCCACAGGAAGCCACCAGAGCGAACTCATGCGACGATTCAACTTGCTTGCGTCGGACCTCTTCATTCAACAAGCTACTTTTGATTGTTTCCATCGTGACAACTCCATCCGGTGCGGAGTTGCTCACCGACACCACCAACGCCTTCCAACTTTTCGACAGAGAACTCAAAAGCAGCAGGGCCTGAAGCTCATCATCTTCCTCGCAGATAACTGATTGATGATACCTTGAACCTCGTTCAGATATTGTGCCACCGAGGCACTCTCCGTGTACTTCGAGTTGACAAGTTGGCAAATAAGAAACGTCTTGTTGTCGGCCGTCTTCCTTCGTATGAATGCAGCTTCTCCCACAATGATTTTGCCGAACTCTCTATGGACACGTGATGAAATACCGAATCGTTCAACCATTGGCAGATGAATCCAACGGCCTTCTGATCCAGACGTTTCCAGTCTTCAGCAGCTTGGTCTGATGGCTTTGCGCTATCGTCCTCCAACGGACCATACAAGTTCTTCCACCAGAGCAGATCCTCCATCATTGGCATCCAAATCGTCAAGTTCTCACCTGAAAAGGTGATCATACAAGTGTTCATCTGCTCCGTAGACATGGTTGCCAGAACCACAAAAGTTCTGATAGCATTTATTGGAATCGAACACGCCCTACAAGCGCTCCGATACCGTGTCTGAGACGTTGTCGCAGCAGAAACTTAGACTAACCAACCTGAAATAACCAAACCCCGTCTAACGAACACCAAGGATAGATAAATACAAGTATATGGCGGTGACTATGTCACCTAGACAAATCTCAATCTATATAACTTACCAAATGAGCAAATGGAAATAATTTTATTGATAGTAGTAGGTAGCTTACAAGCACACTAGCAGAACACTTAAATAAACACTCGGAACTAGAAAAACTTAGACAGAATACAAAACGAGATGGTCAAACAACGAGCTTCTCTCCATTTATATACACAAACTTAATTATTGTTGAGCTAAGTCAGATGTCCCTCTTCAACCGGCGACAGTCAATAGTAGCACTATTTCTGTTGGATAGTGGTAGATGAGTTGACCCTTACATACTAGCTGTCAGCGGTCACATCAATTCTGGCATCTTCATTTCTTTTGTCCTGGCAATAGTTTTGGCCGCACATCTCATCTTATCCTCCGACAAACCACGACTGTCATCTTATCGAAATGTCGTATAGCATTTGTATGCTTCAACTTTCTTTTCTCGGGAGTCCTTTAGTAGGACCATACATATTTGGCATCTTGATACAATTCATTATTGAGTATCTTTTTCGATTTTTCTTTTTATTGATCTTTTCCATTCTTACCTTCTTCATTTTGGATTTTTGTCCCTTGTTAGCCGACTCAATATTTCATCAGCAATAAAATCAAAATCTTGATCCTTATTTTTCTCAAATTACATAGAACTTATTGATGCAGTATCCATTTCGAAATCGAATTGGGCCTATAATTAGGCCTGCATATAAAGAACACTTTTTTTTCTTTAGTTCTTCATTAGAAATTTTTGGATTTTTCCTTTTTAATGATTCTTTTAATTTCTTGATGGGATTATCCTTATCGATTTTTGTACTTGTTGTTCTCTATGAATTTCATTTTCTTTGATAGCAGTGATTATTTCTACAAATTTTTCTTTCTCATCTATTTTCGTCCACCATTTGAATAGAATTTTTCTAAGTAATATAGGAATATTATTCACATTGAATTCGCATTTAAGTGTCTATTTGAATATATAAGGAATTTTATTTTGGACAAAGAAATACATGGTACTCTCCCCCTCAAAAAGTGTATCACTGTTTACGAAAGGTGAGTAAGAAAAGTCCAATTTGAAAACTATTTTTGGATGAAATTTGGAAGTATTTCAAGGTAGCTCCAAATTGTAGCCACCAATCATCAAACCAAGAAAGATTTCCTTCAACAACATAGTTGGTCATATTCTAATGAACCACAAATGCTTTTGTCGTGAATTTTTATAGTACAAAAAATTGTAAAAAGTTTGGATATAATCCCAGTAGTTATATTAACATGTCAGATTTATCCTTAGATGTTAAATTAATCGGCTTATTAGGATGTAGACCCCAAGATTGGTGTGTCATTATTTGATGGATTACAACTTTGTTGTAAACAACCTCTGAGGCTTGGATCACGAACATTTTGATATAAATGTTCTATTTCTACTGATTTAGTGGCAAGGAGAATTCCTTCATAGATTTCCTTGATTTATCTGTTGTGGGATACATAGTTTTTTCTAGGTATTTTTCTTTAATCTTCCGGGGATCATTCATATCAGAAATAGACTTATTTAGTTTAATGATTTCCTCAGAATTGGATTTTTGAGTGTATATTGTTTCAATTTCCATTATGTCTTTATAAAACGGATTGTTATTAGCAATTTCAGATTGCTTATTCTTGGATTATATTTCAATTGAACTGCTGCAGGAAGAGTATTATTTAATCCTTTAATAAATTCAATATCAAAATCAAATGTAGCTAATTCTGCTTGCCATCTAGCAAAAATCTGCTTAGATGTTAAGTTCTTTACATTTTTTCTAGAATAGTCTTAGCGGAACTACAATCTATTCTTAACAAAAAAAAAAAATTATTTAGAAGATCATCCTGAAATTTATGAATACGTTTAATAATAGAAAGGATTTATTTCTTTACGGTAAAATAATTAATCTTGGTATCATTCCATTTTCCTGAATGATATCTAACTAAGACTTATGTATTAGTCTCAAAATTTACTTGTTTAAGGATACCTCCAAATCCCGTCGCTGGCATCTGTTTCAATTATTTTATTCCATTCAGCATTTGCTAAATGTAAACAAGGTAGATTTTTAACCTTTTGTTTTATCAATTTAACTGCTTCTGTATGGGCTCGAGTCCATGGAGCAATATTTTTTCTTTAATCTTTGATACATAATTTTTGTATCTTTAGCAATATTTTTATAAAATTCTGCTACATAGTTTAAAGCACCTAGGAATCTTTGTAACTGCTTAATATCAGTTATTTCATCAGAAAATGTAGACGCAAATTCTATACTCCTATCTATAGAAATTATCATATTATTGGCAATATTATGTCATAGAAATCTTATTTCTTGTTGAAATAGCTTCATTTTAGGAGCAGATATTACTAGACCATTTTTAATAATTAAATGCTTGAAAATATTCAAGTGTTTAAAATATTCTTCTATAGTGTTGGAGAAGATTAATATGTCATCTATATATGACAAGGTAAAATTAGAATGTTGAGTAAATATTTCATTCATGATATTTTGAAATTTTGAAGGAGCATTTTTAAGTCCGAATGTCATTACATTCCATTCATAATGACCAAATGGGACTGTGAATGCAGTTTTGTATTTATCCTTTTTCAGTTATTTGTATCTGTCAATAGCCTGATTTTAGATCGAATTTAGAATATATTTTTGACTTAACAATTCTATTAAGGAGATCTCGTTTATTTGGTATTGGATATATTATCCATTTGAGTACCTTATTTAAAGGTTTATAATTTATAACTAATCTTGGTACTCCTCTCTCTCTTTCAGCATTGTTATTAACATAAAATGTTGTACAACTCCATGGAGAGTAGGATTTTCTAATTAATTTTTTATCCAAAAGATCTTTTCTCTATTTTTTACATAATTTAAGATATTCTTGAATCATTTGACAGGGTCTAGCCTTAGTAGGAATATCATTTTCATTAAATAATTCTTCATAAGGTAAGGAAACAATATGTTGCTTTCTATCCCAAAAGCATTTGGAATATTGCTACAAGTCTAAAGCTTAAAATCTTCTTCGATCTATTTATTTTCTGCTTGATTTCTAATCTTTCTAATTGCTGAGATATATTTATCTGAGCAATTTCTTCTTTAAGAAAATTTATTTGATTCTCTTTCAAATAAACTTCCTTTACTTCATTTAGAATTTTTACTATTGGGTCTGTTATAAATTAAAAAGTTATTCTTTTCCCTTTATAATAGGTATTTATTCCTTTTTTATCGATTTCTTGAATTGGCATTAACTTTTCTAAGAACGGTGTTCCTAGAATTATATGCTGAAAAATTTTCTTTACTACAGTAAAATGTAGTGGAATGCATATTTCATTTTTACAAACATTAACATCCGTAACTTTATACGGGGTTGTCAAAGCTTTATTATTAGCTGCACTCAAGGTCTGAGTTGTCTGTTCACAATATCTTATTAGAACAATGTCTTCTTTGATGCAATTCAAATCTGCACCACTATCCACTAGTGTAATTAAATTATAAATATAATACTTATTATTAATGAGTAAATTGATCTTCATATACCATTATGAGTGATAAATAGATATTTTTTTCCTAAGAATCCCTCTTTACTCGATAATTCTTGTAAAACTTCTTTTTCTTTAGAAGATTCTCCTTGTTCTATTAGAACATGTTGACTTTTATTATTTTGTTCTAAATTATCTAATCTTTGTTGAATTATGTCATCTTGAGATTTTAGATTTTTTATTTCAATCTTTAATAGTTTAATCTCTTTATTGAGATCTTGAATAGAAACTTGTTTTGTTTCTTTGTTTTTATATCTATTTATTACTTCTGATAAAGTATAAATTGATGCTTGTATTTGGAGAGTTTGTTCTTCCTCATTTTCTTATTAAGAAGATCAATTATCTTGGTTTTTAACATTGGTACTAATATCATTAGTAAGCAATAATTCTAAAATTTCTTTCTTCTCTATTAGTGTTAAGGTATTAATAGATAAACCATTCATTTCTACTATCAATTTATAGTAGTTAGTACTATCTCTTATAGTACATGCTTTGCGTTGACAATCTATGCCACATTCTTCTGACACAGTAGATTCATCAGAAGAGCTCGTAGATTCGTAATTTGAATCTATCATAATTTTATAAAAAGTTCTTCTCAACCCTTCATCTTCGATTTCTTCTATTTTCTTTTTAGTATAGCATTTATTTGCATAGTGAACTAATTTGCCACATTTGTAACATTTAATTATCTTCTTATTAGAAGACTTTTTCTTTTGGAAAGGATTACCTTTCTCTTTCTTATTTTTTCTTTCATGAAAATATTTTTTCCTTCTTTTATAATGTTGTTTATATTCTTTTTTTTTCTAACTTTTGTTCTATGTTCAGGAGATTTGAACGTTTCAATAGCAAATTGACTGCAAAATTCTCCTAATTGTTTCCTCTCAGATAATCTCAGGGATTTCAATTGATTTCTTAATTTGAGATCATTACTATAAGCAAATTGATGATAAGGAATGCCTTCATTATATTTATTCCTTAACCCTTGCCTGCCTAATTTTTTCTGCAAATAAATTGGGTAGACCATCTATGAATTTAGACTTCCAGTGTGCATCATTTGCATCACTTAATTGCATTACCCTGCTTAGATAAGTATCTTTATACCATCTAAAATGAGTCAATGTGGGACATCTTAGATTTAGTAGGAGAGATCTATTTTGTTCTCCCTTATCTGTAATTCCTCCAGTAGCAGCAGATTACGAATTAACAATTAACATAGCGAAATAAGTGAAGTAGTACCACTCGTAAATTATGAGTTCAAGCCTATCAATTGGTTCAAATAAGAAATAAGATTTCTAGGACATAATATTGCCAATAATACGATAATTCCTATAGATAGGAGTATAGAATTTGCGTCTAAATTTTCTGATGAAATAACTGATAATTAGCAGTTACAAAGATTCCCAAGTGCTTTAAACTATGTAGCAGAATTTTATAAAAATATTGCTAAAGATACAGAAATTATGTATGAAAGATTAAAGAAAAATCATGCTCCATGGACTCAAGCCCATACAGAAGCAGTTAAATTGATAAAACAAAAGGTTAAAAATCTACCTTGTTTACATTTAGCAAATGCTGAATGAATAAAATAGTTGAAACAGACATAGGATTTGGAGGTATCCTTAAACAAGTAAATCCTGAGATTAATACAGAAGTCTTAGTTAGATATCATTCAGGAAAATGGAATGATACCCAGATTAATTATTCTATCATAAAAAAAGAAATCATTTCTATTATTAAATATATTCATAAATTTTAGGATGATCTTCTAAATAAATTTTTTTTGTTAAGAATCGATTGTAGTTTCTCTAATACTATTCTAGAAAAAATGTAAAGAACTAAGCATTTAAGCAGATTTTTGATAGATGGCAAGCGGAATTAGCTATATTTGATTTTGATATTGAATTTATTAAAGGAGTAAATAATTCTCTTCCTGACTTCCTTACCCGTGAATTTTTGCAGGATTGTGGACCCAGATAAAGAGAAAGGAAAACAACCATGGGAAATGAGGCCCATGAGCTCCTAGGTAGAGGAAAGCCCAAAAAAAATTTTGGGGTCTAGCAACAGCTCAATTGGAATATCATCCTACAAGAATAAGTAGTCTGAAATTGCTAATAGCAATCCGTCTTATAAAGACATAATAAAAATTGAGATAATATACACTCAAAAATCAAATTATGAGGAAATCATTAAACTAAATAAGTCAGATACTCCTGACATGAATGATTCCTGGAAGATTAAAGAAAAATATCTTAAAAATACTATGAATCCCACGACAGATAAATTAAGGAATATCTATGAAGGAACTATCTTTGCCACTAAATCAGTAGAAGTAGAACATTTATATGTTCATGATTCAGCCTTGGAGGTTGTTTACAACAAAGTTGTAATCCATCAAATAATGACATACCAATCTTGGGGTCTCCTTCTTAATAGGCCGATTAATTTAACATCCAAGGATAAATCTTTGACCTGTCAATAATAACTACTATGAAAATTCACGACAAAAGTATTTGTAGTTCATTAGAATATGTCCAACTATATTTTTAAAGGAAATCCCTTCTTGGTTTAATGATTAGTGGATACAATTTGGAGCTACTCTTGAAATACTTCCAAATTCCATCCAAGAACAATTTTCAAATTGGACTTTTTCTTACCCATCTTTTTTTAAAAACTGATACACGTTTTGAAGGGGAGAGTACCATGCATTTCTTTGTCCAAAATAAAATTTCATATATATTCAAATGGACACTTAAGTGCGAATTCAATGGGGATAATATTCCTATATTACTTAGAAATTTTCAAGTCAAATGGTAGACAAAAATAGATGAGAAAAAAAATTGGTAGAAATAATCACTGATATCAAAGAAAATGAAATTCACAGAGAACAACAAGTCTAGAAAGCAATCAATGAGGATAACCCCATTAAGAAATTAAAAGAATCATTAAAAAGGAAAAATCTAAAAATTTCTAATGAAGAGCTAAAGAAAAAAATGTGTTCTTTATTACAGGCCCAATTCGATTTCGAAATGGATACTGCATCAATAAGATCTATGGAAGTATACACTATATTAACAAAAAAGCAGTAAAAAAAGAAAAGAAAAAAAAAGAAACAATAGCCCATCTTTCAAAGGCTATACACATCAACACGTGTTTTTAAAAAAAAAAAAAAGCAATACACAGCTACTTTAATGCACACAAAAAAAATCAAAAAACAAGAGCAAAAAAAAGAAGAGCATAACCGCACGTTTGGAAAACCATCAATTTTCTTTAATGCAGAGCTATACACAGCTACTTTTTCTTTACAGCTCCTTTTTCTATACACAGCTCCTTGGGAAACCATCAAAGGCTATACACAGCTCCTTTTCTTTTAATGCTATTAAAGTGCCACTCAAAGGCTCTCCGTCCAACGAGTTGACTCTTCCCACCCAAAAAAAAGGAAAAAAGAGACGAGATGAAGATGAAAAGGAAAAGAAAAAGAAAAAAAAAAGGCTCTCAGTCCGGCGGCTCGATAAGGCTGTGGCGAGCAGCAGTGACCGAGAGGGCGGGTGCTCTAGGCTCCAGCGGCTCACAGAGGCGACCGGGAGGGCGGGTACTCCAGGCTCCAGGGACCCGCATCGTGCGTAGCCTCAACTTACCTGCGGCTCTGTTGTCGACGACCGCGGCCGACAACTCTATTGGTAATCTTCTTCTTTCTCCTTCACTTCTCAACTCTGGAAAAAGAACGGCAGACCGTAGGGTCGCTAAATTTGACGACCTGAGTCGCAAATACATCCCGTTTCGGATCGTTCGTCCCAATTCATGGGACGTAGGAGGGTTGGCGAATTAGGCAACACTATGATAAAATATTGAGTCAGCTAACAAAGGACAAAAATCCAAAATGAAGAAGATAAGAATGGAAAAGATTGATAAAAAGAAAAATCGTAAAAGATACGCAATAATGAATTGTATCAAGATGCCAAATATTTATAGCCCCACTAAAAGACTCACAAGAAAAGAAAGGAGAAGCATACAAATGTTATGCAACATTTCGATAAGATGGCACTCGTGGTTTGTCGGAGGATAAGATGAGGTGTGCAGCCAAAACTATTGTCAGCACAAAAGAAATGAAGATGTCAGAATTGATGTGACCACTGACAGCTAGCATGGAAGGAATAACTCATCTACCATTATCCAACAGAAATAATGCTACTACCGACTGTTGCCGGTTGAAGAGAGACACCTATCTTAACTCAACAATAATTAAGTTTGTGTACATAAATGGAGAGAAGCTCGTTGTTTGAGCATCTTGTTTTGTATTGTCTAAGTTTTTTCTTTAAGTGTTCTGCTAGTGTGTTTGTAACCTACCTACTACTATCAATAAAATTATTTCCATTTGCTCTTACAAGATTGACAAAAATTAATGTTGAACCCTTTGTCCTAATAGATTCAACCCCCTCACTAAAAAAGAAACCATAGATATTACAATGAAATCACTCAATAATCCGTAGTAATCTCCCTGAACAAAGGTGACAACTCCTCGATCAGATCTCCTCCTTCCTTATGTCTTGTTTGACAAAGTCCTAAGAGCAAAGTGCGGACTTTTTCTTATATCTCACGTGGATAAGCACCCAAATATCAACTTTGTGCTATGCTTTGTGCCTCCACACTCACCCCATATATATAGGATGAGAAAATCATATTAGGTTATAATAGTAGTTGCCATACAGGAAACCCTAAGATAAGAATCCTATACCTAAAATAGTCCATTAACATCATATTGTAGATTACAATAGGATTTCCTAGATAGGATACCCTCGAATAAGAATCCTATTTCATCTAAAACAGCCAGCACGATAATGGACGTCCAAATCAAATCAAATCAAATATTTAATCAGATTTGGAGTCCATAATTATGTTACTACCAAATTCAGACTGGACTCCAACAACAACACCGAGTTGGCGTTTCTACCCAAAACATATGGAGCCAACTCCCCATGTTTTGGGTAGGAAACGCCAACTCGATTGGTGTTTTATCCCTCACTCTGTAAATATGGAGAACTTTTCATGTTCTACGCAAATAAGTGAAAGTTCTCCCCTCCATATGCAATTTTCTGTATGCGTTTATCGGATTGAGAGCAAGGAGATGATGCTAGTTTGCGTTTTCTTAGGGTCTGCTTGGCAATTATAGGGGTAGCGGTTATGAGGTGTTTTTAGAGTACCGGTAATGAGCGGTTATGAGGGGTCCGGTTTTGGATGGTTTTTAAGTAGCGGCTTTTAAACCAGTCCAATCCATGCTTGGTAATTCACTAACGAGCGGTTCTGAAAGTTTTTTACACGAATAAATTAAATAGGGAAGGGTATCGGTAGTTATAATTATATATATTTTTGTGAGGATATAAATGGAATAAAAAAATAGAGCCGCTCAAAACCCGCCGATTTGGGGTGTTTACAAAGCCACCCAAAAATACATTACACCGGTTTTGGGGGGTTTTTGAGCCGACCAAAACCAGTGCCTCAAAAAAATTAACAAGCAGGGGTTTTCATAAACGGCCGGATCAAAAACACCCCAAAACCGGTGAAAACACCGTTACCAAGCAGACCCTTAGATTTCATGAGTTTGTATCTTGGGTCGTTATTGCTACTTTAGGAATTTATGTGCTTGGGCATTGTTTCGTTGATTATTATCAATTAGTTAAATTTAATGGAAACCCTAATATTTAGAAAATTTCCTAAAAATCACACCACTGACAAACCCAATCTCATAAAGATGCCACCTTTAAAAGGAAATATTAAGAACCCCACTTACTTATACCTAACAATTCACTCATATTCAACTAAACCCAGCTCAAACCCCAGCCCTAGGGGAGGGGAGTACCGACTGACCTGGCGTCGTAGGTGGAGGGGAGGCGGTAGTATCCGGCGCGGTGGCCGAGTTCGTCGACGGGGACGCCATCGGCGAGCGAGAAGCTCCTCTCGACGATCCTCCTCTCGCCGTCGAGTACGCCGGATGCTCCGCCGGTGAGGTCGGCGGAGGGGTCCCTGGGGACGAGGTTGAGCGCGCGGATGAGCCTCTCGGCGTCGGACGACGGGGACCTGGGCGCCCACGGGACGCGGAGGTCGCCCAATTCCAGCGCGGAGGAGATGAGGAAGAGTGTGGAGAAGAGGAGGAGAAGAAAGGAGAGGGTTTTTTTCCATTTTTGGAGAGAGGATGGAGGTTTGGGGAAATTTTTTGGGAATTTATTGTTTGGGGGATGGTGTCTCAAAAATATTTTCTTTTCTAAGGACGGTTGTTTTTTTTTTTTTTACTGTCAGGCCTGGTTTGGTTCAGTGACATGTAAGAAAATACGATAAAAAAATGATTCTCAGGACTGAGATTCATTTTTCTTCTCATTTTTTAAGGTTTTTTCTAAGGGCACCACCCTTTTTGTTAGGGGCTAGTCCAAAAAAACTTTCAAAATATTACAAGTCTGCTATCAAATTTTTTTGGAAAAATTTGAGTGGCACCCCACTTTTCTTACGCTTATTTAAGGTGCACCCCACAAGTTTACATGAATGTATGACACCCCCCACTTTTAACGGTTTAAGTCTAAAACTAACGGTCAACCCCGTTGACCAATTTTTTTTGACGAAAATACCCCCTATCTGTTCTCTTCTTCTCCGCATCAACTATCCGTCTCCCCCCACCGCCGTGCTCGGCCCCCCTCTGCGGCGTCGCCGCACTCTCCCCCCCCCCCTCCCCGACCTCGCCGCACCCCCCCCCCCCGGCCATCACCACCACCACCATCACCAACATCATCACCATCACCATCACCATCACCATCACCATCATCACCACCACCATCAACCATCATCACCGCGCCCCCCCCCCTCCCCTCCCGCTCCGCCCCCCTCCCCTCCCGCTCCGCCTCCTAGCCCCCACCGCCGCCGTCGCCGCAGCAGCAGCAGCAGCAGCAGCATCCGCAGAATTAAATCCATTCTTAATCATCTTTTGTACGTTCCTTTTCTTTCTTGGAATGATTGGTAGGTGATGCAAAACTGAGAGAAGATCAAAAGAAAGAAAAGAAATCATCATGTGAGAAGTCCCCAGTTCCCATAGTAATTTCTAATGTGAAGCATGCATCAAAATTTAGAAATTAGAGATGAGGAAGAGGAGGTGGAGAGATCCTTACTTGTCGGAGGAGAGGGATGAGCTAAGGCAGCGGTGGTGGTCATGGCCGAGATGGAGAAGAGGAGGAGGAGGTGGCACTGATGTCAGGGAGTTATAGGGACGCATGGTGAGGGCTCGCCGAAGGTTGGAGAGCGGTGGGGACACGGTGGGGGTAGAGGTGGCAGATGGGTGGGGAGAGGGTTTCTGTTTTTATTTTTGGTGGTGATGATGATGATGGTGATGATGTTGGTGATGGTGGTGGTGGTGATGGCCGGAAGGGGGGGTGCGGTGAGGTCGGGGAGGGTGGGGGAGTGCGGCGGCGCCGTGGAGGGGGCCGAGCACGGCGGAGGAGGGGGGAGACGAATAGTTGACGCGGGGAAGAAGAGAGCAGATAGGGGTATTTTCGTCAAAAAAAATTGGTCAACAGAGTTGACCGTTCGTTTTAGACGGAAATCGTCCAAAGTGGGGGGAGTCATACATTTATGTAAACTTGTGGGGTGCACATTAAATAAGCGTAAGAAAAGTGGGGTGCCACTCAAATTTTTCCAATTTTTTTACTTGGGACTAGCCCAAGCAAAGGTATAAATACCAACTTTTATTTTCATTTTCTCTCTCCTTCTTCTCTTTTCTTTTCTTCCTCAACTCTTTTCTTCTCTCCCTCAACTCTAGTTCAAAGAATTTAACCCCAACCCTTTTCTTTTCTCCCTACATTTTTTTTAAATTGTTCTCTCCCTCAACTCTAGGTCATTGACTTCTCCCATTTATTGGTAAGTCAAATAATTAATATATGTTTAATGTTTTAAACATGAATTTCATATATAAAAGTTGAATTATGTATTTAATGTAGAAAAATATTGAACATGGAACAACCGAGATCATCAAATGTTCCCGCCACGTCTGAAGAACACGTTCCCGCCACGTCCGAAGAACACGTTGATGCATCGGAAGCCCTCTTGGTAACTAAATTTTAACTTTTCATCGGGTTAAAATTCGTATTGTGACACAGAGGACTGCCAACACCCTGGCAATCCCGATCATAGGCTAGGACTGCAAGAGAGGTGGCAGTCCTTTCACGTAAGAAGGACTGCCAGGACCATGATAGTCCTACATATGTGTAGGACTACCAGGGTCCTGGCAGTCCTTATTATGTGAAGGAGTGTCACCTCTCTGGCAGTCCTAATTTGTTATACCTGAATGCAAAGTTTTAGTCAGTACATTTAGTAAAGATGTTTGATATTTATGGACACCAATTGCTGTACATAAGACGATCTTGTTATTAACACAATTTGCTATTTATGGACACCAACCTTATGCACGGTCCTAATCTATAAAACCTATTTGCTTTATGATGTTGTATAATTGTACTAACTTTTAAGTTCTATTGTAGGACTTGAGATCTTCCGATTTTGTGGTACCGGCTCCAATTGCAATCAATGTAGCCCATTTATTTTGGACCGATCTTTGTTTTGAATCAAGCGAGGGTGCGGTACATTGGTGTCGAGAAGTTGGACGGAAAAACAACATAGTGCTAGTGATATCCAGATCGGCCCGAAATCGACCGGGACGACAAACTATGGTGGTTGGCTGTGAAAGAGGTGGTGTGTTCAGAACGCACAAAAAAACACAGTTATCCAAAGTAAAGTTCCAAGAAAAAATGTTGGAATGAGAAAATATGGTTGTCCATTCACGATACATATTAGAAACGAAGAAGAAGGGAAATGGATAGTAGAAGTGAAGAATGGAACCCACAACCATGAGATTGACGAGACACTATTGGGTCATCCGTATGTCGGACGGTTGAACCATACGAAAAAGAAGATAGTCGAAGACTTGTCCACCTCCGGAGTTGCACCGAGACAAATATATTCCGTCATACGACATGAAGATGAGAAGAGCAAGTCTACAATGAAGTCAATATACAACGCCCTATCTTCTTCAAACGCTGTCCGGACGAAATCAAGAATGGCGATGCAAAAAGTGCTCAAGTTGCTTGTCGATAATCATTATGTTGAGTTCCATAGAAGACATCCACAGAGTAATGAAGTAATTTCAATCTTTTTGGCTCATCCCGATTGCACAAGTTTAGCCAGGTCTTTTGCCGACGTGTTAGTCCTTGATTGCACGTACAATACCAAAAGACTTATCTGCTGACCACTACGACGTCGAAATCGACTAAGTATAGATATATTTACAGTTTGACATTTTGTATATGGAGGACCACTTTTGTATATAGTGAAATATGAAGTCCACTAATATATATGGAGTAAATTTTGTATACAGTGAAATATGAAGTTCAGTATGTTATATGTGTTTACCTGTGTGCTATCTGTGTTATATGTGTCTACCTGTGTGTTATTTATGTGTTTACATGTGTGTTATCTGTGTTATATGTGTTTACCTGTGTGCAAGTATGTGTGGCAAAATATACCAATTTGTTAAAGTATCAGATCCAGTATCAGGACTGCCAACCCCCTGGCAGTCCTACATTGAATTAGGACTGCCAGGGTGCTGGCAGTCCTAATTGAAACTTGTTATTATATAAATGGCCATTCTCCTGTGTTTTAGCACGGAGAATGGTCATTCTCTGTGTAATTTAGCACGGAGAATGGCCATTCTCCGTGTAATTTTTACGGAGAATGGCTATCCGATCCAGTATCAGGACTGCCACCCCCATGGTAGTCCTACATTAAATTCGGACTGCCAGGGTGCTGGCAGTCCTAATTGAAACTTGCTGTTACAGCGAGTATCAATTAGGACTGCCAGCACCCTGACAGTCCTAATTTAATGTAGGACTGCTAGGAGGGTGGCAGTCCTATTTGTAAGTCTCTGTGATGAGAGTTTTGAAACTCTCTATCACAGAGAGTTTCAATTAGGACTGTCACACCCCTGGCAGTCCTACACAAGAGAAGGACTGCCAGGGTGCTGGCAGTCCTAATTGAAACTTGATGTTATATAAATGACCATTCTCCTGTGTTTTAGCACGGAGAATGGCCATCCTCCGTGTAATTTAGCACGGAGAATGGTCATTCCAGTGTTAAAACGCAGGAGAATGACCATTCTCCGTGTAAATTAACACGAAGAATGACATTCTCCGTGTTTCTAACACGGAGAATGGCATTCTCCGTGTAAATTATGGCACACAGTTGATGAAGTACACAAATACGGACAGTCCACTCGACGCATCTCAGTCTTCTAAAGGAGTTCACTACCAAAGCTTCTTCGAACGAGAAGATCGACAACCCATAGGAAAGCATTTTGCCAAGGCGGGGGATCGGTCGAATCCATCTCCACAAGAAAAGCTAAGTGAGACGAGAACAAACTCTCCCTACACTACTACCATTTATAGGCAAGGGCAACTGTAGCTTCCCTTCCCAGATTTTTTTTGAAAAATTTATTTATTTATTTTTGATTTAAATGGTAATTTTTAGATTTTATGAATAATTATTTAGTTAATTATTAC